>VWZD01013281.1:180518-228921 GCA_013396695.1 Sakesphorus luctuosus
GAGTAATCAGGCATTGGAATGGGCTGCCCAGAGAGGTGGTGGATTCACCATCCCTGGAGATTTTTAAACTGAGATTGGCCGTGGCACTGAGTGCCATGATCTGGTAAATGGATTGGTGTTGGCCCAAGGGTTGGACTTGATGATCTCAGA
Source organism: Sakesphorus luctuosus (assembly GCA_013396695.1). Taxonomy (NCBI): domain Eukaryota; kingdom Metazoa; phylum Chordata; class Aves; order Passeriformes; family Thamnophilidae; genus Sakesphorus; species Sakesphorus luctuosus. The sequence continues at coordinate 180,669 of VWZD01013281.1, forward strand.
CGTCTTTTCCAACCCAATTGATTCTATGATTCTATGATTCTATTATGTTTCCAGCCTATATCTAACCTGGGGAAGGATGGGAAAGGTGTTATACTAAAGGGCCAGAGACTTGAGAAGTTTCAGGGAGAGGTGGAACAGTGCATATTCTGGTTTGAAATTCAGAGATTTGTTTTCAGGCATAAAGCAGTCCTAGTGTACATGTTCAATTTATCTACACTGTGTAACAAAGCAGTGAGCAGGTGGGTCTTCCAGACTGTCCTTGGAGCACCTCAGAATTTTTTTGTATTTGGTGGTAGTAGCAATCTGGACTCCTGTTTCAAAGCTGTAGACATAATTTGTTTCTATTCAGGATAAATCTGCCAGGGGATGCACCATGGCAATTTAGCATGGAAGGTTATTTCTCAGTCTGCTTAAGAGGGCAACACTTTAAACTACTCATGTAAAACAACAAGCATTCAAAAGCATTTGCTGTCTGTTTTCAGAATTATCTGCAGTGTGAAAACATCATAAGGAAATATGCCTTTTCCTCTCCATTTTTTTCAAATTTGATTTTCTACCACAGAAAAACAACTCAGGAGTGCTTTTGCCTTTCAGTTTCCATTGATGCATTTTTGCATCCTCAGTTACAGTCTGGGGCTTTTGGGATGAGCCTGAACAATGGGAGTTCTATAAGGCCTTGAGAGCACCTTAGCAAGTGTCCCTGAGCTGTTATCTGCTGAATGCATTTACCATTTCCTGAAAAACAGCACACACAGTGCAAATACAGGCTTGTATTAGTACCTTGGCTTACACAGGCTTTGCTGCCCTGGATGGGGTTCATCCTGGACAAATGTAGGATGATGTAGCAGGACTCCGAGGAGGGACCATCTCACTGTCCTCCTGGGTGATGCTCCATGAATGTTTCTGATGGCTGCCAGCACTATAAGAAGTGGGTGTTAAGACTTACTTGGACTGTGCATTGCCCATGTGTAAGAAAAAAAGATGAAGAGTTTAGGGAGTTGTATATCTGAGCTGATTGAACACGGTTAGCTCTGCATGAGGAGGGACCTGTGAACGTGTGTGGCAGTAGGTGCCAGAAATGAGATGACCCACCTGGACTGTCACTCCTCAGAAGGGTTTTCCACCCAGCTCCAGGATTTGCAATACATGCTGGTGTCTTGTTGCCACAACTGTTGTCAAACTTGATACTTCCAGTAGTTATTGATTCTTAACTCTAATGATAGACCACTTTTTGGTCTGCAGTCAGTAACTTCTGTCCTGTTTGCTACAGACAAGCAGGGAGAGCATTGTTTGTGCTGATTGCCAAGGGTGATGTTATGCTCTGTGAAGAGACCAAGGAGAAAAATATTCAGCATTGTTCCTCTGAGATGTACCAAAAATCTTCATGCACCAATGAAAGCAACCAGTGTTACGGGATCATAACAATAGTTTGTTAGGACTTTACCCCAGGCTGGGATGATGATTCCCATTTAAGACCAAGACCAACAGATGGCATTTGTTAGAACACTGATATTTATGTTCAAAGTTGCCAGCATTTTAAGAAGTGGTGCCTCTCTTAATTAAGATGATAATGCACTGCCTTGTTTGGAAACATTCTGCTCATAATGATGCTGGTGAATTATGAATAGAGGGATATTAGTAATAACAAATGCCAGATGGAGGTATCTTTCAGAAAGGAATATTTTGTGTCATAATGGCATGCAAAGTTGACAGACTGGGTCTTAGAAGATCTTTATTATTCTTTAGGCTTTCCTGACAAAATTGCTCTTTATCCTGCCAAGAAATGTAGTTTCACATGCCAGTGTGTTTTAAGTGAGAGTAATTAAAGTGTGCCTCTAAGTTTATGGCTTGAAGTCTGTTCCTCCAGTGTTTTGTCAGGAATCTATAAAGAAAGGAGACAACTTATAAAAACAATAGTTTTGCCAATTCTACACATTCTGCCTTTGAAATCAGAGGCAATTAGGGATGAACAAAACTATTTTAAAAGTTAAAAAAAAAAAGAAGTGTTAGTTTTTCTTAAATTTTACTTCACATTTTTCCTTTGGTTAAAAATGACAGTTGGGAGTAAGAAATGTTTTCCTAAAAATAACACTCACATTCTTTGATTGGAGTAAAAAATGATTACTGAGTTATAAATGCAATGAATACTTAAATGCTAGGCCTTTTTTGCAACTTCCTGAGAGAGAGAAATAAAATTTAATTTGGTTTGGTAGTGTAAAGTAGTAATTAAAACAGAAATAGGCAAAGGAAAGTAGGAAATGAGATATTTGACCTCTTATTTTCTCATAAGAATATTCCCACTCCATGGGATTTCCAGCTTTGATCTCAGGGCTCGCTGGCCACTGTCTATGGCAGAGGGTCCTTTCATGATGATCTGTGGGTGAGGCAGACAGAGTGTGTCATGTGAGGTGACTGTGAAGATTTTACTTTCCTTTTTAATTTTTCTCAGGTTGCATTAGTGTAATAAAATTTGATTTAGGACTGTAAAAGTGTTGCATAAAGTCTCTATCAGATATGCTAAATGATTTGAAGAGCACACCTTCTACTCCATCCCTGCATCCAAATTTGCAACAGTAAACTTGAGATGCACAGTCCAAGATTTCTTCTGAAGGCACAAACATTGTAACACGGTTCAGAAAGAGAGCAGAGGAGTTGCTTTTGTCTTTTTTAATTTCTGTGAGTATGCATTAGTAGAGGAATAAATGAAGTAATATATTTCAGTATTGGATGATGAAAAGAAGACTTCTGCTTCATTTAGAAAAAGATCAAGATTGGTTTTCATGAGAATAAAACACTGTTTTGAATTATGCTTAGAACAGACTGTCCGACTATTTCTGGTATTAACGTTCATTGCTATTGTAGAAAGGATTTAACAATAGAAAGATGAGAACATGAGAAAAGAATGTCTAGAGGGAAGGCAGTCAAGGATGGGATTCAGTGGCTCTAGCTTTGATAACAAAAGCAAAGAGTGCTCTCAGCTGAGGTTTTTTGAGATTTATCCGGTACTTTCAATAAGCCCTAAATTTACCTTAATGCAGAAAGAGCAGTATTTCTAGGCATTTTAAAAACTCCTGAGAGAATTGTTTCTCACTGATCTTGTTGAAGCTATTGTGAATTTACCTGGGAGATGCCATCTGAAGTTTTGGACAATGAAGCCCTTGTTTACATGCACATTTTTAATAAATAAGTCCTATTTTTTTTTTAAAGCTAATTTCTGAAAGAACAGCCGGCCTAATGGAAAATAGATGCTATGACTCTTTTGACAGCCATACCTTTTTGCCATGTTGTCAGTTTTGTTTATGCTGAACTTCATTCTGTTGTCTTTTTTTTTCCCCAGAGAAACTTTACAATTCCAATGGCCGGGAGCTGAGACGGGCTCTTTTTTCCTTGAAACAAATATTTCAGGTAAGCAAATAATGGCTGTCTATTCTGGATTTTGAATATGAATTTAATTTCTTCTTTTTTTTTCTTAATGTAGGGAAGAACTTACTGTTTCTGACAAATGAGACTTTTAAGGACTTCATTTGTAATATGCACTTAGCCAATTGTTTCTTAGGATCTTTTCTTTCTATGGTCTGCAAACCTTCCCTCATTCCTTCACTCTGTCAGAAGGCAAGACCACATATGGTGTAATGGCAGAGTGAGTTGATGAAACCCGCCAGGAAAGGAGAAAATTGAAATTCTTAGATGGAAACTTAGTCTGCTCATTAGACAGTGGCATAGTTCTCTGTTGGGAACTGTCATGGGTTTAGCCAGGTGGGCCTAAATTTAGGCTTTAAAATTCAGATTAGGCCTAGAATTGTCAGCTGACTTGAGCTGGGCTGGGCTAGCTAACAGCTGACTTCTTTTAGCCAGTAATATTGTATTCCATACCATCTTACATCACCTCAAAAGGGGTAAAATCCAGTGTGTGGGACTGGCTTTGTCAGTTCCACCTTGGCCGAGGTACAAGCCGGACATGCTACAACTTTTCTACTATCCTAGGCCTTGCTGCTGCCACTGCTTGCATTTTGTTTGAGTTCAGGGAAGTAGAAATATTTTGTTGTTACTCTTTCTGTTTCTTGCTAAGTGTCTTTTAGAGTGCTTATGAATCTAGAGTAATAGACTTTGTATTAACTGGGGAGTGGGAGGTTATTTCTTGTTATACATAACTTGTGTAAGTGTGTGTTATGTGATAGTTTTCTTTTAATTTTCTCTTTTCTGTATAAATACATGTAGTTAGTTTCAGCATAAACCTGGTTTGAAGTTTGGAAGTTTTTTTTTAGCCCCTCTCCCTCTTCTTTCTCCCTTTGGCTGGCTGGGGGGAGGAGGAATCCTTTTTCTCTGTACTTGGGCAGTTGGCATTTTGCCAGCTCAACCCAGGACAGGAACACTGGGAGGGAAATGGGGAAAGGTGAGCTGGGAAACCAGGAGCTGCGGTGGTGACCCAATGTTGGCCTAATAAAGGACAAATAGCTTAGGTTTAAGCCACATCAAAAACTAAAAAGAGATGTGGGAGACATGCAACAGATCTGATGAGGAACCAACATATACTGGGAGATTGCTGAAGGTGTTTGAATTTAAATTAAGTTTAGGGGAAAAGATTTATTGAGAAATGCGAAAGAAACTTCATAGAGCTTAGGAGGACATGGTAGTGACTGATCATTTTAAGGAAAGGCATGGATTCGAATGTGAGTGTTCATTATGGAACAGACCCAAAATCCTCCTGATTTTGCTGTGGGAAGTAGACAATGTGATACAGAAGTGGTGTGGATGATAAGAAATTTAATTGAATTTAAAGCTTGGATTTCAAATTGATTTTACTGGATAAGGAGAAGGACTTGAGAAAGCTGCAGGACTGGAAGGAAGATTGTTGGAGAGAACAGGTCAGGAAAAGTGAAAAAATACATCTGTGAGAATTAGAGCATACTGCTAGTGTGATTCTAAAATGGAATTCAGTATGACACATTCCATTTCCATCAGTAAACATAAGTGAAATCAATAAAAGCAGCACTGCACCCCCTTTCCTAATGGATCCACGTGGAGGATGATAACCTATAATCCTTTTTTTTAGTTACAATAGGTAGGTGGAAGTATTTAAAAATCTTAGTTTATAAACATTTATGCTAAGAAGAATAACTGCATTTAAAAAATCTGCAAGACTGCAAAATTGCAAATTTTCTAAACACACAATGCTCTTACGGACTTCAAATTTAGACATTTAGAACTTAACAAATATCAGAATTAAGATTTTCTGAACAATAGGAGTGAATGGTGAAAGGCAGACCATTTATTGTAAAATTTCGGTAGTTGAAGATGCCTTCTGGGTCAGAAAAATGTCTCTGAATTTTGAAATTTTTGGACAAAGTAGGAGTTCCAGTTCCAGAACATTTTGGTCATCTCATGACCATGGATTGGGAAAGCCATTGTCTCTTCAAGGCATTCCTATGAAGAGACTGAGAGTCACAAGGATGCAAGTTGGGTTTTCCTGTTAGCTTGCCAAGCAGGTGGACTATGTGCACAGAGGAAATTAGGCAGGTTTCCAAAGTCTTGTCTGGTTTCTTCTCTTTTTGTTCAGGCTCAGCTGTTTCTGGGCAGTATTTGTCATTCTCTGATTTTATGTATTCCACTGGTTAATCTAAGCACTCACACAAATTTAGCAATAAGTGCCAAGCCTCTCTTCCCACCCATCCTGCACATCCCATGCCCTCTCATCTTGAGTTCTTCCAGTTGGGTATTCATAAATGTTCTCTTCCATGTAGGTTAATGGAGGTCTAGTAAGTATTCTGTCAGTCCCGTCGTGTAAAGGAGAGCACTATGGAGTCTGAATCCCAAGGTCCTGAGTTCAAGTCTCAGTAGGGACCGTCCCCTGGCAGTTCAGTGCCTCCCTGCCATCCGATCCTGTCAGATCTCAGATGCTCAGCAGGGTCAGCCCCAGTTAGTACCGGGTGCTGTGACAGTCCTGAGGACTTCACTGTCACTGTCCAAGCTCACTCGGCCATGGCAAATGGACCTTAGGACTTAAATGGTAGGGCCAGTTCTGCACACGCTGTACCTCACCTAAAAAATCCCCTGCGCAGGCTGGAAGGGCACACCCACGTGGGGAGAGCCCTTCCCAAATCTTCGTTCGTGAAATCTGTCCATACATACATACATACATACATACAGTAACTGTTCCTGAGCTCAGTGCTTTCAGTGAGCCCACCAGTAGGATTTCTGTCTTCATGCTGCTCAGCTGGGTTGAAGAGTAGTGAGAGGGGAGGGAGGGGAAAAGCAATGCACACAACCCATACCTGTATATGAATTTAGTTATTAAGTGAAACCTGTGTGACGGTTTCAGAGCATAATTTTCTCTGAAGAGTTCAACTTGCCTGCTTTCTAATGTGTGTGGTATGGAAAGGAATTTGGGAATCATCAGTTACCCCTTAAAGTAGCTGTTTCTGGTAGAACTGTGGCTATTTCTTGAACAAACATACTCTTAAAAAAACCTGGTATACTATTAAAAGACAAGTTCTCATTAGTGGGTAATTGAGAAGTCTTCCTCAAGCTGGAGAGCATTCATAGAATATGCTCAAGTGTTTGAGGCAGTACACTTCAAAGTGAAAATGAGACCCTGTAAACCCCTGTTTACCTGTCAGCTACCAAGTTACCAGCATTGCTAAGGGCATCCTTTGCGTGTGACTTCAGCTGATCTCATAATGAACCATGAGAGAAAATGTAAGATAGTTTTTGTATTTGTTTTAGAAAGAAAAGCTTTTTCAATTTTTTAGTGAAGAAAAATACAAGTAAATATAATATATAAATATATATTTTTAAATATCATATATATAATATAAATATTATAATCAAAACACTATTATCCAAAAGGTCATGCCTAATCCTTTTTTGTCTGTGACATGAAAGAATGTCAACAGTAGGAGTTTATCATTATGTTAAAAGTTTTCTAAAAGTTTGTTTTTCAACAAATTTTTTTTCATTTTGTGTGTTGTTATGTATAGTAGTTTAAATTCCTTGAGAGTATAATACTTTGGAAATAAAATGTTCACTTAAAAAATGTCCTTATTTTAATTTTAACAAATTTTCAGAGTGTTATCAAGACTTCATCATGTCATTAAGTGCCAAGACAGTTCATATTTTTTTATAATCATTTAATTATGGCTGAGTTAATTTGGCACAATTCAGTGTCAGTATAATTTTTAATTTAAAGACCTTCAAGGTAATATGCAGTGTCTTATTCACATTAAGTGGGAATAAGCCCAAGTTTTACATTGAATACGATTTCCAAATAGTTGGAGCTCTTGATTTTTCACACGAGTCCTCAGCAAAGCTTAGAAAATGCTTGGCAAAAGCAATGCCTTTGTTTCAAAATTTAGATGAAAGATTCATTTGGCAAGTCCATACTTGGAATTTCTCTTTGATTTCTTCTGGGGGTCTGGTTTTGGCAAAATGATAAAGGTTATGTGGAGCATTTTTCTTTGACAGTAATGCCATTCAGTTACTGTCATTCATTCTGAAGGGCTGAGAAAGCCACAGTCATCATCTTTTTCTGGATTGTGCTACACTATTCTTCTGGTTTACTAGTATGCTTTTTGACAAGCAAACTTAAAAAAGTAAGAAATAATTGACAACCAGTACAGTTTATTTCCCTTTGAATGTATTTTCTGACAGACTTCTGAGTTGCCTGGTTCTTGTATTTATCAGAAATTCATGATTTTTGTGCAAACTGCTAAAATTCCCAAAGGCATTGGGCAGAATCCAGCTGAATGTGGCACTCAGAGAATCAGGCTCAAAAACCATTTTTTTCATTTCCTGATTGTGTTATAATTAGAGAGTTAAAAATATAGCTGCATAAAACATATAATTCAGTATCAGTCTTAAAAGCACAAAAATTGAGTATGAGCACAGTAATAAATGTAAATAGGGCTGCGTGATTTGCATGACATTAAGAAAGTTTGTTTAACATGGCCTGTGATACAACTGTATGTAATATAAAGCAGGCATGTTTTAGAACCTATAAACAAATGTACCTTGTAATTGGAAAGCATACTTAGAAATTATGTTGATTGCATCATTTCAAAATACAAAATAACTGGATAAGAATACAGTATTGTAAGAAAATTAAGAGGGCTCTAAAGCATGTTTCAAGTCTGTTGAAATTTGTGATCTTGTGTAAATATGCTTCTTAAAGTTTTGGAAAATATTTTTAATCTATCAGTGCATTACATTTACTGGAAAGCAGACTTAAAGTATGTATTTGAAAGTCGAGAAAAAAAGCCAGTTTTGTTTTAGGACTGTTTTCACTATCAAGTGTCATTTGACAAGTGCAGGAGATCTCCCATTAGTTTTCTTGAGGAGCCTGGATTCCTGTTTTGTGTTGTGATCAGAGTATCAAGGGACACAGTTACAAAATTATCTTACAGAATTTTCTTCTATTGTTGAGAAATTCATTAATCATTGAGCAATTGAGCTTTGTGTAAAATGTCACAAAGAACAGCTATGTAGGGGCCACAAAAACATTATCTAGAAGGTGTTTGGATAGACACAATCTTATCAGTGAGTGAAATCAAATGTCACACACTTCAGCTGCTAAGGAGTCATCAATCATCCTTAGGAGTGCAGAAGGAGTATCTGTGTTTGCCTCATTGATCTCAAGGAAGAAGGCTGCTCCTTCCCTCCTGCAAGCATGACTGATGAGTCCTTAGGGTTTGAAGCTGTGTGACACTTGATTTAGGGGCTGCTGTCATCACTTGTGAGGCAGGCTGTCTGCCACCTCTTCCCTTTAGGATCCCTCTTGGAAGGGCTCTTTATTAAGTCATGAAAAAGAGAGAAACCTTCATTTCTTTCCCAAACCAAATTCACTGGAGTTCTGCATAACAGTTTACAGATCTGTTTAATCCTATTTTATAAAGAAGATGTCTCATTACTCTTTAGAAACTATAAATAAAATAGATATGATACATTAAATATCAAAATCAGTTTCTCAGTTTCATTGGCATATAGAGTGCCTTCTAGACAATGTTACAGGCTGAGATCTAAACAGTTCTTAATGGACTATAAAATGTGAACTACTTCCACCACAAAGATAGCCTGAAAACTTAGGAAACCACCAATAATCATTCATTGCAACTCTTTGAAATAAAACAAGGAACTTTGTTTAGTGTGAAGCCTCTATCTACTTGAGCTCCTCAGGTATGTAATACACTGCCTGACTGTTGTTGGATCTGTTGCTTTTCTGCCATGAAGAACATCCCTGGCAGGGTCTGCTTTAGGTGACTTTTCTAGTAATTTTTAATTTTTCTATTAACTGGGAGGAAAAACATACAATGTGTTGCTGTATCTGCTGTCTACTAAAGGTGCAAAGGATGAAATTCTGTCCCCATCAAGTCAGTGGCATAAAATGTCCCATAGAAACCCACATTTATTGTAACAAGTTACTTCAGTTTCATTAGTTTCATTCAGTTTCATTACTTTTTTTTTTTAAAGGGGGAAAATTAATATCAGAGAATCATCATGGAATGTTAAAGGGTTGAAAGGGACCTTAAAGATCATCTACTCCCAACCACCCCCTGCCATGTGCAGGGACATCTCGCAGTAGACCAGATCGCTCAGGGCCTTATGCAACCTGGCTGTGAACACTGCCAGGGTTAGGGCATCCACAGCCTCCCTGAACAACCTGTTCCAGCATCTAACCACTCTCACAATAAAAGTTTTCTTCCTAGTACCTGTCATAAATTTCCACTCTTTCAGTCTTTACTCATTGCTTCTTGTCCCATCACCACAGTTCCTGACAGAGTCCCTCTGTGACTTCCCTGTAGGCCGCCTTCAGACACTGGAAGGCTGCTATGAGGTCTCCCTGGAGCCTTGTCTTCTCCAGGCTGACCAGCCACAGCTTTCTCAGCCTGGCTTTGTAGGGGAGGTGCTGCAGTCCTCTGATCAACTTGGTGGCCCTCCTCTGGATTTGCTCCAACAGTTCCATGACCTTATGTTGGGGCCACTAGAATTGTGTGTAGTATTCCAGGTGGGGTCTCATGAGAGCTGCGTAGAAGGGGAGAATCACCTTCCTTGATGTGCTGGCCACAATCCTTTTGATGCAGCCCAGGACATGGTTGGCCTTCTGAGCTGTGAGCGCACATTCCTGGGTCATCTTGAGTTTTTCATCAACCGTCACCCCCAAGTCTTTCTCCGCGGGGCTGCTCTCAGTCACTTCTCTGTCCAGCCTGTAGATGTGGGATTGCCATGACCTGGACATAGGACTTTGCACTTTGCTTTGTTGAACTTCCTGAAATTTGCACAGAGCCACCTCTCAAGCCTGTCAAGGTCCCTCTGGATAGTGTCCCTTCCCTCCAGCAACAGAACTGATTCTTGGGGATGAATTTTCATTGTTGTCATCATTAGAAGCCAAACTTTATAGTGCACGTTGCTTAAATATATTACTTCATTGAAAATAAAGGGAGATGGTAATTCCTGTGCATGCTGTTGTAAAATGTTGCTCCATTTAAGTAGAGAAAAGAATAGGAAAAAAGGGAACAATTTAAAAATACTGATGTCTTTGTGTCGTATTATGGCCATCTGTCTGCACAGATACAGATGAAATAAGTTGGGAAGGTCTAGAGGCTGGTGGACAGAAAAAAATGAGCCGTGGAGTCAGCAAGGGGGAGGGAGTACAGGGAAAATCTTGGAGGGAAGAGGAATGAGAGATTGGCACAGCTGGTGAGGGCAGTAAAGTGGGTGAAGTGCATTTGCGACCAACAGGTTTAGTGAGGGGAAGGAAATTCCACTGCGAGACAAACCAGCTGCTTGGTCCTTGCAAACCCTTCACAACTAAAATGCTTCTGCCTGCAGTTTTGGGACATCCCAGTCCAGGGCAACCTTGTTCTCAAGCTGTTCTTCTAGGTGTACTGGCAGGAATGTGTTAGAAGGAAGACAGCAACTGAACTTGCCTAGCACCTGTCTTGGGGTAGTTTCTGAGTTGCCAAGTATCAGGGAGTCACAATACTTGTCTTAGAGAAATGCAGTGCTTGTGACAGCAGAAGACTTTGAGATCTGTGTTTGGTTCATCTTCTAAAACTAGTGTCCTTACACAAGGTACAGCTGAGGTTTCATGTTTAGTACAAGACTTCCCTGTTTAACCATTGGCTTATCTGGTCCATACATGGAATTGTTTTATAACTGCATAAATGATTGAGATTGAAACGGCAATACTGTCTTGAGGAACTCAAAGGGCTTCAGTTTATGTATGTATGTGTGTATATATGTCCATGTGTGTATGTTTTTGGAATGATTTCTTTCCAGATTTGTTTGCAATAGATCACTTGGCTTTTAAAATGAACTGAAATAAACAGTGACAATAAATTAGATAATATCAGACACTTCTGGATTGGCAATATAATATTTTAATTGTATCAATAATTTTGGAGTCCAGAATAGAACTATGATTTAAAGTGTGGGAAAGAAACTATAAATTATATTTTGGCAATCTGTGCTCCTTCAATCACTTCCTGACTATGTTTACTCAGTTTTCAAGCCAGAATGAGCTTTTCTAACTGCAAACATTGCAAGCCAATCTTGATCTGTAAAATGCAACCTGTCACTTAGCCAGTGAAAAAGCTGGACTACAGAAATGCTCTGGGATTTCTGTTTCTAATAGAGCACAGCGTAACTCTTATTACTACATCATTGTAGTCTTGTCCATCGGAGTGATTGTTTTGCTGGTAACTTTAGCAGATGTGATGCATACTGAAGGCAGGTAGCAATAGTTAAAAATGTCTTGTGGAGGCTGAATTGTGGTATATTTCTAATGTAGGCTGGGGTTGCAGAGCTTGGTAGCTAAAAGGGCAGCTGAGAGGAATTGCGTGTTAATTTTTCATTGCAATGGGATGGTGCACTGAGTAAACATTTGAAATTATATGGGTAACCTGTGGACATGAAGGCTCTCGGGTATTGGGAGTGTGTTCTGGCCATAGCCCTGTTGCTGCCACATTGCTACTGCTGCTCAGGGCAGTCAGATTGAGAGCATCTCTGAGGTTATTTTGGGGGTTTTTTTGTATATGTGAGGATGTGTCAGAGTCAGAGGAATGCTTAGGAATAGTAGACCTCTATTCCCTGTGCACTCTGAAGTACAGAAACGGCAGAATAAGAACCTACCTATCATTGGTGCTATTGCTAATAGAAACCTAGATTCTATCATCCTGCCTTTTATTCACTTAGTAACAAAGAAAGATTTTTGAATATGTTGGGCAGTAGTCCTTTGTTTTACCTTCTTGTGGTGGAGTGCCAGAGGTATTGTCATTTGAGATTTATGCCAGCGAAAGCCTGCAGTCACACATGGTGTGCTCTTTGACCTCCCTCCTCCTTCCTTCCTTTCCTCGCTGGTCAGCTGCTGTCCCTCTGCCACTAATTTACATCCCCAAATGAATGAATCTTAATCCCTAAAGCTTAATCCTCCTAAAACCAGCTGAACTTTGTGATCCTATCTTGACTTTGCAGGAGATTAAAAAAAAAAAGGGAGGGTGTGAAAAAATGTGCTTTAATTTCTAAAGAGTGTAGCCATCATTTATGTTTTTTAGAACTTTCTGTGAGTGCACGTTGATCGATATTTTTTCCTTGTTATTTTATTCTTTTATATTGAGTATAATCATCTGGGGTTTCTGTTTCAGTTCTTCTTTGCTGTGCAGTGTGTACTCCTGGCAGGGAAATCTGAGGAAGAGTGGTTTCCAAAGACACTTTGCTCAGGCATATTGATGTGGAGTGGGGACAGTGCATTTTGCCAGTATCTATTTCTGAGATAAACATAGGAGAGTGAACATTTCACTAGCTTTCCCTCTTAACAAGTAGGGATGTGTTTGTTTCAGGAGCAGACGGTGTCTGAATGAGCTGTGTCCTTTCTGCCTGTAGGACACTGTATTGATATGCTGCCAACATCTTGTCCCAGAAGATGTCAGGCAGCAGAGGAGGATACTCCTCCACTTTAAGTGTGGTAGGGTTTATATTCCTGATCATATCGCAGTGCACAGCACATTGGCAATATTCATCTTGTCTTTTGCCAAGGTGGATTATCACAATGTTAAAATGTGAATGCAGTATGGTGTTTGTGAAGTTACCATTTTTGATCTACAGACAAAACCAGAGCTGGCCTAATAGTCAGAGTTTAAATCTCTCTTGGTAGGGATGTTGCAGAGTGACAGAGCAGAGAGGGAAGCTCTTTCTCAAACAGAGTGAAGTGCATCAACTGCTGAAGCTCAGTGTGAATGCAATCCCCACTTGTAAACCCACAGGCAAAGCTTAGCAAGGAGATTCTTGTGGCTGTGACTAGTACCCTGTCTGCCTGTACTGCTCTTGCATTTAGCCTGGATCATAGCAACTCTTGCATTTTGGAAGGTTTGATTAGTACAGAATGTGATTGCTGGCTCACTCACATGTGTCATGTGGAGAGCACAGGCTGGGGAACCCCATGGTTTTCCTCATTTAAAGAAATGAACATTATAAAATGTGCAACGTTTCACTTTGTAACAGAAACAGAAGAGAATTATACAACATAGAATTAAATATGGGAATTCTCAAGCAACCAGAAACAATGGAGTAGATTATGAAAGGAAATGGAAAAAAAAAAACAGACCCATAAAAATCAGATTCTTCTTGGTGGAAACCTTATAGACAAGGAACTTGTTATGTGTTATGATTCCTTGGAAAGAAAGACAGTATTCTGCACAGCTGTTAGCCACGTAAGAGAGAAATATGTATATGCACATCCAAGTGTGAATATTCACTTACTAATCCAGTTTCCCCAAATACTTGGAATGGAGCTTTTAGCAGGACTTGTTAGATTGAAAAAAAAAATCCCCTAGAGAATCTCTTTTCCAAAACTTTGATTCTTATTAGGAAAATAAGCAACTTTCTTGTGGCATAAAAATAATCATGCTTTGGGTGAAAACTTTCAAACATATGGCCCACAGAAATAGCAGGCTTCAGAAGGATTTAGCAGTATATAAACAGTTTATCTTTGCATGTGGAAGCTGCGTATCAGACAAAATGCGCTCTTGCAAAGTGCCATTCCTTGATAAAAGGTTTTTGGTCTCCATCTTCAGGTAAGACTCTGCAAAACTGCATTAGAGAATATATGGAATGGTACAGAGATAGGAAAATGGGTAGGAAAGAAGCCAATCCCCCTCCTGCACTCCTTCTCCTGGTGGCAAATGAGCATACTGCACAGACTGCTTGATCACAGAGTTTGTGGTGTCCTTTTAGCAGCTAGGCTGAGTTATGGAGGTGAAAGTATGATTTGTGCATTTTGTCAGCCATATAAGCAAGCCTTAAACTCACCGGTTTATTTGATGTTTCTTTCATTACAAGTTGGACAAAAATAGGCATCTGTTGCACAGACATACGTTCTCTTGTTTTTTTCTTTTTTGAGATGCCTCAAGAAAGGAAGAGATGACCTATTTCAAGTCTGTGAATAATTGAGTAAAATGTAGTTATCTGATGAGGCCAATGGTATCTTTTCATAGAGAATTAAGTAGCCAGCCTTTGTGTCACTGCACAGTCTTTATGGTTGCAGGAGCTTAGCAGGAAGCTTAGAGCTTTGCCTGTGTTTCACTGCTTTTCTCATCAATGCCTTAATGCCTGCTGATTAAGGGATCATAAATCTTTGCAATATTAGCAAAGGAGTCCATTTCCATAGCAAATGACAACATTCCCCTGCCTCCTCCTAGCTGTTATCACACAAATGTGGCAGATACTTCTATGTATCGTTGTCACACACATGCCATATATTCTGTGCAAAAGAATGCTCTCTTCCTGGAAACCTGAATCTCTTACCACTGCTAGAGAGTAGACTTTGCTCCTAAGGTCACCTAACTTGGCAAGTCAGTGAGTTAATGGGTCTGAAAAGATTATCCTAGACCAAAATTGATGTAAACATTCTCCTTTCAATGTAGAACGTATGGGGTTGGATGCCTTTCATCTTTTGCTGCACATGCCAGATGTTTGTTTCTTTCCTCTCATCGTATGTATATATGATTGGATAGATAATGTGCTAAGTTCAGATTTATGTCTAGTGCATGATGTGTTTGTACTCTGCTTCATTGCATCTTCTTTTCCCTTTTATTTGAGAAAGAAGAACCTTAAAAGCCTTTTTTTAATTCAGGTTTGATTTGTTTATTCAGTGCTTTCCCAAAGCAGTCTGGTTAGAGTTCCTCATCCCCCTTCATTTCCTCTGCTATTCCCCTGCAATAGATCTCCTTTCAGTCAAGAGTGACTATATGATTTGGTTGCTTTGAAAAAGTTCCAGAAAGCAAATCTCAAAATTTGCTTTGGAAAGATCCTTGTTTAAAAAAAACCACAAAACAAAACAAAAACAACAACTACAACATCATACAAACAGTTTTTTAGTTTTATTTATTTGGGCAATTAAATGCTAGGTTCTAATTTTTCTCCAGGTGATGCACTAATATGCACCTACTATTTAAGATTATGGAGAACATCCTAAAGTTATAATGAGTATTTTAATTTTTATCGTTCACTGAATGTCAACGGCCCTTAATGGCTAAATGCTGTGAAATTTTTTTTTGTTTGTTTTTTTGCATTCAAACTGAAGGACTCTGAAGCTGAACTGCTGACAACTTCTCTGGTATAGGGACAATTTTAATTTTTTTTTTTTTTTGGTCATCCAACTGTCATATTTTTCCCAAGGAAGCATGGTAGGTCTATTAAGAAGTGTCAGAATCCACAGACCACAGTTATTCCTCCTTTTTCCTGTATTTCCAGTCTTTTTTATTTCACTGTGGCAATACAGAATAATTTATTCTTTTTTTTTGACTGAAGGAGGATGCAAACACACCTGATGCAAAATAAAAATGCATACTTGGGTATCAACAAAAGATATTTAAAGAAAAAAGAAATGTTTTTGAGCTAGGATAATACTATCTGGAAAATATGGTTATTATTTCAGTCAACAATTTGAATTGTTATATATATTGTTTCTTTTAATTAGACAACTCTGTTGTCTAACTATGTATCTATTCGTCATCTGATTTTTAGAAAAACTATTTTTGAGGGTGCCTACCCCAAAGCTTTCTTGATTCTGCACAATTCTACTGGTTTCTGTTAGTTCTTCTAAATTCTGTGTCCTCCTGTCTTTACTGTCCCTTGTCCTTGCTCCCACAACTGCCAACTCTGGGTAGCTGGAATTTGGCACTTTTTTTCTTTAGTAGCAGGGAATTTTTAATCAGGACATTTTTAATTTTCTGATCTTGGCATGCAGAGTAACTTGGTTTCTAGACATGCAAAGTATTTGTGAATTATCATGATGTGTAGCTTTAGTTTACCTGAACCCTTAATATACTTTCCATTAAGCTTAGCTGACTGATTCCAGGGCTCTGTTTCTCTCTTAAGTTTTAGGAGAGACAGGGTTCAAAATTCTTGAAGAATAAGAAATTATTCAGGTATCTTTGAGTTAAAAACAACATAGAAGAAAGGGATGTATGGAAGGGAGCAGTCACCTGGCAGGCACAAGGGAGAATCCTCTGAATTCTCTGGCTGTGGTTCTGCCTCCCTGCACTCTCTGTATAAAAGTGAGCTGGAATGTTGCTTGCTATCTAGTGTGATTTGTATCTCTCTATTGCATGCATGAAGATTTATTTATGCATTTATTTGTAGTTACTTTATTTTAAATCAAGAAACCCAAGTTTAGGGTGAATGAACCTGAAATTTAGATTTGATCATCAGAGAACATTTTATCTTGGTTCCTTGTTTTATTTTTCCAAGACTCCATTTATTGTAAAATGTTGCTCTGGAAGTTTACCATGTGAATTTTGGCATCACTTGCTACTCTAATTGAGATAAATTGCTTCAGAATTTAAAGTTCAGTCCTCTGACTGGTGGCATTTGGGAAGGGCTTTGCCAGAGGTCACCGTGCAGGATTTGACAGTCAGAGGTCCATGTGCCCTGGCTGACCATGACCTTTCTAGGCCCCGGTCCCTTACATGGGGACATGCTCTTTGGGTTGGCAACTTGGCCAAACAAACATCCGCCTCAGTGCCAGCCAAAGGTTCCCTCTGTAAAGCTATTCTGAGCTGCTCAGTATAAATAAGCATCTTAATTCTTCTGTTTTCTTCTAGAATGTCAGAGGGGTGGGCTGCAGGGGAGAGGGGTCTGTGCATGCACCTTGAACACACTGTTGGTGCAGAAATCAGTGTGTAATTAGTGCTACCTGCATTAACAGGTAGCTTGGCCATGTACCCTCCTGCTGCCCCTCTAGTAATCTCACTGTCTTTTGAGCACAGTAAATGGATACAGGAAATTGCTTGTCTCCATAAAATTGTGGACTTGGATCTGTAGTGCCCTGGTCTGACATAGAACTTTGTCAACCTCTTAGCTCTCTAGAAAACACTACTGAGGTTTGTATCTAGCTACTGAAAAAAAAAAATAGCGCACTCAAAAGATAAAACATTGAGACTAAAAAATAACTAAAAACTTTAGATCAGGTGTACACGGTGGTGAATTTTATCTTATGTATTTTGGGCTTTCAAGATGTATGTTTGCCAAGGTGTGGGATATGATTGTGTGCTTCCTCTTTATATACTTTTTAAAAGATAAATCACCTTTATCATGCCATAAATTTGTGTATCTATACATAGCACTATACTATTTTTAAGTTGTTTTAACAAATTTGACCTGCTGAAACTTTAAATGGATTTTTTTCTCGTAATTTCTAAATTTCTGAGAAACTGCCAAATCACCTTACAGTCTTAAATCTCTAATTTGCTCAGCCTATAAGAATTATGTAAATTATCTCCAGTGAAAGAAGGAAATTCAAAAGAAATACGCTGTTAGGCTGAAAGAAACTTGCAGTAAGCGAATGCCCCTTGGCATAGCAGTTACCTGTGTAGGGCCCAGGAAACCCCTGCTCTCCCTGGTGCCGCATGCACTGTGATATGGGTCATTCTGCTGCACTGAATGAAGGACTGATGGCTGCAAGACAGCGAGTCACTTTAGCAAGCATAAGATCCCATGAAATTTTCTCTTACATTTGCTGTGTTTTCTATCACAGTGTGGGGATATTATCTGTTGGTGTCCTTATTGTCAACACTATACTTTCCCATTCTGAATATAATGAAGTAATATTATGTTAAGATAATGAATATAATAATAATAATAATATAATAATGGCCAATCTTCGCGAACGAAGATTTGGGAAGTGCACTCCCCACGTGGGTGTGCCCTCCGAGCCTGCGCAGTGGATTTTTTAGGTGAGGCTCAGCATGCGCAGAACTGGCCCCACCGTTTAAGTCCTAAGGTTCATTTGTCATGGCTGAGCAAGCTTGGACAGTGACAGTGAAGTCCTTAGGACTGTCTACAGCACCCGGTACTAACCGGGGCTGACCCTGCTTAGATCCGAGATCTGACGGGATCGGATGTCAGGGAGGCATTGAACTGCCAGGGGCGGTCCCTACACTGAGACTCGAACTCACAACCTTCGGATTCGGAGACCGGAATGCTCTCCACTACACCACGGGACCGCCCCAATGAATATAATATTCCATTGCAATAAAACCAGTTTATGCTAAGGCATAGAAATTATATTCTCTTGTGGATCCTGACACTTTAGGGCTTTAGGGATGTTTGTTTATGTGATGTGATGAGATTGTAGTATTGCGGAGAACATTTTCAAGCCTTTAATGAAAAGATCAAAAGTAATATTTCACAGATTTTAATTTTCTGTAGTTCACTGAAACGTAAAAACTTGTTTTCTCATGCTTTGCAATGATGTATTTCATTCTGATTTTAAAACTCATAAGTCTTTTGTATAACAGCTTTCATATCAACTTGCTTACATCATGTGAAACATAAAGTCAATTTTACAAGCATGCATTTGGTTTTACATTATGATATGTTCTGTTTGTTTGTTTTCCAAAATTCTAATGAAACTTTTCATTTTTCTTGTGACAGGATGACAAGGACTTGGTTCATGAGTTTGTTGTTGCTGAAGGTCTGACTTGCTTAATCAAAGTGGGAGCAGAGGCTGACCAGAATTATCAGAACTACATCCTGAGAGGTAAGGAAAGTGTATCCAAAAGTTGATTGTATTGCTTGGAAGCCCTCACAGGTCTGCAGCAATTTGCCATGTAAAATGTCTTTGAACATGCTACTTAGTCTGGTTCTGATTCTTGCATGTTATACAAGAAAACTAAGGGAAGCCTAGTACTCAGCACTGGGCAGAGTGAATTGGAATATTTGGAATATAGATAGTCCCCCCATGGTCCACTTTTTCTTGTAGATTACACTGCAAATCTGCAATTCTAAGAAAGAAAAGCCATTCTAAAGCTTGTACTCAATAACTCTGTCAGAGGGCACAGAGGAAAGTAGCTTGTTGTAGTGTGATCATCCCTTGCAAAGGAGCTGCTGAGAGCAGGTTGTACTCAGCAATGGAGCCCTGCTGGGGCCAGTGTTTGCCTCCTGTTCTTGCAGCAATGGGTGGCTACTGACCTCCCTAGTACAAGGATTTTCTCCATGCTGCTTAGATGGTTCAAAAGTGACATGGAAATACAGAGAAGCAGCATCCAGCCTGCTCTGTCCCTCTGCTGGGGAATGTATTTTTGTACCACTTCTGTCTGTTGTGGTGCAGCAGAATGCAGTGTCAGCAGTACCCATGGATATCATGCAGTATCTTTGGAATAAACAGTGAGAAAGTCATACCTTAGTGGGTCAGTTGGCTGGAAACAATTTTGATGTGTCTGATATTGTGGAGTTAAGTGGGTAATAGAAGGTTTATGTTCTGTTCTTTGCACTTAAAAGAGAACTGGCAAAGGCAATGTTTGATGTGGAAAAGGGATACTACTGGATTAAAAAGCTGATTTACTCTATGGTAGCGCAAATGGATGTGTGCATCTTTCATCTAAGCAGGAAACCCAGGGTGAAAATTTGGACTGCTTGCTCAGTATTTTGAGAGGAGAACAGTCACACCAAGAGATCTTTACTGCTGCATGATCTCATATTAAATACCGAGTTGATAATGAATGCACAGTTGTGGTGGGATTGCTCGTTTGAATTTTCTTAGACCAACATATATAGCTGTATTAAGAAATGTTGCTTTGATGTATTTGACTGCTAAAACTCAAACTGCAAATTGAGTGGCAAAAAAAAATTTGCAAAAATAAGTAGAAGGTTTCTGTAAGAACCAGTAATGTTAAGTTCTAAAAAGCAAGGCTTCGGGTAATAAGTGTGGCTTCATGCAAAGACCTTGAAGAGAAGACTGTGCAAATACCAGCTTTTGGAGGTGTAAAAGAAACAAACCAGTATCACAGAAATTATGTCTTTTGTCAGTAGTTGTGCTTGAACAGTAGACAAGGACACAGCAACGTGGAATAAAATGTATCTGGGAGAAAAATGGCCACAGATGCTCTCAGAAAATTCAGACTGGAAACAAAATAAAACTACTATATAGGACAGTCTAGTCTTTTGCCTAGGGACCTTCCCATTCCTCTCCCCTCCCCTCTACTCCTTATATCCTAATGCATCCAGAATTCAGGGAGACAGAATGATCTCTTTCTTCTTGTGGCTCTCAAGAGCTTGGTGTCCCTGATATATGGTTAGAAATTTTCTACTGAATTCAGCGAATGATAAAGCAGAGCCTTGGTGCCAATATCCACAGCATCACACTAATGAAACTGCAAACTCATCTTGTTGCATTGTCATTAACAAGTTATTACAGCTTGTTCAAAATAAATATAAAAACAAACAGACAAAACAACAACAAAAGCTAACTATGTAGAAATATACCATAAAGCTAAAAACATTATTTTAGGAAGATGCTTTTAGAGATTGGTACCTTCTGAAGTTAGGTCTTTTTTTCTCCCTATTTTGCTGCTGTGGGAAGCTGAAGTTTCTCTCTGGGTAGTATATCCTGGCATCTTTTACAATAATATGATTTTTCTCTGTGATGTGGGTTTTATTTCAGAAACTGGTCTTGAAATTGGTCTTGATTGTCTTTCAAGAAGTTCAAAGCTTATTACAACTCCAAGATTATGTCAGCTGCTTTGCAGTTCCAGGAGCCAGCATGTACTTTCTGAATAGGTCTGCATGTGCAATGAGATAAAGAAAGGTTTGGAAATACAGCATAGTGAGATAATCTTATCCAAATACATTGAGGAGGGTGCTGAAAAGAAACATTAGCTATGTCATGTAAGAGTGTTTCTGGTATATTATTTTTGGAAGATCATAGTGATGGGTTAGTTGGTGGTTTTTATGACAGTTGTATGTATTTATTGCAGTGCTCCATTTTACTAAACCTGAAGTATTGGTGAATAGGTGAATAAATTTTATTGAAGGTACATGACAATTAGCACTGAGGTGGTCCCATAAGCTTTAAACTTGGTTTTAAGTAGTGGAGATTTGAGAAGTGAAAAGTAGTCTTTGTCTAGAGTAGTTGTGCCTTGCTGCTGTGGTGTCCTTGTTCTACAGATCCTTTTGGAATGGAATATATTCTCCTTGTTTTCACTGCATTTAACCTAAATCATAAATGGGTGGGATTTTTCCTTAGTTTCATATTTTGGCTGCATTTCTCCAGCATCTTCAGTGTAATTTGCTGTTTTCCTCTTGCAATCCTAACCCAGCTTGCAGAGCTTGTGGCAGTAAGTGGCAGCCTTAGGCATGACATTGCCTCTTCTGCTTCCAGGGCTCACCCACATGGGGGCTGCCTGTCATCTTGACCGAGAAATTTCCAAGTGTTTCACATGGACTTGTCTGCCTGTACTCATCAAGAAATAGCTTTGTACCAAGAAGGGAAAATAGGCTGCAAATATATGTATGCTTAAGGACTGTAGGTTGTTCAGTGTGTTCAAGGTACAAGTTATTTCTTGAGGACATTGCTCTCCTTTTTCCCAAAGTCTGCACTGTTTCACTCTAATGTTTCCTGGTTGTGAATTTCTGCTTAGGGGTTTCGACTTGGTTCAAGACAGACTGAGCTGCCAAAAAAAAAAAAAAAAGACTAAATATGAGTCACAAAGATTTTTGTTACTTTAATGGGTAATGAAGACAAGGCAAATGTGGCTTTTACATACAATGTTGAGAAATCCAGAAACTTTATTGTCAAGTGCTAAGGAATGACTCTTTGTTTCTGCTTAGGTCCCCTGAACTGGGGCTGTTTGAGAGCAGATTTCCCAAAGTGTTCCCTTTTGTCAGTGTCTAGCCTATAGCCTAGAAACCCACAGTAGCCAGGACTTCTCTTTAGGAGTTACTCCTGCAAAAGACTAGGATCTATAGGCATGATGAACCTCACTGATACCACTGAAGTTAAAAGTTTCTGTCCCAGGTACAAGATTGTAGCATGGTGGATGTTACCTAAATATTCAAAACTAAATGGTAATGGGATAAAGGTAGGTGAAAATGTCCACAACTGATGAGGATTAGCAAAATTCTTATTGTATTTTTTTGTCGTGTCCATAATTAGATTAAAGCTAGAAATTGTTCTTCTGGTCTGAAAGCACAAGCCACGTGTCCTGTTTGAGCAGACAAAGGCCTTGACCTTGCTACAACACAAAATTTCAAGGAACTACAGCTGAGGAAACAAGAGGAAAGCAGCCTGTGCTTCTGGTAGACCCTGTTTGAGTCAAATTTAGCTTTTGGATGTAGCTCTCTGATTTATTGAGAGCTGTGTGCTTATATGGGGAATCAAATTGAGTTTCAACTCAGGATGAGAGATGGTTTCAATTTTGTTTGGCGGTTTTGAATTTTCAGTGTTTGGTTTTGTTTAAAGCATAAATAAAGAAAAACAAGTGCTTGGAGAAGCCCAAGAGTTATGATTTGAGGTAATATTCGTGCTTTAAGTTAACTCCTCTCCTGTAACCCGCCAAACCATTATTATAATCTAAAATTAAAGGTAAGTAGAATCACAGAAACATTTAGGTTGGAAAGGACCCTTAAGATCATTTGAATTGAACCATTAACCTGTCACTGCCAAATCCACCACTAATCCATGGCCATAAGCACCATGTCTACACATCTTTTAACAACCTCCAGAGACATGAAACCAAAACTTCAATAATTTATATTTAATTTAATAATCTGGGCAGAAGACTGAGTTGAAGTAGAACCAGTCTGGGTTTTCCTGTCATAGGCCCACTGCATTTCTAATAAAGCGATAAAGACCTGTGTGTTTCTATAGATTTTGATGCAAGCACAGAAGATTAATGTAATGGTCCTGGGTAAGGGATCTGACGTTCTCTGAGCAACAATGACATACCATTTAAGAGGATTAAAGGCTGATAAATTCATACACAAAGTCAACAGCATCTCCAGCCTGAGGAACAGCAGCTTCATTATTATACCATGGATTTTTTTTCCTTATAAATAGTAAAGGTTGTTTGTTTTGGAATTGCATTTTTACAGGCATCATTTTATCTTCATGCATTTAGAATAAGTGTATATAACAGTGCTCTAATTTTATTTTTCCTATTGGTTTTGCAAGGCTTTTCAGAACTTTTAAGTAATTTTATGAGTGACTTTTATCAAGATAGTCCTATGTGAGTCCCAAAATGTAAATAAGAAAGAACTAAGTATCTTAAAACACTAAAATCACATGTGAAAAATAACTCCAAGGCACATACTGATCTTTGCTACATGTTTAAGTTATAAGGGATCCATTAAATCAATTCCCTTCAAACCCGATAGCTGCAGTTTGCACAGTTGTGAACTTAACAGTGATGGAGAAGTTCCTAAGAGAACAGTTTCCCAAAGTAGGGCAATGAGAATTGAGGAGCCTGAAATTTTTCAGTCCCTCACTGAGGCATGAGAATGGAGGATTCTTGATTCTTCACCTGTCTAGCTGGTAAATGGGAGCCAATCTTTGCACAGGGATGGATGGAGAAGCAAGGCTGTAGGTGTATCTGGGTAGTTACCCTTTTAGTGACCTCAGCTTCCTACTGCAGCAAGGTAATTGTAAATCTGTATTTTGAATGTGCTTTCCATTATACAGTTCAGCATAGCTGACAGCAATAAAAAATGGAAAGAAATTGCTATAAGAACTACTAGTTGTAAAGCAGGAAGTGACTTTGCTGTTGGCATTAGGAGGTGGTGAGCTGTTTGGCAGGGTGGTTGAACATTCACAGGAGCCACCAGCGTCAGTCAGAACCACCGATGAGTGCCCAGACAGGGGGACAGGTTTCTAAACGAGCAGGCAAACAGCTCCATCACTGACATATACCAAAGCCACTGATGGTTGTGGCTATTTATAAAGCCAGAGGCACGCGGTCCCACCTGCATGCCAAGTTTAGAACTAAGGGCTGTGCTGCGTATTCTGGGAAATCAGATTAAATTCCTGAAACAACTCAGTGCTGGATGGTAAAAGACCATCTGGTTACTGTCTGTCACCAGGACACTGTGTGTGCCCCTAGATGTCAAGGAGCTAGAGGAAGTCGAAGGTGAGGGTGAGGTTTTGCAAGCAGGCAGTGGAAGCTGCTACTGATAACCCTTTCATTCTGAAAGCCAGACATGAAGTTATCAGTGAGCTGGTGGCATTTCTGCATCGAGCCAACTGCTACTAGGAATGCTTGGGGTTTGTAAGTGTGCTCTCTGTAATGGGGGCGATGATCCATTTCCAGGAATTGGCTGGCTGTTTTTATCAAAAAGACCCTTCATTATTTACAAGGACACGAGTATTTCCAGTGCTCTTGAACTTTCTTCCCTCAGCTTGATAAATTGTGTGTCTTTGGCCTTTTGCATTACAGGTTACATATTACAAACCATTTTGCATGGAGAAGCACGTTCTTCTGCAGTAAATGTTTGTGAAGCATTTGCAGTAAATGTATGTATGTGAAGCAGGGTTTGTGTAAATAACAAAAGACCAGAAGTAAAGTCGGTGAGAGGCTGTGTCTATTCTTGCTGTTTGGTAATACAGCAGTAAAACAGATGGTAGTAATGTTAAGTCTACTAGTGAAAAGGGAGCTAATATTGAATATTGTGCATACCTTTGCATTATTCCTGTTTCAGTGTGAACTGGAGAACTGTTTAAAGTTTTCCAGCTGTAGAAAAGTATCCCAGCCCCAAGTAAATAGGAACAAACAGCACTTGATTAGTCTTACCTTTGTATTTCTTTTTTTGAAACCAAGTATGAAAACTTCCGTGTCTTCTTTTAACCAGTGTGCAGGTATCCATACACACCTGTGAAGTTCCTGCATGTATCTCTACATATTCAAGTTGTCTTCTTGTATGCAGTCCTCTAAAATTATGTAAACTTCTCAGCTGGTCTCAAAGTAACTGTAGTAACAGCTTGTGCTTTAAAAAGAAATTGGGTTCCTGTATCTTGATTATTTGGAAATGTTGCTTCTGAGAGACTTCCTGGCAGTTTCCCTGTAAATTCTGTTCTTTGATCTTTCTTTTGAGTCTTTCAGAAGGCTTTTCAGCATTGGACAGTTATCCTGTGGGTATTTCAACATTCATATCCTTCATTTTTATGCTGGACATCAGATCACAGTTCCGATGAGACCATACCAACAGATGGCAACTCCACCTGGTAGCTGTTATACCCACATCGCACAGGGCAGGTCCACGTGGAGATACAACCTAGGTTCCCTACCACTGCTACCAATAAAACCCCAAAACAAACCCACCAAACCAAACCACAGTAGGGTTAGCAAATTAGTAGCAGATTAGTGTAGCAGTGCTAATAAGACCTGTTAATGAGCAGCATTGCTGAGCTGAGGTATAGGGTGGCTGTGATGCAGCCATGCCATCTCTCTTGGTGAAATGGACTGCACTGCCAGCTTTCCATCAGTGAAGTTTGTAGGTACCGTTTGTTGTAGTTCATTTCAAAAGTAACAGTCCTGAAAAATCAGGCCCATACCTGATAGTTCAGTACCTCTTCTATTACATATGCAGAAACCTCAAGATGTGCCTCTTCTTGAAAAGCCATGGAATCAAAAAATGCAAATGGATTTGGCATCCTGATTTATGAACCTTTAAGATTAAAAATGATGAGATTACAATACTCTTTGTTGTACCAGATAAAAAGGACACATTATACTATCTCCATGATTAGTAATATAAACACTAAACCTCTTTGTCTCAGTAGCTGAATCCTTTTTCACTGCAAATATCTCTTTAAGACTAAACTAATTTGTTTACTTGTACAAGGGTAGTTGGGAGAGCTTGACCTTGGAAACCATGCAGTTTAAAAAGAAGGAGAACTTCCTCCTTGCTTTCTTCTCTATGCTTTTAGCATTTCCTTTCTTCATTTCTCATCTGCATATTTCAAAATAATGTTTATTAGACCTATGCCAGATTACACAGATTTTCCTACTGAAGACAACCTCAGGCATTCCCTTGGTTGCTGGAGCGAGCACTGCCCTCTCCTTTGTCCTCCTCCTCCCTCCCTTCTCCCTTGGTATGATTCTCATGCATGATCCATCTGAAAGCAGAGCCAGATGGTCCTCACACACAGCAAACAGTACAAGTCCTCCCAGTTTGGGATGGGAATTGGCACTGAAGCAAATTCGAGTTCAAAAGTTTAACCACCCTATAGTAATTTACACATCTACAAATAAACTGAGCTGTTCCTTGCTCTCTGCATTATATGAAATGGCCTTTCATGTTAGGACTTCTTGTGAGGAGGATATGGGATTCTCATAATCTACATGGAATTCAGCAGTAACACTACCATAAAATTATGGATTTCCCTTGTTTTTAAAGCTGACAGAGGCTGGGAGGCTTTGGGTGGCTCTCTCTTTCTATGAAAATGAATCTTCAGGTTCTGTGTAATTTTTTTTATGCTTTGTGAAATTCCCATGAAATGTGACACCTCAGGCTATGCAGACTCCATGTAAAATGAGGAACTGAACAAGAAAAATGCACATCCTTAACTACTAAGCAAAAAGTATTTGGGAAGTAGTCCCAGGGGCCTTTAAAGCCGTTGTGGATGTTATGTGATTTAACTATGCAAACTTCATGAAAAAGCCTTGAAAATAACGTGCCTATTTCAACTGATAGAAGCATATTACAGCATATAGAAATACCTTTTTTTAGTCATCTTGTAGCCTGAGAGTTTCTCATTAGAGAAGGAGAAAAAATGTAGAAAATAAGCCAGCACAGACATGAATACTTGCACAAAGTATTCAGCTGCTAGTAATTTCATTATTAATTACTTGTATTGAATATATGCACATAAAACATCTTAAAATGTGGTTAGGAAATTGTGATGGTAGTTGCTAGGGTGCCACACAGAGTGCTCTGTCCTCATAAAGAAGCAGGGAAAATTAAGGACTTTAAAGGAGAAGTGGCAAATACAGGGCCAAATGTGTAAGATAATTGGAAAGAACTGGCTGCTATTACATGAAAGTGATTATTGTGTCATATTAGGACATGACAAAAATGAGATTCTTTAAACACCTTCAGAGTTAAGTTTCATATCCAGATATGTTAGAATTATTTTAAGTTACGTATTAGCCCTGTCTGTAATTTTTGCAGATGTGTGTGCATATGGATTTCTATTGATGTTCTCATAGGTGCAGTCAGAATACTGGAGTAGAGGATGTAAACTCTTCAAATACTTATTTTCAATATCCTGAGGCAGTGACCTACTTTTAAGCATCTGATCACTACTGCAGCAAATAATAAAAAGTTGTAGATGATTGAAGAACTTAAATGCTACATCATGGGACTTACGTGTATTAGCACAGTATTAATTATTAACTCATCATAAATGCTCTGTTCATAGATATCTGTCTAAGAAAAACTGTTGAATATTCATAGACTGATGACAGCAAGGGATAATCTTAGTGAACATATGGGAATATTAATATTTCTGTTTCTGTTGTGGAGGGTTTCTTCTGGCCTGGTCTTCTGCACAGCCCCAATGAGCACAGTCGAAGCAGCACATGCCCCTTGGGAAAGCAGGAGCAGCAAACAGCTGCCTGTGTACTTGAGATGAATGAGAAAAGGGAAACTACTTGCAGCTTTGTAATGAAGTACATAAGGACCAGCTCACTTGCTGCCAGCACTCATTATTGCACTCCCCCTCTGCCTTCTCCACCACCTTCCATAAACAGGACTGGAGATGCTGATGGTGGCACTGGAGTGACAAGAGGAGAATGTGGTCTGGCATCCTCCCACTCCCCATATGCATGTGAAGGTTTTCAGTGGATGCGTAGGCAGGGGCTGAGAAGACTGGATAAGGCAACAAATTGGAAGTGCTATGTAAAGACAGACAGGGTTTTACGTCTTCCCTTTACAAGCCAGAGAGAAAAGAGTTGTTCAAAGGACTCCCTGTCTGCTAGTGGGGGGAACAAGAAGTTTATCCCATTCCTACAGTTTTAAAAAAGTGAGGATTGCTAAACTATTAATTTATTAATTGTAACATGATTTTTTTCTCTCCATATTGTCAGGCAATAAGGAGGTTTTTTTCTGTTTCCAGTGTGTGAGTCATTTCCAGCTTTTTCCATTTCAGTTCTTGACACTAAAGCTTCTGCTGTCAAGCCAGGAGAGGAGACTGTGCCTATCTCCCACACCCAAGCAATACAGCACCACTGGCTTGCCCTAGCTTCTAAACATAAAGTACCTCTGTTGTTTAGGGTGTGTTTTTCCAATAATTTATCATTTTGAAGTTTCTTCCCAGACACTTGAGTGAAGAGAGTTTACTGATGCAGGTGCCATGCCAATAAGTAAATTTTGTCCTTTGCCTCTTTTTGTTTGTTTACAGTAAGGAAACAAATATTCTTCCCTCCTACAACCTTGTAAGTGCTTTGGTTTCCTCACACACACTCCTGGCAATGATGAACGTGATTAAAGAAAGAGGGAGGGGGTATTCAGGGTGTATGGGAATCAGGAGGACTGCAGGGTGGTGCACCTTAAGACCAAGGCTGGACTGTTTCAGCCCCACAGGTTTGTGTTTCCTAAAAGCAGTGAGTTATAGGACTGGGGCCTTGTATTGTTGCTGAATTTGCTCAGAAATCTAAAAATTTCTGGATGAAAGACAATATAGAGAGGAGGAGTTCCAGATTTGTGGCTGAGGGGCTCCATGTTGTATCAGGCCTGAAAGAAAAATGGTATGTGAGCTACTGAGGGGCTGAAGGTCTCAGTAGCTGAAGCTACTGGGGAGACTGAAAGGTCTCCCTGCTGCTAGGAAGCCAAGGAGGATTGACATGTCTCAGGAAAAGATTATTGTTTAAGGGCAGATTCTAAGGATTGCCTTGAATGAAAGGCTAGGATGGTAGACTTTGTTTTGGAGTTTACTATTTTTTTCCTTTTGCATTTAAGTTCCCTGAAATGGAGAAACTGTAAAAATACTGTTGGGTGCTGTGAGGAGTGCCATCAAATGGCTCTGCTGTTGCAGCACATTGACTTGAGTCACTGAAGTGCTACTCAGGATTTGCTATATCTACTGTGTGTTTTAAGATAGGTTTATTTATGTGACAGGTGGGGTCTTAAAGACTTCTGCAAATACTGGGCAATATCCTGTGTTCTCCTGCTTAACCTTCCTCCTTCTATATGTTATCACCGTCTTAAACAAGGATCTCAACTTCCTCTGTCTCGCCTGTCTCTGACCTTGCCTCCACCCCTGCCCCCCCAACTTCCTAATGTTGTACTCCAAATCCCTTCTTCACAGACACCTTTGTGTTTTTCTAAATTATGCCCCACATTGGCTTTTGATCTAGTGGGGTTGCACAGCACTTACTCCTGATGAGCCTCAAGTGTCTGTCGTAGCAAGGGTCGCTGTGTGCAGATTCTCACCTGGGTGTCCACAATCTCAGCAGGCTGCCAAGCAGGCAGAGAGCAGCCTTGGGAGCACACAATGTTTCCCACTCAGGCAAAACCCACTCAGTGGGCAAAAACTTTGCTTGAAAAGCAGCAATTTTAAAACACATTTTACAAATTCTCAAAATTCAGTAAGCTTGCTTTAGTGTTTAGGTCAATATCAGTGATGTAAACATTGATTGTAATATGTATTAATCTATGTATTGGTTGCTAAGAATATTCTTTTATATGTGCTTGTGATAACTGTTTCTTTTGTTGTCTAAGATGATTATGGACAAAAGCACTAAGGATACTGTTGAGGTTGATAAATAAAACTCTTGAAAATTAGAAATGCCTGTATGAGCTTACATTGCAGACATGCATGCCCCCTTTGTGTGGCAGCTGCTCCAGCCTTTGATCACACACTGGTACAGCTTTCTCTGCAGCTGCTCTGCTTCAGCTAGTGAGCACCATCACACCTGTGCACTTAATGAACACCTTTTAAATAGCTTGTCTTATCATCAGTCCTTCTCAAGGCCTTGGGATTTACTTTATGCTATGCAAACTTATAAAATGTTTGTTTTCCGCATGGATTTTTCTGTGGTTTGTCACTAAATGTTATCCAAGAGCTGAAAGGGCAGCATTATCTTCATGTGGCCGATAAGGAAATGAGGCACTTGAAAACAGACATTCTGAATTCAGAAAGATTCAGTAAGTGCTGTTTTAGGCCTTGTCCTTGGGCTGGTATTTCAAACTTAACATGGTGCTTTCTGTTTATTTCCTTTTAATCTTTTCTCCTAGAGTTTCTTTTTCTATTCAGACTCTTGCACAGCCTGTCCTAGTTTTCTTTCTCTGATCTGTTTGTATTTTTTGCTTTTCACATCAACTTTCTTTAACCTACATCAGTCTGTCAGCTTATTTACATAATCAATCCATTCAAGAATATTCATGATTCATTTACATTATTTTCTTCACTAGTTCAAGCTGGCTTAAATGCTTTTTCTTCCCATCACCTCTTCTGCCTATGCACTGTCTGTGCTGGGTTCTGTGCTCATGTGTTGGTGTAATGAATTTGATAGAAGAATGTCTTCATCTGAGAAATTGGTATGAAAATGTGGATGTTTTTCTATTGTTTTGAATTAAAGTTTTTAAAAATTTTGAATTACTCAGATTTTCAATGGTGGGACACAAACTCCTGTACCAGCAAAACCCTGATTTTGACCTGAGACAAACAAATAAGGGAGAGTGTTGTAGTGCCACTATCAAGAATGTAGTCACAGCTCTGGTATCTTATCTCTTGTACATGTCTTTCCTCAGCATTACTGACATCAGCCCTAATATGTATGTTCCCTCCAGACAAATAGCTGTTAGTCTTTCCCTTTAGTTCCCTCATTTATCCTAGTCACTTCATCTCTTTTCCTAACTCTCAGGCACTCATCAGGTTTTCTGTCAGAGTTCGTCCCTCTTTCATTTTCTGAAACATCTCTAAGTTTAAATTCTGTGTCCTTCAGTGTCCAAATCAGAATTCTTCTCCTTACCATCTGAGTAATAACACAGTTTCTTTAAAAGAAAACAAAAAAAAACCCTCATAAGCTGCCAGCTCTTACTTTGAGTGCCATGGCCTTCCTTGGTGGGCAGCATCTGTGAGCATTATGGGGATATTTTTTGCTTCAAAAATGAAGTATTCAGAAGTTTCAGCTGATTGCTTATGTTCAGTAGAGGCTATTGTAAGTGTCAAACAGTTACTTAAAAACCTTATAGTAACACAAAGTTTGGACATATTTAAATGTTGTCCACATGAACTTTTTCACTGGCATGAGGTTATAATTCCTGAGTTTTCCAAAGAGCTGAAAATCAAAAAATACTCCAATTTCCAAAAATATTCTCAACAGTATTTTTGATTCCAGTGAGAAGTTCTTTTCCTCCTTTTTCCTCCTGCCTTCCAGAAAACCACCCCAAATATTAGAATTGTTAGAAATTTTCCATGAAAATAGAAGGTGTTGTTTTTCAAACACCACTGAGGAAGTTTCAGTCCAAACTCAAAACTTGGTGAAAATATGGGCAAGTAAACCCAGGAGTGTTTTGATGGGAATTTTAGTAGGAAGCCTGTCCCATATGTAGTGAACCTTCAGTTTTACTGTTCTGAGGCTGATGACTCACTTTAAATGCTGAAAGTGCATGGGAAACTAGTACTTTAATGACTAGAAGTATAAAATTTCTTGTGTTGCTTTATTCTGGTCTTTAGTGGTGTGATTTGATGGGATTACTACTAAATCAGTTACACTGAGAGTGTAATTGTTTGGGTTTTGCATACAAAGAACTGACCTATTTTTTTTTTAATTTAGTGTTCCATTGATGACTACTTGTGTAACATCTTCATCATGAATTCATAGAGCAAGACCTGATTGAGAAGTAAATGTTTATCAGAAATGTCTGTTGGAATCTTGCCTTTATATCAGTCCTTTGGAATCTATAACAAAAGTTAAAGATGTAGGAAGTATCATTTGAAATAATTGCTTTTAGCGGGATTATAGGGCAGGATTTGTTTCACCTAATTCCAGTTACCTTATCTCAGGTAGTTAGCTTGGCTCTTTGAGCAAGGGACAACCCAACACACCCTTGTGATGGAACTGGATTTGCAGTACATACAACTGTCCTGGCATACTTGGGACTGTCAGACTGCTCAGGATGGGGGTCAGCATGCCC
The DNA here is from genome assembly GCA_013396695.1 of Sakesphorus luctuosus. Lineage (NCBI taxonomy): Eukaryota > Metazoa > Chordata > Aves > Passeriformes > Thamnophilidae > Sakesphorus > Sakesphorus luctuosus. Next base: position 213,072 of record VWZD01013281.1, read on the forward strand.
CATGGGACTTGGTCAGAAAAAGGCTCTTGTTCTGTACTTTGTTCCACTGGAACTGAATGATCCCTAAGGGCCCTGCATTTTCAAACACTGGCCTTGGTTGTTTCCCATGGCTGGCATTCATGGATGGCAGAATTGTCATTTCAAAGGGGTTTATCCTCTGCTGAAGAAAGACCTGAGTACGTCTTCAGGGCAGCAAGCCCTTCTCCTATTCACTAGTCCATGCCAGCAGAGCCAGCTTTGCACCAACAAAACATAATGTGTGTCCTTCCAACCCTGACATAGCTCTGTGTGATTGGATGTGCCACCTAAAGCCAAAGCCATTGCACATGGTGACCCGTGTTGGCCCCGAGGTGGTTGGTCAGGTAGTGGTTGGTCAGGTACCATGGACAGGGGCAGCTCAGCCACAGCCTGCTCAGGACTTGGAGCTTAAAAACGTTGTTGAAAGACATGATAAAAACCTGCATGGTTGGTGCCAAATCAATTATTAATGATTGCATGCAAAATAGCTAAACCTTCCTGAGTTCTTTCTCACAGGCATCCCAGATTCAGTCCTCCTATGCAATTATGTTTGGTCTAGAGCTATTCAAGGCTCTTAACATGCTGTCTGATAAAGAAAACTGCTACTGCCTCAAACTTGGAGAAAGCACTACAGGTGTTCATGGAGTTGTCTCTTGGAGTCTTTCCCAAGTGGTGCTGAGAAAACCCTTTCTGGATGCCTATTTGAATGAATTTCCAGTAGTCCTGGCCTGCACTCTGTATGTGATACTTCATTTGACCACAGTGATGCTTTGATCTTAAGCAGCCTTTCCCCCAGTGGCATTAGAACTTCATGTGAGCTAACTTGTAGTGGAAGTATTGACATGATTCTCCCAGACGTGTATCAGAATAAAATTGCTTAGTAAAAATCAGAGTATTCAGATTGATGTTTGGCTGTGCTTATCCACAGAGGGCTGTTCTTAGAAACATGACCTTGCAAAGGTTGTGGCAGAAAAAAAAATATTGGGGTTTTTGTTTGGCGTTTTCTACCCTAAAATATTTCACTGCTGACATTTGACATCATGTGCTTGCTTCAGATAAGACCAGGTACTATATTTATATATGTTATATATTTTGGTCAGGAAAACAATGTTAACTTGAAAGACTGAAGCTTCTTATTCCTAATAAACTAAATATGCAATGCTCAATTGCATAAACTAAATATGCAATGCTCATGGGTACCTGAAGAATAACTAATGGTTACTCTCAAGAATCTGAAATTTCTTGGTATATGGTCAATGTGAATAAGACATTATGTGTTCTGTCCTTGATTTATGGGTTCTTCTTCCATTCTTTACTTGTAGTTGTCTGGGAATCAGAGGAGTGTTATGGCTGCTCTAGCCTTTGTGCATGGCATAGTGAGGAGCCATGTGCCAAGTCTCAGTGGATCCAGGGGGAATGATATGTACTTGAGCACAGCTTCAGCACTGTCATTAGTGCAGGGGCTCTGGCACAGTGCCTTGAAATGTTGTTTCTTCCCAAGCCTATGGAGGGGCATGGCAGTGATGATGTTGGCCTTTGAATTAAACATATGTATGAAACACAGTGAAGTAAACTCCTGGGATACTTATTTATAGCTAGGTTGCTGGTTTTCCCAGTATGTGTTCTCAGCAGCACTTTTTTGCCTGCAAAACTGAGGGAGAGCATGGTGACCACCAGTGCTCAAAGTTGCAAGGCAAGCTTAAAGAACACTGAATTATTAGAAAGATTATGTACTGGATTTTTTGGATTTTCAGAATGATTTCTGCATGTAAGAGGTATAGTATTTTTAAGTTGCATTCTGTAGTCAAAGGACCAAGAACCTTGGAGAAGATTGTCTGCTAATGAGCTTGTAGTTAAAACATAAACAGATTGCTGTGGAGTTACAGGACCTGCTCCTTATAACGTGACGGCGCAAGAAATACTATTCCTTCTGTTTGCAAATGTCCATTGAAACAGCTGCTACGTGTGTGCATCATGACCAAGCCAGAACAGTTGTGTCTTTAAATGTTGTAAACCAGGATGGTTCCTAGCAGTGGTAATTTGCAAAGTTTTATTTCAAGCGAGATTAAGATCTGATGGCCTTGGTTGTGCTTTTGTTTATTGTACTGACGTGAATAGGAGTTAACTCTTGACATGTGTGTGAAACACAGAGATTTGGTCCAGAATCTTAAATAATAAAAAGTATTAAGAGTCTTCCATATTTATTTCCCTGTCACTTGTAACATTCAAGCAAACAAAAACACAGCAATCTTGATGAACACATTAATATTAAAAATAATCTTTATTTTTCCTGCATGGTTGTATTGACATTTACTGGCCATTTTATTTTGCAAAAGGAACCATGAAATATGAGATTTTTTATGTAAATTCTCTGAAGTCTTTGGGAAAGTTCATTAAAAATAATCAGGGGAATGCAGTGCTGCTTTAGCTGAAGAGCTCATTTTTCAATAGTGTTCTTTCATGTCTATTTATAATTTAAAAAAAAGTCTTAAAATTAAAACAGCTGATTGCCAGATCATCCTTTGAGAGCACAAGCACATTATATATATAATAAAATGCCTGTAGATATTTTGCTATATGCTTCATATACAATACATAAGACTGCAATTTCTCTAAATAGAGTGATTTTTATTTTTGTTTGGCATTTATACTTTTCCCCCAACACTTGTGTTTCCAAAGAGAACCACATTACATTTGAGGGCGTTTTTCTATGCTCTAGTAACTTCGAAACATTTTACATCTATGTTCTTCTTGCTGCTAATGAAGAACATTGCGTGCTATATTTTTGGAAATTATTTCCTTTTTTTGTCATATTTTTCCAGTCAGATGACATTCAGAGAGCTTTTAGTCAAAGAAAAGAACATTTCCAATTTTTAATTTTCTGTCCTTGATAATGCACATCTTCTTTATGTCACCATTACTTCCAGCAGATAAGATCCAGCAAATGAAAACTGTAGGCACTGCTTTTACAAAGCAATATTCCCACTGTAAGAGGTGTTAACCTTTCCTTTGGCACCACTTTGCAGCAGTGCATGTTATTATGTATGTCTGTCACTGAAAAGACAGCTTCTGCTGCCTCTACTCTAACTGGAAGAACTTAGGGAAAACATTAGTTTGCTGTTCCAAAAAAGCAATGGAAAATGTTCCCTTCCTGTCCTCCTGCACTACTGCTGTTTGTTCCCATATTCCACACCATCCACTCCACTGGAATGCAGTGCTGACCTGGGTTAAATTCACTGGTTTCCTATTTTATGTGTTGGGTCGGTTGAAGTTCTTTCAGTTCTTGATCCGGTTATTCATGGATATGTATAAACAGCTGCAGCAGCTCAAGGGCAAGTGACTCCCTTGATCAGGAGAGGGCAATCATCTTCCAGTGGTGGCACTGGCATTTTCAAAGTGCAAGTGTAACTCTTGCTCCAGTTATTTGACTGAGACACCTTTGTTTTCTTCCCACTATTACTCGCCTGGCATTTGATTTTAAGCTTAGGCACTTTTGGCTCCACCTGTTTCAATCTGACCAGCTGTAAAATCTTGTACTATTATATTTGCTTTTTCTATTTTGGGTTTGTTTTTTGTTTTGTTTTGTTTGTGGGAAAAATTGGATATTATTAAAAATTTTCTCGAACTTGCATGGAAAACACTTTCACTCAACATGACGTGTCAAAGTCTGTTTGCAGTTGGCTTCCTGGGCTGCAGCAAGAGAAGTAGCCAGAAGATCAACAGAGGTGATTCTTTCCCCCTACTCTGCCCTCACATGACCCCATCTGGCATCCAGCTCTGGGGCCCCCAGCACATGAAAGATGTTGACCTGCTGGAGTGAGTCCAGAGGAGAGCATGAAGATGGTCAAAGGACTGGACCACATCTCTGTGAAGATGGACTGAGAGATCTGGTATTGTTCAGCCTGGGGATGAGAAGACTTCGAGGAGATCTTAGAGCACCTTCCAGTACCTGACGGGAGCCAGCAAGAAAGCTGGAGAGGGACTTTTGACAAGAACATGTAGTGATAGGACAAGGGGGGCAATTGCTTCAAACCATGAAAGAGCGTAGATTTAGATTAGATATTAGGAAGAAATTATTTACGGGGGGTGATGAAGCACTGGCACAAGTTTCCCAGAGAAACTGTGGATGCACCATCCCTGAAAATGTTGAAGGCCAGGCTGGATGGGGATTTGAGCAATCTGGTCTAGTGGAAGGTGTCTCTGCCCATGCCGAGGGGCTTGGAAGATGATCCTTAAGGTCTTTTCTAACTCAAGCCATTTAATATTTCTAACACTTCAGGCTTCTCCTCACTGTGATCAGGATCAGTTTATGCTGCTTCAAGGCGGAAGCACCAGGGCCCTTTCTGCTGCCAGATGAGGAGATGGAGGCTGAAGTGGCAAAAATGGGAAGGACAGCTGGAAAGTGGCCTGGAGACCTGTATTTGCTGCTGCTCCAGAAGAGATGGAACAGAGCAGCGAGTGGTTGCCACTGCTTGGACGAATCTCCAGCAATAGCTACCACCCTTTGTCGTCTCGTCTCTTCATTTTGTTCCCACAGTCTGAACCAACCTGTCTCTTAGCACAGCAATGCAGCACTGTGGCTGTTTGACTCTTCCACTAGTCTGCTGCCTTAAAGAAGTGCTCATACTATGGGAGTGTGAGCTATCACTGTATTTCTGGAGTTACTTTTTAGAAGATGTCACTGGTTTTATTAGAGACTGGGTAGAGAAAGGGAAGATAGGAAAACTTCTTAGTTGGAAAAAGGACTAAAGCTGAAGTCTTCATCCTATTCATCATTACACACCAAACTTAGCTAGATGAAGAAACTAAGTTCCCTAGGGCCACTGGATGATTGATAGAAACAGACTACTCAAGAAAACACTGCAGAGCAAAGCCCAGCTTTTATTCATATATTTTAGGAGTGTAGCCAGATAATCACTTAGGTGCCTAAAACCAGCTGATACTTAGATGAGTGCTGGGAAGAAAGTGTGAAATTCCTCTAAAGCAAGCCAATGAACTTGTAAATGCTTTCAAAATACTGACACAATGCATAATAGGCATAATATTTGTATAAGAGTGCATCAGAGAGAGGGTGGGGTGGAAATCCTGAGGAATTCGTATACCTTTTTCTGAGGACTTTTATATGAAGCTGGATTAAGGTTGTTACAGGATTGCTTTCCTTTATCCGACTAAAACATAACAGTCCAAAAGTTACTAGTGTGTGTTATGAATCAGAGATTACAGCTATGTTTCATTTTATTTCACATTTAACTCTTTTCTATTCAGGAGCAATGGTATTGAATGAATCTCACTGATGAAGGTAAAGGAAAATTGATGCCCATTCTTTGAAACCAGTTCTACTCAGTTTTTGAAATGCAAAATACAAGGAGAGTGAAGCTCTCTAGTGCATTACAGATGTTGGCTGGGAAAGAAGGCAAAATTCCCTTCCTGCCATCCTGATTACTGTGCTTAGCCTGTTCTGTCCCTTCAGACAGGTTTGAACTGTGCCCAGTTTGCCTCCTAAGAAACAGAGGTTTTGTTGTCCTCAGTGTATTCCTAATACAGTGGAGGGTCCATTGGTTCCTGCCTTTTTCAGTGTGTTTTTTTTCCATAGCCTATTGCAGCTTGCACTGTACTGGCTGGAGAGTTGTAGACTCCAAGGTAATGTGTATGATTGGTGTTCTCTGTGACAAAATTACTATATTTGAGCCTCAAAATATATAGCTCTTGTCTGGCAGTCCTGGATCCCTTTAAGCAAAATGCGACTTGTAAAAATGACAGCTAACTCTCTACCTCAGACTTTTCTATTGCACTTGAAAAAGAAAAGCCCCAGAGTAAATTACCTTGAAATGAAAATTATGTGTTTTAGTGCTGTATTCATGTGTTTCCCTCTATTCTGCGAGACTTCCAATGAGACAGGTCACATGACGTGAAATTCTGCTTTCCAGCACTGAGTCCCGTAGACTGCAACAAGCAACTATCACTTGGTATCTCATGTTGTGAGACTGAACAACAGATTCATGTGGCCTCTGGAGTAGTTAAGTGAACATCAGCCTTAATTAACTAGATTGTCCCTTTCACTAGTAAAACCAACAAGTAGAAGAGGGATGTCTTTGAAAAGTTTTTTTCAGAAATTATTGTAGATTGTGATCTTTCATTATAGTTTTGACCTTAAAACACCAGAGCATCCTTACCAGGCCCGCGAAGGTGTGAAAGTTCCTTGTTTTGTCAGTTCTCTCAGTGAAATTTATTTGTGTGTACTTTGGTGAGGTTTCTTATAATGACTGCCACTTCTTGTGTTCTCGTTAATTTGTGTCATTAGTCAAGGAAGCGTCTGTTCATGGAAGGGAAGAAGTAATTCAGGATCCTGGCTGTAGCTTTCAGTGGAAGAACCTACTCTCTTGATATGTATGAAGGTTGGGGGGCAGAAGAGACCATCAGCTAATAACTGCTGGAAATTGTCCAAAGGAAAGCCCTGTCCCTCTTCAGCATCTATTTTCTGATGTACTAACAGAGATTGCCATAATAATAATAATAATGGCCAATCTTTGCGAACGAAGATTTGGGAATGGCTCACCCCCCGCGGGTGTGCCCTCTGAGCCTGCGCAGTGGATTTTTTAGGTGAGGCACAGCATGCGCAGAACTGACCACACCGTTTAAGTCCTAAGGTCCATCTGCCACGGCCGAGCGAGCTTGGACAGTGACAGTGAAGTCCTTGGGACTGACTACAGCACCCGGTACTAACCAGGGCTGACCCTACTGAGCATCCGAGATCTGACGGGATGGGATGTCAGGGAGGCATTGAACTGCCAGGGGACGGTCCCCACTGAGTCTCAAACTCACGACCTTGGGATTCGGAGACTGGCGTGCTCTCCACTACACCATGGGACTGCCAGATTGCTATAATTTAGGTTAATTAGGCCATCTCTATAGCTCTGCTACTATCATTCCCTCTCCTAAAAACGGAAAATTAATGATGAGGTACTTCAACTTATTAGAAAGAAGTTGATTCATATTTTTTACATTTTTGACATTGCTTTTATGGCTTTTTTATACCTAATGTGTAAATCAGTCAGAAAAAATCTGGAACAAGGAAGATCATGTGCATTGCTTCGGTTTTCTGCTCACTATTGTTTGCATAATGATTCATTAGTGATGACTAATTTACTTAATGATACATCAATCAGGTGTTTGCTTTAGCCAGTCAACTCAGCATGCTCCTAAATAGATATAATCCTGTATATAATATGTATAGTATAATCTATATATAGTATAGTGTGTATATATAATCATGTATAACATCCTCTCTCTGTATGCACATACCTTTTGGCAGTGGAAATACATTTCCAGTATCTTTTTCATTCTTTGGCTTTTCCTGCTCTTCAGTTATGTATATCATACCTTCTGCTTCTTATGAGATCATTGCAAACTCTGTTCTTCCTGCTTACAGGGTTGTGTGGTAAAAAGCATCATTTAGGCCTCTTTAATGTGAGAAATTACAGGTGTTGCCTATATGTTTTCTTACACTTTCATTTGGTTTTAGAGAGTTCTTGTGGCAGTTCCTCTGTGTTTTGCTTTCTAAGAGTCACAACGTTAGTTACGATTTTGACTGGATCAACTTTCTGCTGTTCCAAATTCAGACTATAAAGACACCTTGCACTGAAACTGTGAAAACAAAAGCAGAAGAACCGTTGCTCTTTCACTAAATACTATGAAATTGTCATAAGGAGTGACTGAAAATTTAACTTCACTAAACTTTGTTGAGGTGGGAAGAAAAAAAGAAGAAAATATTTCTGGTTTGGTGAAGAAAGGGTAGATTTAGGAATCAAATATTCTTGAGCTTTCTGGGATCTCCCTCTGCAGGCACTGAAATGAGATTTTAGTAGGAACTGGTGATGAAAGTGATGTGAAACATCAACTTTTCTTTCCACGTACATCAATATCTTGGACCTTAAACAAGGCAATGTTGTCTGTTGTTTGTATCAGGCATTTTATTCTAAAAACAGAATTCTGAAACCACTGTGAAGGTCTGGCTTTGAAAATATTATTTGAAATATCTTGTACAAACAAACAGCAGTCCCTTTTTAAACTAATTATACATGCATGAAGGCATTTATCATGAAGTGGCCATGATACTGTAAGAACTTTAAGAGAGGGATATGTAAATCCAGATCCATATCATTAAATATGCTTACCTGCAGATACACATCTATCTGTATACATGTTTTAGATTTATAAGCAAAAATATGTGCACCAAAATACCCAAACTTGTTACTGCAAGATGAAGGGTGGAAAAAACCACATTGCTGGACTGTGGAAATGACGTGGAAGTAATTTTCCACTGCAATAATGCATTTGAATATTTCCTAATCTTCTAGCTCTCTGAAATTTATCATAATTGTAGGTCCTAATGGGTGGGTTTGGAAAACCAAAGGGAAAATATTACCTTATTTGGAAGGCACAATTCTTTGTGTAAGTCACACCTGGCCTTACTAAATCCGGGGTGGTTTTGACTGGTTGTGCAAGGAAACACACACAGTACAGGAGATATAGGAGGAAAGCACTGGGGCAGCCAGACATGGAGAATAGTATACAGATAGTCTTTGAGTTCTTCATTCTATGACCTTCCTGTTCTTCATGTCGCCTAGAGGAGGAATGTGTACAATGTATGCTGCATACAGAAGCCTTGTTAAAGTTGGCAGTCTAGATTTAGGAAAAAAGGTGGTGAAAGAAGACAGGAGGTAAATGCAGCAATATCTGATTTCAGCTTTATAGCTCTTGAGGGTTCTGAGGGCAGGCAAGCTTGCTGTGACCTTGGAAATCCACCTGGGACTCCAGTGCCTCACTGTGTCTCTGGTTTACATTTTACTCTCCAGCTTTATGAAATATGTAATTAAACCCTCAAAAGAAATGAAAGGAGAGCATTGAATCTCATGAGTTTAAAACATGCCATTTTCCCCTTTTCCTTCAATTTCACTTTTTAGTGAAAAATAATAGATAGACAGATGTAGATGATCTTCAACTTTTCCATGTGCATTTAAGAATAAGAATTTTTAAGGAGATGGCAAACACAGCTCAGGTTGAACAATTAGCTGTACAGGTGCTGCTTCCATGAAGTGGCCACTTTTCATGTAGCATGTAAAGTGCATGGAAAGGCTGTGCTTGTTTTGTTAGTTGGATCATTTCCTTCAAGCATGGTTTTAAAGCCCTTTGACTAACAAGAAAACTAAAGCATGTTTCTTTTGGCAACAGATAAATAAAATACCATGTTGGAAATGATCCCAAAATAAGAAGACATTCTCAATGTTCAAGAAAATCCCATCTCACACCTTTTGAAAATTTCTGCTCAGAGAAGGAGTGAAAACTCCTCCTGGTGTTTCCTTCCAAAAGGTGAGGAAAGGGAGGAAAGTAAAGTGAAAGGGCAGTATCAACATGGTCAACCCAAAATTAATTGCTTTGCTAATGCTGCCATTCCTCTGGTTGACCTTTCCAAGGTGTTACCATGTTTACATTATAAGCTGGACCAGCTGCCTGAAATAGGTTGCATGGTGGTAAGTGGTGTTCCCTCGCTCTGACCCTGCTCAGGAATTCGGGAAGGGAATGAGGGAATTAACTGGGTCTTTCCCAGGCATGGCTGCAGCAGCACTGTGGGGTACCCAGTTGCTGTAGGGTTCACTGTGGGTTTGGGAGCTATTTTCCATTTCCATTTCATTGAATAAAACTTTGCAAGGGAGGAGATTAATTCTTCTAAGGAAAGATGTGGTAGGAAAAGATGAATTGAAGAGTTGTTGCAAAAAAACACCTATTAGCCTTTCCTGCTGAAAAGCAGTATTAGGAAGAATTGTGAGGTTTTATGGGGACAGGGCCATGTAGTCTGCACAGTTTGTCTAGAGATTTATGTAGTTTGGATAAGCATTCTGGCTCTGAGTCTTTATGTATGTTAAACTTGAAATCAGATTAAGGAAGGCAGGAAAGAATAGACTATTTTTGTAGTGCTTGTACCAGCAATGTTGATTCTTTCTCTCACCACTTCATATTTTATTTCTCTTTGTAAGAGCACTTGGATTGGACCCATTATAGGCAACCTATTTATGTAACTGAGTTAGAAGCTCTTTCACTAGTTGATATGCAGAAATGGAGCTCTCTGAGATTCACACAGAGTGGTATTTCGGTGTCTGAACACTTTATTATAAAGATGCAAAACAGTTTAGTACCATGTATTATGCAGATGTGAAATAATTTTTTACAGGTTTATATCAGCTATAGTACTGCAGTGCTGATTTTGATAAGCTCTGAGATTGTCTTACACAGTAGCAAGCAGCTGTTCTCATTTAATTGATAACTATTATTTACATTTTTTTTCTCCTATTTAACTGCAAAATGTGAATTACTGTCTTTCAAGATGTTCTGTTGCTTTTGCACTTTGTGCTAACATAAATTTCTGTGGTTTGAGAAGTGAATCAAAATGAGTACATTTTAGTTCCACTTTATTTTCTTCACCAATAAAGCAACTCAGGTATTTTATTTATTTATTAACTTTTCCATAATTTGTACTGTGTGAAAAGTGAAATACTACCCTTTGGCCTGCAGCAGTCAGAAGGGATGAGATTTGTTAAAACTCAGTTCCAGTTACAACTATGAAACAAAGTTAACAATCCTAGAGGTGATAGTGTCCATTTTATGAAGATCAGGAGTGCTTTCAGCTTAAGACGGAATACATCCATTTTGTAGTTTAGTTTAGCCTGGAGGAACAGTGGCCTAGAGCAGATCAGAGATCTGTTGTCTCTCCCCATCTCATAATCTTCACTTGCCAGAATTTGATGTGAAGAGCAGCAGGATGCTCATCATTCTCTAAGAGTTCAGTAGGGTGGTGAGAAAGTTTTGGAGTTCTGTGACATTTGATCGGCGTTGATATTGAGGAAACGGGAATAAAAAGAGAAGTTGTCCCATATCTAGAGAAGAGATTAGAGGATGACCAACCTGTGCGTAAGAGATGTGAGTGGTGTTTTGTGGAAGCTCAGGGATATTAAAACTGGTCTGCCAAGTGCCTCTAGATATGTCAGCCTGAATTATTGTCCATATCTCTTGCTTCTTCAAGCTCCAAGTATTGTTGCAATGATGTCCAAGTGTTGTTGCAATGATGTCCTGAACTTTTTAAATCATGTTTGGTGAAGTGACTTCTGACAATGTGACTTCTATTATAAACCAGAGATGATTTGTAGATTTGTTTGTTGCTTTAGGGTGTGTAAACAGTTAATAGGAGAAGTATTTATTCCAATAAATTAAATGGCACAATCCAGGATGATGAACCTGGCAGTTTCATGCCACTAATGCATGATGCAGATTTTTTTTTTAATGGAACAAGGATACCAGCTCAAAACCAAAACAAGGTAAAGGTAATCACAGATCACACAGAATGTTCTGAGTTGGAAGGGACCCACAGGGATCGTCAAGTCCCGCTCTTACAGGAATGTAATGTTTGTAAAGACAAGCTTTCCAGACACTGGAAATAAGACTGCCAGTCCTCAAGTTCAGGGAGAGAAAAGGGATGGTGGTACTACACACGTTAAGGGTCCTGATGTAGGGGAATAGATATTTTGACTGAACCTCTGCCACAGTATTGTTGTGTAGTCTACTTCCTAGGCAAGTAATTTCAGTTCCACTTGTCCAAAAGTATCATTATAATCCCTTTCCAGGCGTGTTCCTTGTTTCCTGGGGGGCTAATCTGGGACCATACTGCACAGAGCTGAACCTAAACTTGAAGTACTATTGTACCAAAAGGTATTTTCAAATAGAAATCAGATTATCAGGTGTCTGAGATGTGACACCCAGATCTAGTGGAAGCCCCAGTTTCTCTGCAGAAAATTGGTGTGCAGGAAATGTATTCAGAACTGGAAAGCACTCACTGTATTGATGAACATCATCCTGCAGGAGGTGAAATATTCTGTCTTCACAGGAGGTTTGCACTAAAAAATTCCTAGGACCACACATACACATGCTGAGAAAGTGCTTTCTAGACAGTGTTTTTCAGCACTGGCTTTGAATGAGGTAATACTCCCAAGCTCAGAAATGTTTCTTGAAATTGATTTTGGCATAGTTTAGTTTGTGCACAAAGTAGACTGAATAAAGTTTTCTATAGGAATCTTAATTCTGGCATTTCTTGAAATTTCAAGTGCTTGAAATTTGTACATCTAATGTTCTTTTAACTTCTTTCTAAGTACCCAGAAACCGTTAATTGCCCATGATGGATTTGTCTCGTTTGTGGACTAATTATTCCAGAGATCCAGAGTCTTCTATGCCAGTTATGCACAGATGGTTTTGGTTCAGTCCACTTCACTTCCTGGAGAAGTGCTGTGCAGAAGTGTCCATTATACTTACAGGACTGGTTTGGGTCTGGAAGTAATTTAGCTGCTTCCATGTGGAGCCTGATGTCATTGCTCACAGAGCAGACCTCAGCAACCTTGCTCCAAACTGTCTAACATGAGGCGCTGTAAAACTACCCTGTCTCTAAATTGCCTATTCACCTTCTTCTCCAGTGTCAGTGTTAACCTGGGATCCTGTATCCACACAGCCCTATGTAAATCCCCCTAATGGGGTGCTGGACAGTAATACAGTCATAGAAACATGCTTAGTTCATATGGGGCTTACCAGTAATGCTGTGGTCACTGAATCACAGAGAAATCAGCAAAATGGAATAAAATCAACAAAAAATATTTTTTGTAAATAAAATGTAGTTGTTCAACTGCATTTCTCCTTTACATAGTTACTGATAAATAAGGAATGTAGATGGTCAAACCTGAATAAATCCACCACCTTCCTCTTCCTGTTCAGCCATTACGTGATTGTCTCTTCTACCACCACACAGATGACAACTGGTTACAAATCATAGACATTTTTAGGTCAAATGAAGCTTATTGCCCCAAATATTTTCCTTTTCTTCTTGAATCTGTTTTATTTATGTTTTTGTATGGTAAGGAAATAAAATTAAAAGCAGAGATTCTCTAATCTGTCTATCAATCAGAAAATAGGATTTAATAATTTTTTGTAAATTTATCTTTGCCTGAGAATTTTAAGAAGAAAAAAGCGAGAATCAGTGTTCATTCTGCTTAGCTATCCACCTATTGAGTCAGAGAGGAAAGAAGTCTGATCATGACACTGATGATTTCACTGTTTCTCTTTAAGAATTGCTGTAATAAGGTGGGATTCAAAATTCAAAGGAGTTCTCACTGTCACTGTGCTGAAGGGAAAAAAAAGAATAGAGGGATTAGAAGAGAATTACAGTTAATTTGGAAGGAATCTTTGCTCATTATCTGAGGTGAATGAGCAGAGACACAAAACAGCATTTTCAATCAATATTTTGGAAGAGTGTGAGCTCTGTACTTAAAAGGATTTGTAATTATGTCTCCTCCCTGCACCTTTCTCATGGGAAGTCCACTTCAAATGGGAGATATGAACTTGTGACTTGAGCACATTCTTTACTGTGAGATTTTAAAGGAGACTGTATAACCCTAAATTTCCCATAGCAGCAGACATACTTGAAACAAAAAGAAATAAAAAGCATGTTTAATGAAGTGTTGTATTGGTTTGCTTTCTAGTGCTGACTTTGGCTTTGTTTAGCCGGTACTTAAAGAATAGAGTCTTTCATTAATTTGCCCTAACAAGCATAAATTCAAGAGATGAAAGTGAATTCTTTAATGGCATGCACATTACTGCAGGGTGGAGTCTATCTGAAATGTTAGAGAGAGGCTGAGCATGCTGAAGAGCAATAAAAATCTGAAAAATATATCAGGAATTTAGTTTTAGTGTCTGTCATGGTGTAATTACCATGAAGAAAATTTGCAAGATAGCTTGCTGTTGTTTTTAAGGCAGCTGAATGAATAAAAAGTGACAGATGCATTTGTTTCATAAAATCATTTGATGTTGGGATGCATCCTTCAGTAGACAAAAGACACAGATCTTGATTCAGTCAGCTTTTGTTTTCAGGCTGTTAGGTGTGACTCTTTTTTAGCCCCCATGCAGTTGTGAGGGGGCTGGGACACTGCGAGAAAGCCTTGCATCCAGTCCTGTCTTTGCTTGGAACAGACACACTTTCTTCTCCCGCGTTGCTTAAGAACTATTTTAATTTTTTTGTTGAATTTAAAGCATAGCGAGTTTTTATTTATCCTTCTGATTTCTACTCTTAAGTCAGTCCTTCCTGAGCAGGGAAGGAAGCTTTTAATGTACTATTCATCAAGGATTTGGGACAGTTTGTAATGCAGCTAAGGAAAATGTGACTTTCTGTGCTCCTCTACAGCGCCCTCTAAGTCAGTTGGTTCAAGATGACAAAAGCATTGAAGCTTTTTATATTGAAAAGCATAATTTTAAAAAGCGAGGCTTCTTTATCTTTTTTTATCACTAGCATTTCAAACATTGCTCAAGTGTCCTCGAGTGATGTTAATACATCTGTGCTGTCCGTTCACTTGTTGCATTCCTATCTGTTGAGAAGAAGAAAGCAAATGCATCCCTTTATAGGAACTTTTGGATTGTCTAAAATCATGTAGCTGTTGTCACTTAAACGACAAGTATTGTGAAATACTAAAAGTGATATCTACTTAAAGTCTTTTATAGTGCTTCTTGAAATAATCTTTCTTCTATTATGCAACTTTTTCACACGCAGTCCCTCATTGTGGAAGAAGAGGGTGCGGTGTTTGACATTCATTGCCAGGTGAAGGAACTATATGAGAAGTGAGAAAGCATTTTATATAGACAGAGTATTGCTGGAGAAGTTTACTTGCATTTTTATCAGTGTGTCTCTTCCATGGTATTCCCTGAGCACACCTTATATTAATGACTAGAATAAACAGTGTTTGAATTTAACTGAAATTTGGATGGCTTCCTAAGGGTCACTTTTGGCAGCAAACTTTGTTTCCTGCAACACCCTCTGTGAGAACTGATGTGAAACACCAGTGGTAGAATTACTGTTTTCAGTGGTTTTCATCTTTTCTGTTCTTCAGGAACATAGCGTGTATCATTTTTAGAGGTCCAGGCTCATTGAGCGAATGCCACAATAGATGCATTTTGGAGACTGGCTTTTGGTTTTTGAGTAGCAGAAGTAACTTTACATGCCCATGGAAATCATTATGACTCTGGAAGCCTCTTTTCCAAACACGAGTTTGTTTGTTTAGTTACGTCACCAATTGCAATGCTGTTATTCCAGGATGCCACACTGAGCCCATATTTCTCTGCCCAGGGCTGCACCTTGAAGAATGAAGTTGAGCTTAGAGAGCAAGGAACTGCTATCTTGGGAAATAGTGTCACTCATGGTCTGGTGGAAAGCATCCCTGTCCATGGCAGAGGGATTGGAAAGAGGTGATCTTTAAGGTCCCTTCCAACAGTAGCCATTCTGTGATTCTATGGTAGCTACACCATGTTACTACGAGAAATCATTGATCAGTGTTGTACTTTACAAAGACTGTGCTGATGTCTGTGGAGCAGAGAATTGTTTGAAGTTTCAACTGGCACAAGAGCACCTCTGGGGTTTTTTCCTTCTATTCCTCTATTAAGAGAAATACAATGCAATAATATATTCCTCTAATAAGTGGAATTATAGTAATACTATATATAATTAAATTATTGGAATATATTAATATATTCATCTAATTAGAGGAATACAGTAATGTTGGGAATTGTTTTTTTCCTCTTTTTCCTTCCCTGAGAATCCTAATTTTTATCTGAGAAGAATGTAAATATTAGGAAGTGCGGTGGTTTTTTTTTTCTTTGACTTTTTTTTCCTCCAGAGAAGTGGGGGGTGAAAAAGCTGTCAGTGAGAATCGATCATTTTCTCACTTCAAAACCAACAGGTTTCATTCTGGAA
>VWZD01013281.1:229241-475690 GCA_013396695.1 Sakesphorus luctuosus
GGGGGGGGGAATGTTTCATGTATTCCCTCAGGGGTTTCTCTGCCCCAGGTGCAAAGATACACAGTCTGACTGTCAAAATAAGTTGTTTTCTTTACTAAGACTGAGCCTTGATTGCATTTTCTTCCAAATACTTCTGACACTATGGTGTTTCCCAGTCCAAATGCTGAGTTGATTCTCAAATCTTAGCTTTTTGGCATGTAGAGCAGATGCTGGAATTCCAAACTGATGTGCTGTATGTAATTGATAATGATTGATATAAGACAGCTTGCACCTGCAGGACCTTTCTTTGTGCAGGCTAAATAGGTGTCTGAGGAGTTCAAGAAAGGGAGCTGCAGAAATTATCTCTCCCATTCTGCAAAGGTTGGTTTGTGTTTCCCTCTTTGTACCTTCAAAGTCAGGATTAGTATTGTTTACACAGACAGAAGGCTTATGTTCATGATGATTAATGGAGAAGGAAAGGCCTTGAAATCCATCACATCTAGCACATTGCCAGACTAAATTACTCAATTAGCTCCCAAATAGAAGGGCTAAGGTATCACTTCTTAACTTCAGAGTCTCACTAAATTTCCCTAGTTTAATCCTAAATTGAAGTGTTTTTTTTTTGTTTCCTGACATCTAGCTTAGTGTGTAGTTTTTGTGTCTTGACTATGGATTCATCTTTGGTTTAAATTCAGTTTAATTCAATTTAAATATTATGAAAGGGGCTGAATACGTGATTGGAGAGAGTAAAGACAGAGCCAGACTTCAGTGGTGTGTAATAAAAGGACAAGAGGCCTGACATGGGCACTAGCTGAAATACAGGAAATTTGATTTAACCTTAAAACCCAATTCAAAACAGCTGCAAGGGTGCCTGAGCACTGGCACAGATTGCCCAGTGAGGTTGTGCAGTTTTTGCCCTTGGAGCTATATTCAACACCCAACTGGACAGAGTCATGAATAACCTGCTGTGGATTTCCCTGGTTTGAGCAAGAGGTTGGACTAGGCACCAGAGGTGCCGTCCAACCTCATCCAGCTTGTGATCCTCTGATTCAATTTTACTGTTGTAGTAAAGCACTTGGATGCCTAAGCATGATAAACCCTCATAAAAAGTTTAAAATACATTTAAAGATGAGTCTTTTTGAAATCGATGAGACACCTAATCCTTAAATGGATAATAATTTCTGGTCTAAAACCAAACCACTTCTCATTTGCTGCAACATCAGTACTCAGTAAAAGAAGTCATAGCCAGGAGCTGAGGTGAGCCCATTGGAGAGAAGTAGTTCCACGGGCAGTATCCTGCACTGGCATGATGCTTTTGGAGAATACCTCATCCTCACAAGAAAATCTGGCAATCTCTCCATCATGTGCTTCTCCCTCGTAATTTAAGTTCTGAGGCCCAATGAGGAAGTCCCTTCGGAAAATCCTTTAAAACTGAAAATCTCAATTATTTAGAAAAACGTATAACTTGATACAGACACTGGAAGAACATTGTTCAGGGTTGCAGGCAATATTGATTCCATTAAGAACCAGCTGCCTTAATTCAGCTCTATATATGCATACATTATAATGTCATCCTAATTAAAGGCTACTCTGCATTCTCTTTTTTCAAAAGAGTTTTGCTTTGTGAAGCACTGACAGTGAATGGGCATCTTTCAAAACCATCTAGTTAATCTTTGATTTTATTTTACCTTTTTTCCCCCCCATCTCCCACCTTACTTCCTTCATTCTTTTCTGTTTTTTCTTTCCTTTTTTTCATTCTTCCATGCTTTTAGTCAGCTTGCAAAATAGCAGTCTAATTCTGGGATAGACTTACTCATTTATTAATAATGTACTTTATTACATATTTCTTTTTCATGAGGAAATGTTTTTACCTATTGCTGTATAAGCTTTACCCAGCTTATTTTACTTTGCTGTTATGAATATTGTAAAGCATGTAAAGCATGCTAGAATAGAGTGCATTTAAAGTGTGAGAGCTGCAACACAATGATTAAAACAATTATGACTAATCATGCAAATCTTTTTAATATGTATAATTCATATATGTAAGCCAGATTTCAGTTCATATAAAGAGGCTTTCAGCAGTTTAACTGCTGACAGAGTCAAGTGAGAGTCTATTCTTTCTTTGCACTCAAGTAAATGTTAAGAAATACCACAAAAGAAATAATGGAAGAGGAGCAATTCTGTTGTGCTTCTTTGGCTTTGGTTGGGCACTGCCACAGGTGTTGCATGGCGTGTAGAAAGGACCAGCTTTTGGTGAAATGTGAGCTGATTAAAGGTGCTGTATCTCCTTTGATTTTGCTGTGTGCTGTTTTGTCAAGTCAGAAACATCAGAGGAAAAGGGCGGCAGAGGAAACACAGAGAGGAGAAAATTCCTCTGTAAAAGGTTTCTGCAGTCCTGGACTTGCCTTTGGCCATCCTATGGGATAGGGCTGCATTTCTCTTCAGCTGGACCTTGGGGACACTGCGAACCATTTGGAATTAGGCTTTAGGGAAGAAGATGTGTTTGTGTGAGGTTGAAGTGGTAGCTACAGCCCTTCTAGTTAAGGACCCTCAGACTAGGGAGTTATGGAGGCACCGACCTTTGCCTGAAACAGAGAAGGGTAGGGGACCTGCTACTCCACAAAAACCACAGTCACAACCTGCCTTCAAATTAGGCCAATAAATGCTCTGTGTTCCCTATGCCTGTTTTGTTGCCAAGGTGTTATGACCGTCCAGTTCCTGGGGACCAGAAATGTTTGTCTGTGTTCATTGTGCATGACTTCTGAGATCAGTACCTGCAGCACAAATAACTGTAAATGTCATCGGGACTTCAAAACTTTGAATGATTTCCTGGACTCTTTCTTGATTGAAGCTCTGCTGGCAGCCCCTTCATTTTCCTGTAGTAACCAGCAATGAAAGAGCATTTCTTTTGCTAACAGCCTCTGGGTTTCACCAAAACTAATGTTATTGTTAAAGACAGACAATTAGGTCCAACAGAATAATAATGATAACACAGATCTAGAGGTCTTTCCACTGTGCCAAAACTATCACTTAAGCATCTTTTCCAGTATTTCCTTTGGCTTTTGTGGATGATGGAAGCTGTTGCTTGTCTATGCCATGTAAGGACCTGGTGTTAAGCATGGAGTTACATCACAAGGTCCAGATGTGCTGCAGAAAGCTGTATGGGCTGCACAGGAGAGTGGTGCACCCAGCCTTTGGTTTGTGTGGCTTTGCCCACCAGTGACCTTGGATGGCAACTGCTCATGACTTGCAATGATGGGGAAAATTCCGGTTGTCACTTCTTTCACTCATTTTTCAGCACTGAAAAACCAGACTATTTTTATTGTGTCTTTATATATTTTCTGTTAAAGTAGATGGAGGGAATAATGAGGTGTAAGTTTGATCTGGAAACTCATTGTCTCTGCAGAAGATTTGAACTTTGTGTAGTACTTTAGGTCTGAAACGAGCTTGCAGGAGCTTCCAAACTGCTTAACACTAAAAGTTAGATTTTAAATAGTGTTGGCTAGCATAAGAACTTCTGATGTACATTAGCAACATAATACATTCACATCTGTTCAGAACTGCTTCTGCAGCTTTGGTTCGTAACATTAGTTCTGCAGTGTGGGCTTTTTATGAGAAAGTTCAGTTATTGTTTAATACGGGTTCAGTATGTGATTAATATGGGAGTTCTGAAAATCAATTCCTTAGCATGTTTCAACCATAATGTGTATAATATTAAGGAACAAATAAGCAGAGGATAAAAAGATAAGATTAAGAAAAGAGTTGGGATTTGAAGAAACTTTGATAAGAAACTAAATATTCAAGCATTTGTGTCCAGGAACAAGATTGGTTTTATCTTTATAAATGACATTACAGATATCTTCAACAGGATTAAAGAAACAGGAAGTGCTGTATAAACAGCAGAATTTGCACTGAAGCTAAACCCAACCCATACAAATAATAAGAAAGGAAAAAACAAACCAAACCCCAAATATACAAATTTGAGCTTGTTCTAGCCCTATGGAATGAGTGTGAGTTATAAAGTTTGTCACAGTATTGCTCTGTGAGATCATTTTCAGAAGTAGTGGAGAATCCAAGTCATCTGTTTTATCTGATCTTACCTCTTAGAAGCAAGGAGCTCTGCTCTGATGTTAATTTTCAAGTAGCTGGATGGTACAGAAATTGTATTTAATAATGATTTCTCATCAGGGAAAACACTCTTCAATACCCTTGGATAATATAGAGCTGATAAGCTCTGTCCTGAGGTATGCATGTGAGCATGGTGGGAATGTGCTGCAAACAAAAGCAGAAGCTCCTGGCATCCAGCATGTTGGGGCTGAGCTGAGTTGGAGATTTTTTTGTTCAGGACAGTCCCACTTGATAGCTAAGATCTTGCCTCTTTAATGAGCAAACACTAAGAAAGAAGTTTGAGGTATAGTTGTTTTCTTCAGAATTGCCACCTAGTGCTTTGTAATAGTATAGTAGGAAACTGTATTGTCCCTTTCCTGGGATCCCCTGCTAGCCACTAGACAGGACAGAAATGTTTTTCTTGGTGGGGATGTTTGCTTTGATGGAGTATGCCTTTTTGTGCCTAGGACAGCAAACACAAACTAGTAATCTGTTTTCAAATGGAGTGAATGCAATCACATATACCCTTAATTTCTCATTGATGATGGTAAGATTTGAACTAACAGTGCAAAGATGAGTTTTAGCAGTTGCTGGTTAAGAAGTGCCTGATGAACTTGGGCCAGAAGCTTCCTTGGGAGCTGAAACTTGTAGTGACAAGGTCTGTCTTACGCTGCCTTCACCCTGCACATTTGCTTATTCTGATGGAAGCAAATGCAGTCACAAGATGCATCCCTGCCGTAAATATTGACGTGATGAATAGGAGTTTAAAACATAGGAAACTGTAAGAAAATCTTTTTTCTGCTCATTCAGTGATGTTGTTTTCTCTCAGTCTTGTGGTAAAATGCGAAGCAGATAGAACAGTCTGGAGAGGCAGATGTGTAAGCAAGGAACAGCTTTGAAACTTTTGCTGCTCTGGGTAGGAAACGCAGATTTTAATAGGTAATGTTCATTGTGATGATGTTTTGTGCTAGAACTTTTCCTCTTTGGTCCTGTTAACTTTAAATAGGAAACATCCCAGGAGAGAATCAGTTCCAATACTGGCAAGTTTTTAGAGGCTTTTTAAACCTCTTATTTCACAGAAATCTATGAACTTTCTGGCTCATCTGTCCTTTTCTAGCCTAAGCCTTTCCTAAGAAATCCAACAATTTTCCACTTGAAAATAGCTATGGGTAAAATCACATACTACTTTCACATAAGATTAAGGGTTTGACAAGCATAGTGGGAACAAAGAGATTCCAAATTAAGTCTGCTCCGTATTTATTTAAACCCCACTCTCTCAGCCTCTTTGTTGCACAATAGTAAACTTGCCTAATGCAAGTAGGTTGTTGATATACTTCCAAATAGAATTCCAGTTAGCTGAGGGATGGGATTAAATGGATTAAATAGGCTCCTCATTTTTCGGTGAAAGGGAAAAAAAAGTTTGGTTAAAGGCACATACAAATGTGAGTTTAAATTATTTTGGAGTCGATTGGCCTTGCAGACTGCTTTGAAAGTTAGCCTGCCCTTCTTTGGTGAGGCTCTGCATGTGGGCAGGGGGTGTGTGAGCACTCTGGGCACGTGGAGTTTGCTCTTTTGCCACAGCCATTTCAGCAGACAGTGATCACGGGCTGGGAGGTGAGCTGCCAGTTGGGTAGAAAACCTGAAAACAATGTAAAAGGGTGCAGAGTCTTCTGTGGACAGTCAGTACCCATTTAGTGCCAAGCTGCTGTGCCCTACTCAGCCAGACCTGAGCCCTGGGAAGGCTCAGAGGCACCTCCAGCTCACCAGCCTGCTCCTACGCTAGTGTCTTTGGTGGTGTCTTCCATTTTGCCTCTGTGTTGTGTGCTTGTGGTGAAGGTACAGACAGATGATGTGGTATGAAAACCAACATTATCCTTCTTTTAGGTCTTCTTGTGGCCTTCTTTTCCTAAGAATTTACAAGACATCACCTTTGTACAAAGTACATGCAGATTCTCCCTGTCTTACTCTACCTCATAATGAGAAGAGATTTCTCCTCAACCCTGTGTATCTTGTCTTTCATTTTTTCTGACCACTGAAGACAGGAAATACCATTATGAAGGTCTGTACCAAGGCCTTGGCAGCAGCTGATAGCTTCATGTGTGGCAGATAATTACTGGAGACATGGCTTGTATGTGGTCAGCATGACTCCATAGCAAACCTATTTTCATCTTAGTCATTTCATGGCATCCTTTGTAAATCTTTGCCCTGTGAAACTTACTGGACAGTTGTTCAAGCAGAAGTAGTAGTGTCCTTTTTCTTGTGTTCCTGATTTGTCACCAACATCCAAAAGACCCATTCTGTTTCTGGAAAGACAGAGATACTGCTGTATACCTTGGGTAGCATAAATAATAAAGAAATAACTAGAAGGTGGGAGGGGTTGAAGGGAGCAAGATGAGCCAGATTAGTGGTAGCAGATGAATATTTTCAGGAATCCCTAAACATTTTTTTGCTTGTTTCTAAAGTCTACTGATTTGCCCTAACCTCTTGCTATAAGAGTCACATCTAAGAGGCTGAAGACTAATTCATGCCAGATCTCACTTAGGCATTCAGTTTAATTGGTCTTAAGTATAAGCAGTGGAGTAATTTTGTATTGTGTGCATGTTTTCCCTTTAAAAGCAGACTTCTTGCTGACTTTGATTTCTGTTTTAGTTTGGAAACCATGTGCCAAGAGTAAAATTTGTTTCACATTTGTTTCAAATTCAAATTAAATAACTTCACCCCCAACCAAAGCCATTGCAAAGGAAGAAAAAAATGGTTTTGGTGATCTTATCATGACTAGATCTCATCCTGATCCAACGCCAAATCTTTTTAGCATTGAAAGGAAGTGAAAACAAGAATTAAGAACTTTCTCTGATTACTACAGGGATAGCAGCATTTCCTTTACCTGCAATGAAATGCTTCAAAGCAGCCATTTATTCAGGCAATGGAATCCATATCTCATTTGGCTGCCTGACTTACATCTTTTATTTTACCATAACACTTGGGCCTGTGTCCCTCTTGCCTGATTTGATTAACCTGAGAGACACGTTATCTTCAGAGGGTAGTGAATGATTTCTTCCTGGAGGGGAGGAGCAGAGGGTGATGGGCATATCCCAGTCGCAGCTCAGCCTGCCTATGCTGGAGCTCCCTTGCTTGCCTTTTCTCAATCCTCATTGACCATGTAACATGACTTTGCTTCCAGCTTGGTGTGATAGGTTAGATAAAGCAACACCTCAGACTGGGACCTCAGGTTTTTAACTGTAAATCAACTGACTAGAGAAAGGAAAAAAGGAGGAGACAATGCAAAAATGAATGTTTGCTTCTTAGCTACAGGGGTACTTGAGTGCCTGCCTGACGTTCCTGTCTTTGAAAATCTGCCCTCAAGGTAAATGATGCTGCACTGCACAAAAGTTAGCAAACATTCAGAATGTGTCTGGGAGGTTAATAATGTTACAACTTTCCCCACCCCATGGGTTGCTTTTTTTCCTTTCCCTCCGCTCCATAAAGCAGCGTACTAGAGACTCATCAGGTTGTGCATAGATAATTGAGTTGTTATGGCAAGAGGCTGTGCTGAAAGGTGTTACATCAGTGATTTCTTTTTCATCCCACTGTGCTTTGATCTCTGCTATAAACAAGATCTAACAGTGAAAACTTTTGGAAATGATAGATGAATTTTACTAATTCACTTTTCATAATCCCTACAAAAAACATCTGCCCTTATCAGACAAAAAAAGATTTAATAGCTGTTGTCTCTCAAAAGTCTCATCAGGATTGCAAACCATGAAATTACTTTTATGAAGTACTGTAGTAGCATGTATTGAAATGATGCTGTAAATGGTTTAGAGTAAATTATTAAAGATACTTCTTTGACATAAGCATGCTTTGTTTTTTGTATTTTCTCACTAAAATATAAAATTCATTTGCGAGAGTGCACTGTGGTGAATATTTGGTGTCTTTATCAATAGTATCTGCCTGGCTTTAATTTCATATTGTTGGAATTCACTGAAACAGTCAATTGAAATATACTAATTCAAAACCTTATATAGTGCTGGAATAAATGGTAGAAGTCTTGGCTCACAATATATAAAGCACTGTAGCTGATGGAACCACTGTGACAGTAAGCAGCGTGTGGAGTCCTGTTTACAGATTTGGGGGCTGTAAAATGTGTCCTCTTCTAGAAAGGAATGAGTATTTGGGCTTGTACTTGGATGGCAGTGACACTTACATTGTTTGCATTAAGTCAGTAAAGTTAATGCAGTTTCCCAGGATTTTGTCCAGCACAATCTTGCCCAATATATTTTTCGTTAGCTGAACTCCCCACATCTCTGGAAAACCTTACCTACAGAAAATTTCCAACAATGCTTAGAATTATAAAAAGTGCTCACAAGCTCTGACTGTATTTTCTCTCTTTTCTTTACAATAGCTTTGGGCCAGATAATGCTCTATGTTGATGGCATGAATGGAGTGATAAATCATAATGAAACCATCCAATGGCTGTACACGCTTATTGGGTCAAAGGTAAGGCACTCTCATTTTATATGGTTTTAGTGTTCTTTAAATGCATTTTATTAGTATTATATATACTTTTACGGTGTAAATAGGCTGTGTGTTCGGTTTTAAAATATTACATAATGCACTGCATGAGAACCAGGCCACACTGAGCTGTTGCTTATTTTCTTCTTTTTTGTACTCATTTTTTGTACATACTCTGCTCTTAAAAGCAAAGATGCCTTTGTTCCTCTCTATGCTGCCATTGCACTTGACCTTGGAGAAGATTTTTTAGTCTTGTAGTTGCAGTTCCCAAGACATTCTTTGGAACACTTTTTGGGACTTTTTTTTTTTTACTGTTACCATACTATAAATGCAATTCCTTTTCTACTCACCATTCTACACTACTCAACTTTGTTAAGCACTGTGGGAGGACAATTCAGAGTGACTTCTCAGGCTAGAATACACTAGTCCAGTTGGAAGTTACCTACAACCATCATCTAGTTCAAGTGCCTGACCACTTGATCTTATGAAGGGCATTGTCCAAATGCCTCTTAAACACTGACAGGTTTTGGACATTGCCCTCCTCTCTAGTAAGCCTGTTTCGGTGTTTACTCACCCTCTAGGTACAGAAATACATCCTAATGTTAAATCTTCTTGTGCCTGAAGAGCTTTGGAAGGCAAAGTCTGATAACTACCTACGGGGTATTCTTTGTTGGTTCCTACATACGAGACAAAAGCTGCAAGTCAGAATATATGCTGCTCTGGTTGATCTTCTCCAATGGAATAGTGATTTATTTACTGCACAGTCCACCTTTAAGGCCATCTTTGCTAGAATTGGAAAAGGAAGCAGAACACAGACTCTGCTTATGCGTTACCCTGAGGGGCCAAAGGGGAGATAATTCACAAATACACCATTCTCCAGCCTGTTGGCTCTCCAGCTTTAGCAAGTTTATTAAGGCCTGCCAGGGACTGCTGCTGCTTTTGCCATTTAGACTTGTACATAGATCTGAGTGACACAAGAGGTGAAACACAGTATGGTAGTTATTGTTAAAAAACTCAGAAGAGGCTGTATTTGATGGAGTTTAATCCATAGTTGTAGTTACTTAGAAATTTCCAGGAATGTTTCCTCAAATGTCTGTCACAGAAAATTGCTGTTGGATACTGTAGTGACACAGAGATACTTCTGCTCTCCCCTTTTCCCTTGACAGCTTTCATAACTCATGGAGAAAGAGCTTGGTGTCCCAGGGATCATTTTTAACCACAGCAGAATTTTTTCTGCAATGTGCAAGCTTCACTGCTGCAGCAGATTATTAGGTCAAAGAACAGATGCTACAGTATTGAAAGACCTCATTTATCTTGGGTTGATATACCTATATTGGTAGATAAGTAAAAATAAGATAATTATGATTATCAGATCTTATGCTTGAAGGGCGTGGTTCATGATTGGGAGAGGATGAAGAGAAACTTTTCACCCACCTAAAATGTTCCACTGATATCTGGGCGTTATGCTGGGCCATTTGTCCTCTTGAATCGGGATATTTGCCGCAGTTGGAAAAGCAGTGCAAGATGAGAGAAATGGTTTGCTTGGTATAGATACTCATTTTCTATGGAGCAGATAAAAAGGAAAAAAGTACTGCCATGTCTGTGATCTTTTTAATTCTCTAATACACATAATGGCAGTGAGGTGGGATTGAAACATGACTGTATTTGCTACCTTGCAGATTAAATTCTGTCTAGATTTTCTTCCCCCGAATACTTCAGCTCTCGGGTCCTTAAGCTCCTTTCTCCCTCCCCCATCAGCAGCCTGAATGATTATCTCCATGTCCTGGCTCAGCGCCTGCAGCTGAGGAATGCAGGCAATGTGCTTTGAATAGTTTGGTTTCAGGTAGCATCAAAGTTGCTTTTTCACTATTCTTCAACTGTCTTGGAAGAGATCTAAGTCCCTGTCTGTGTGCCAGTAGTTAACCCAAGGTATGGCAGGCTTACTGTCAGAGTGTGGTGGGACAGCTGCTCTATGCACTTAGAGGTGGTTTTGACTTTCTGTGAAAAATGAACCCCTGGAATTTGCAATGCACCTACAGTCTAATTTGCAGCCCTTCTATGCTGGTGCCTTCTCCACAGCAAAGACAAGAAAAAATACATTAACATTACTGAACAGAAAAGGAATAGTGAAATTGCCAATTAAGTCTTGGAACAAATCCCTCTAATAGGATTCAGGAGGAATATAGTTATTCAGCTGCCACAGCTGTGACACATGGTTTCTTGCCTTCTCAAAAGCTGTGACCAGATTTAATGTGCTTAGCAGTGGAGGTTTTTGATTCAGTTCCACAAATATTTTTTACTTTTTTTTTTTAATCAAATTCTGTAATGGTTTTGACCTTTCACTGTTGCTTGCTCTGCTCTGTTTGCATAGGGCTGCTGGCTCTGTAACCCTTGCTTGCTTTTAGTGTATTATTGTGTGTGCTGGTCTGCTGCAGAACACAGTTCAGCAGAGGATCTGAGGGTCTGGCATGCTCAGCACTGCAACAGCTACATATTGGTACCCAGCTCCAAGATCACTTCATGCACCTAGCAATACTTCTGTGTAGGGATAGGAGAAAGCATTGGGAAATAATTTTAAATTAGTGAGAAAGAAGAACTATAAGCAATTTACTGAAAGCCTGTCTGGATTGTTGTTGTTGTTGATTCCTTAGTATTGCTAGTTCTGCTGCAGTTTTACCCCTCTGAGCATCAAAGGATACTTATATTGATGGATTATCAGAAGTTATTGTTAATTTTACTGCTGCTATCTAAATTTGCTCTGAATAAAGTTACTAGGAAGGTGGTTAAAATTCCAACACTGCAACCACACTGGCACTGTTGCCCTTGTGCCAGATCAGAAGGACCAGTTGTGTCAGGGTGAAGAACTGAAAAACAGGAAGAAAATTAGTCTTAGATAACTTGTTTGCTAGGGCCCAAAAAGGACCAACAGTTGCAGATTGGAATTGTATAGGCACTAGATTGGAAGTCTGATGATAGCAGTACCATTCTTCTGCAAAGTTATTTGAAGAGAAGAGCATTGTTGGCAC
Source organism: Sakesphorus luctuosus (assembly GCA_013396695.1). Classification (NCBI taxonomy): domain Eukaryota; kingdom Metazoa; phylum Chordata; class Aves; order Passeriformes; family Thamnophilidae; genus Sakesphorus; species Sakesphorus luctuosus. The sequence continues at coordinate 240,866 of VWZD01013281.1, forward strand.
ATCCCAGACTCTTAGGGCCACTGCTGGTCCTTCGCAAGATGTGTCCAACCATTCTGGCCATTCCAGAGTGTGCCACTGGGTTTTCACAGGCAGGCTATAGTCCACTTGCCAGTTATCAGTGGCTGTTACATCCCTGGCATGAAACATTGACAGCATAAGCCCAAATTGAATGTACATTACTACTATTTGATTATTAGTTATATAGGCAGTAATTTATCCATCTTCCCCTGTTTGACAAAGCATTCAAGTATGTTCTTAATTATGGGTGTATAGTTACGTGTAGTTGGCTTCCACATAACTTCAATACATAACTGAGGTCAGCAGCGTACTGCTGTAGGCATGCAAAGAGAGCTATACCAGGCCGAAGGCTCTAACCATCTTATATGAAGTTATGTAAACAGGAAATATCTGTGTCAATCAAGCTTTCTTTTAGCATTTGTTGCTTTCATGGGACGTTCATGCAAGAGAGTTTCCTTTTTAGCAGACAAAACTAGATGTCAGTGAATGTTAGTTAATAGTGCTTTCAGAATTGCTCCCTAATTTTTATCTTCTTTTTAAAGCAGGTAAACAAGCCTGTCAGGGGCGATGCCTTAACTGACCATGTGCTGCAGCACATGTAGGGTGTTTCAAGCTAATTGTCTGGGAGATGATATTTCACCACTTTCTCAGTGTTTCTACCAGCTATGCATTACTACTGCTGAAGTCAGAATTAAGTTTTTGTGTTGTATTGCAAATATATTTAGGCTGCTGTAAATGAACACGAGGCATTTGTTTATGCTGGCAGCTGGCTCTGGAGCTCTCAGGTGCATCACCTGAAGGTAAATGGTGATGGCTGTTGCAAAATTTCTCTTACCCAAAATGAGGGACTCCAGGATAAAGACATGTATGTATTAAGCCATACTGAGTCCTTATAATGTATTCTTCATCTGTTAGCGTGTATGAGGTAATATATATATTACCTTTCATGTGCATTGGTAATTCCTCTGACCTGGTAACAGAAAGTGTACAATGCTGTATCAGTGCCTTAACCGCTCCAGCACTAGGTACTGACTGTTTACAAAAAATACATTTCTGAACCAAACATCTTGGAAAAAATGCAGGTGTTTATATCATTCTCTAGAGAAGCAAACGTTCCTTTGCATCACAAACCCATAGGCTTTTGCTAATCTACCTTATTCTTCAAAGGCACATAAAAGACATTAAGTGGCCCAAAACCTGAGTCGAGTTTCAACTTTTCTTTCCCCTTGTTTCTTACTGCTACTGATAGTAATTATTTTTTCCCATTTGATGATCCAGGCTGTTCTGATTTCCCCCAGGGGAGCTAAAGCCCCTTTTTGGCATTATTTTCAGTGGAAAATAATACATTTTCAAAGTGGCGCTGGGTAACCTCAGAAGACAGAGTGGAATGCTGGGCCCAAACTGATACAACGAGGTTGATTAAAGATTCCTATCTCACATCTTGTTTTAATTTTTTCTACTTTGCTTCTGTCTGGGTCCTAGATTGCAAGGTTAACTACAAACTTTAGCTAGCAAGTTGTGCCCCGTGCCTCGTGTGAATCTTTTGCTTCCCTTGGTATTAAAGTAATGACTTTCTGAATGTTTAAAAACATTGCTCAGTCAAAAAGAAGCAAAATCCATTTCTTCAAAGCAAAGGGGGAAAAAACACCAACTCATTCACATAGAACATAGTTGTAGTGGGCAAATTTGTTGATTTCAAAAGGAAAGTCATAGGATTGCAGACCTACAGAATGGTTTGCATTGGGAGGATTCTTAAAGATGATCTAGTTCCATGTCCCTCCGCTACAGGCAGGGGCACCTCTCACTAGTCCAGGTTGCTCAGGGGCCCATCGCCCTGGCTTTGAACAAGTCTGTTAGGGGCTGCTTTCTCTGCATGGTGCCAGTGGCAGGTTAAAACATGTACATGGTTGGTAAGTCATTTCATCAGAGTTTTGAGATAAGTAACATTCTCATTTACAAACCCCCCTAATTTTTATTTTTTTTTTTGTTTACAAGTGAATTATTTAAGGTATGTAGAGGTAAATGCTCAGTTGAAAAGCTTGATTAAATTAGTCTTCATTTCACAATTCATTTATGCCTGTGCTTAACTGAAGCCATTAGCGAAGTTGAGAATACCATATAATCTGATTTTCTTCTTTTCTTTTTTTTGGATTATTTCTTACCCAGTCTTATGCAAAGGGATTTTAACATAGGTCTCCAAATAAATATCAAAAACTGGTTTGTAGTCATAGAGAAAGTTACAAATCTAAAGGGCTTAACAGATACAAATAGGACTAAAATAGAAGCAGTAGTAGCATTAGTAACATTCAAAGCATGTTGAATGAAACCACTGCCAACCTGGATGATAAACCCTATTGTTGAAGGTCCTGGAAATACTGAGCATTTGCATCTCATTCATTTGTCTGGACATGTATGTTGAAAAACAATTGTATGTATGGATGGTCTATTCTGAGCTAACATTGCCTGGATGATGCAAATGAATATATAGCAATGTGCCTGATTTTTGTGAGCAAGAGATTGTGCTGTAGAACTGTCCTGCACTTTATTCTTAATGTGTTTAGAAGGTGATCTAGAAAAGCTGGCCAGCCAAAAGAACTGAGAATCCAGGAAAAATCACACAGCCTGGGGACCTACTGGGATCAATTTTACATGTTTTTTCTCAGTCTTGATGATTAAAAAACTCTGCTGCAGCCTCTGACAAGTGAGGCCCCACATAAAACTGGAAAAGAAGTCATACTTTGTAAATTGCATCATCTCTCTTACCTCCAGCCTCAGCTCTGCTAAGCTTATAGTTTTGTTCTGTTTTCAGGTCTAGCCCAGGTAGAAATGTCACTTAAGTGTCAGTCCTGTAGGCTTTCAGACTCTTTTGCTTCCTTGAAGGATTCAGAGCAAAACTGAAATCTCCCCTCAAGCCCTAAAATCTTTGCAGCCTCACCCATGGGCTGTCCTGGGCTTGAGATCTTGAGCTATGGTGAACAGATACAACTACTTTGAGTTCAGTGAAACTCTGAACATTCATATCAGCTTAACAGCTGGCTCATATTTAATCTACTATGCATTTGGCCATTGAACTATTGTTATGAAAATGGTTGTGTGAGGGAGAAACAAAATCCTGGATTTAGAGGAACTTTCCTATTTCCTGCATCTCAAGGACTTGAGCAGATGCTCACCCAGGTCACCAGAGAACTTTCCTTCTCTTTCACTGAGAAACTGTATCAGCACTGTTGCATGAACAGAGTTTATTTTGAATTGTATTTAAGTAGTGCTTTGAAGATAAGGATCAGGATGTTGCAATAAACTTGGAATACGATACATCAGCCAGTGCAGACTGTCTTAAGTGCTCACTTGGTCACTCCAACTCAGCAGACAGACTGATACGGGTGCTGTTGCTGTTTACCAGCCATGTTTGTAAGTAGGTTTCAAAGTCCTTCCATCGAACTTGAGAGTTTGCAGTAGTCCAGTCTGTCAGAGGCTGAAATGGTTAACAGCTTAGTCATTGTTAAGATCACCAAAAGACATTTGTCCACTGCAGCAAAGTGCAAAGAAACAGCTGCTCATCTACCAAAGTCCACCTCTCCCTGAATATGCCTCCTAACTGGGACTGAAAAAGAACCCTGAGATAAGATAAGGTGGTTCTACTGTCCAGGTATCCCAGGTCAAAGAAGAAAAATGTATCCAGAAGTGTAAGAGATTGAACTGCTTACATTCAATCACCCGCAGTAACCACCTGGGTGCTGGAAGAGACTGGTGCTGATGGCTCAAACAAGTTGGATGGCTGCTCTGCTGGTGAGGCACAGAGCAGCCTCCCTGATGCAAAAGGGTGTGCATACCTGAAGCTGCAAACTGGACTTCCAAATGAGGGAAGAGGCTGATAAGAGGCAAATCCTGGGAGGTGGGGCAGTCCTTCTTATCATGTCCATGCCCTCCTTTACATGATGACTCAGCTGTGAAAACCCTTCTGGGAAGCACTAAAGGCATTCACCCCTAGCCTGAGCTACTTATCCGTCTGTATGAATGATGGACTATAAAGGGCCATGACTGATTCAACTAGCTGACATAGGAGACAGCTGCAGCTTCTTAGAATGTATCAAAGACTCATGAAGTGTCCCATGACCCAGTATTGCATCGTCCAGGGGAGCTACAGGGGTCGTTTCCACCTAGCCCACACAATATGAACCCCATGAAATGGGAGTTTTGTGTACACTCTTGCCCCTACCACTCAACAGGTACAGTCTGCAACCACCGAGAAGATCAGAAGAGGGCCAGGGGGGTGTTGTCAGAATCTGTGGAGTGGTGATACCTTTTTTCTACCTAATCTGTTACTCTCTTCCTTTCCCCCACTCCCATCCTCTTTCACCTCTCTCTCTCTCCTTCCTTGAACTCCTCATTTACTGTTAAATAAAATCCATACTGTTGACTTTGGCATATGGTCTCATTCGCACCTTAATCTAGTCAGAAGCATCTCTCTAATAATTTTAATAACCAGATCCTAACAGAGTCCTGCAGCTGTAATGGTTCCTGTAGTTCCATCTGTTGCATTCACTTTCTGAGTATTTTGAAGGGATAAGTACACATTTTAATGTGTTCAGAATGAACTCCTTTAGATTAAGGAGATACTAGAAAACTCACAGTTCCCCTACATCACATTGGGGATCTGATTTCAACTCGTTTAAAGTAGGGAATGGGAAAACGTAATTATTAACTGCCAACAACCTGGCAAATGTTCAGACACAACTTTTCACTCAGTTTCATCTGTTTAAATGTGTATGAGAAAGTGTCAGGTTAACGATGAATGAAGTATGTCCAAATATTCCCAGAAAATACACTGCATCTATGGAGATGTACAAATTTCTCGTTGTAAAGAGAAGGTATGAAGAAAGGAAAAATCAAGTGTTAAACTAGCATTAGTTGGGGTTAAAACTGAAAAACAACCTAAAAGTCTGTGTTAGTTGTTAGAATTACGTTGATTTTTCTCACTACCATAGTTCAGTGTAACATATCTGTTACCAATCACATTTGTGAGCAGAGTGCTGTGCTTCACACCCTGGGTATTAATATTTGCTATTAGCTATTAGTGTTCTCTAACAAGCATTATGTCCAGCATTTCTGTGAAAGGAGAAGGTGCAGTTGGAAAGTTCATCTTTATTGAGGGCTGAGGCTGACGAAAATGGAGCCCATTTTTTCCAGCATGCTTGAAGCTGCCAGTATGAAATGTCTTTGACTATAAAATCAATTGTCTGACCAACAAAAATAGAAAATTTTAAGGCATAAGTTGTCGGATGAAACAGAATATGAAAGAGTTGCTCCCAGGATAAAAAGAAGCTAGTTACAATCCAGGCTTATGGTATAGTACACACATGAGATTTTTTATGCGGATCTAAATGCAGAAATCAACTTGGCCAGCATAAAGCACATTGTGGCAGTATGCCGGCCCTTTTGGGATAGCTATGTTATTGTTTTGCAGGGCAGAAATATCACTAGTCCTAAGTCAGGAGTTTAATGAACTGCATTTTAAGGTGCATTTTAAAATTAAAATAAGCAGTTTTGTCTGAACCTTTTCTGGGAGCACTGTTTCATGAACTCACATTCATAATGATTCAGTTTGCAGGGCTGCTTTTTTTCTGGTATTGTTCTCAGGTGATACAATGATGTATCTTTTCTGACAGTGGCTGTGGTGCTTGCCAGAGGGCATGTGGGCTGTTAGAAAGTTTTGATGGAGAGCAGGGAGAGCTATTCTGGTGCATAATCAGTTATAGAAATGTCACCAAACTCAAATTTGTTAGCTCAAACCTAATTATATAGTTTTCTTAATCTATTTAACAGTTAAAATAAGCATTTGTGAGAAGTACAGTAAAGCTTCACAATTAAGCCCTTCCTCTGAACTTCCTCATGTGGTTTTTTTTAATAATTAATTATTAATAATTTCCCTTCATTTTGGTCCACTCAGTCTGTTGATGAGTTATGTGATATCTTTAACACTGTGGCAGAAGCAGGATACAAACTGCACAGCTAAGTGCCCCTTCATACAAGCACCTCCATTTGCCCCTGTGGGGCATCCTTGAATAGCCCTTTTCTTTATCTTCTTGTTCTCCAAGACTAATACTTTGTGCTGCCAAACTGAACTTTTGACAACAGAAGAAGATTTTTGGAAGTCAGCTTCGATCTGATAACGTCCACATCCATTATCAAACACGGATATGTGTTAAACTAGCTGAGGTACCAGTCTCTTGGATGACTGATTCTGGTTTAAATATTTATTGACAAATTGGTATCAAAAATCAGAAATCATAGGCTTATGTCAGTAGCAAATATCATTTGTGCTCTGTCCTTGTATCTTGCCTTCAATCACAGGACCATATCAATGCCACGTGTGGTATAGGAGATGTATCACTGTGAAATATAAGAAAATGCACCGTAGTAAGTGGGTATGTTTCCAAAGTACCAACTACCAGTACTTCACCTGTACTGCTTAGTGAGACCAGTATATGAAACAACCTGGCATCCAGATCTCCTGAGGTTTAATTAAGTATCTTTGGGGTTTAGGCAGAGCTTTTGGTTATTCTGCCAGCACAAACAGTGGATGAGAGTGGATGATTGAGGTGGTGGTGCTGAGAGGACTCTCATACTTTTATAGGAGAAAGCAGGTGACCAACCTTTTGCATTCTACAACGGGTATTAACATTCTGGGGTTTTAGGACTGCTTAAAAAAGGGTGTTATGGTTAATTTTTACTTATTCCATCAGATTTGAAGAATATAGGTATTCTTTCCTTATTGTAAAAGAGGTTTGACCTAACTTTACTGTTTATCACTGTACACTAGAATATTATTCTGTGACAAGCATAGTTTAATTAATTCATAGGATGTGGGTAGGATTATTTTGTTAATAACTTAGTTTATCTCACTCTTAATAGTAAATCTTGTAAGTTTGTTACCAAATTGCTTATTCCTCTCATCTCTATTTTAGTGATTATTGAATGGTTATTAAAGATTTTTGAGAATTGCACAGTTAGTGTAGATCTTTTTTACAGGATTTTTCAGAAATGCAAGTACAGTTTGCAAGGAAACAACAGCAGAAATTCCACAAAAAGTATGTTTAAATGTTTGTCTGTGAAAGTATCTCATACTCCTCTAAAAGTGTGAATTGAATCTACTCTGTGTACTCTGTGGCTGCTGTTACGAGGCATATAGGATCCATCTTTTTTTGAAGAGCTTTGCTGTTTCATCTTCTCTCTCAATAACTTTTCTGAACATCCTCTTTTTGGAACTTCTTGAGGCAGAAACTGAGTTACTATATACTTCACCGCCTTTATTTTTCCTCTTAAATTCATCTTATTTTTCCTCTTAAATTAGTATCTGTCCTTGTTCCCATATATATAGAGCAGTAGTGGAATTCTGCCTGCAGGAACGAAGGTGATATCCAACATTTTTTGCAGTGTCATGTAAACCAGATCCGAGACAGTTCAGCCAACACAGCAGTTAATATACCAGTGTTTTGCTTGTAGCTTAGCCTGGAAGAATGGCCCAGCTAGGGAGGGAGGCTGTACATAGGGAGACCCAAGCTGAATCCAGCTCCCAGGCACATTCTTGAACCAGTTTTGAAATCCCTTTTTGCCATGGTCTCTCATCTGGAAAATTGGTATTTGGATTTTAGAGCCCTGGGGGAAGAACATAAGGGAGTGGAAGGACAGATTATATGTGTTGAAGACAGATACAGAGGTGAAAGTTGAACCTAATACTAATTGTTACCATATCTGTTCTTCTGGCATCACTCACAAATGCTTGTCATTCTTTTCTTTAGATATAACTGTTCTTTAAAGCAATGGCTACTAGCTGAAGATACTTGGATAACAGCAAAAAATATGCTATGTCAAAAATGGAAGCCACCAAAACATATACAGTGGCTTTATATTCAGCTACATGTACTGCACCCCAAGGGACTTCTGAGTTGCAACCAGCTCAGGTCCCACAGGTTATTGCTCAGGACTCATTGTGGTTACCTCATAGATTTTATGTTGGTCTCCTCAGTTACGGGATCAGTCCTTAGGAAGGAAGAGGTTTGGTAAGGTATGTGTACCTCAATTACTTTTCATAAAATCAAAAAGAAGGTTCTCTGATAGGCTTTTTTTTCTTCCTGTTTTTTTGGTGGGTTTTTTTTTTAAGTCCACAGTGCTCCAGTAGTGGTTTATACCATATACAGTCTTTCCAGAGTAATTTCCAGCATACCAGCAGGTTCTCTAGCTGCTTCCCATGATACATTGAAATGAGTCGCATCTGGGCATGCTGTGTGCTCTCGTTCCATATTCTGATCCCCTTTGATCACAGCAATTGAACAAGGACTTCAGATGCTTCCAGGTCTGCCCCCCTGTATCTCTCCACTATTTTCCTTTTTGAAGACCACATCAATAAAAAACAACAATGTGGTGTTCAATATGAAAAATACTGTTAATACCTCAGCCAGCATGACATTTCTGTGGACTGGTCCCTTTCATTTTGGAATTTTCTCCTCTTATTAAAAGACAGAGAACTGTGGCAAATGTGTGCTTTGTCTTTTTCTTTTCCAGCAGTGTGTAACTGCTTCCTTCTTTAGCTTAGTAATAAAATTAAAGCAACCCCTCAGAAGGCATTTTTTTCTACACTGCACTTTAAATGTCACTGTGTGGTTGTCTGAGCATCTCATTGTCATGATTTTGGAGGGAAATGTAACACTTCGCTGACTTGCAGTTCGAATGCTTCTGTTTCCTCAGTCAAGCTTTGCATATGACAGGCTTTCCTGCCTGGAAAGAGTAAAGTGGGACAAGAGACCCTCACAGGTGGAATTGCCTCAAATCTGTTATTCCCATGGGGATTGTGTTTCAGTTCGTTGTGTTTTCCTTTAAATAGAGAGGATAGAATTCCACTTCATATTTTTTGCTCCTCTGTGTCACTACCACTCTCTGTGGTTTGCAGTGCTTTGTGCTCAGGTGATTTTTGTGCTTGTCTTTCTCACTGCAGTCTAGTTTCCCCATATACACACTCTTCTCGTGTTTGATGTCTGTTGGGCCACTCTTCCTTGCTCAGGCGAACTGTAGACCCTCTGCAATAAAGATTCTGCATGGCTGAGGGGGAAGGATGCGGTAGACAACCTGAAAGTAGGTTTACTTCCAGATCTGCAGTGTCTGGTGATTTGCTGAGATGGACATCTGTACTAGCTCTGGATCCAATAGTAAGATTTGTGGCAAACTTCCTTAGAACCATGACGTATTTTTGTCACTGGCCTGCAAAATTTTCCTTTCTTGTTTTCTTGTCATCCCCTCTGATGTGGGGATGCAACGCCCGAGTTCAGTTTCTGACAGTGCAAGATCATTCATAGCAGAGCATCAAACAGAAAATGTGAACTCATTACACAGAAATTAAAGTCTGTGTTAAAGACAATAGCCTTGACATTAACTAGGGTGGCCTTTTCATAGGAACAGCAAGGGTTCAGAGGGTGTCCCAAGGCACAAGATTTTCCTGATGTCCTCACCCAATGTAGTATTACTGCAATTACTCATCCTGGGGGTTGTTTTGTTTTCCTTCCCTTTTGCTCAGAAGGGTGGGTTAGAATCGTTCGTCATCTTTGGCTAAACTGTCATGAAGTTATGTGGAACAGATGGACATCACCAGACTTACTTTACCTGCAGGTCGGAATAGTTCATTCCCGTCTGCATCATTTATGATGCTATGGATGTTAAAGCTCTGATAGCATCCTGTCACTTGAGTTATTGGTCAATTCCAGAATGAAAGTGAGACCTAAAAGAATATCCTACCTGTTACCTCCCTTTTCAGAGTGTTGCCTTCTAAAGTTTTTGCAGTAGAGTGCCTTTCCTCATAGAAGTGAGTTGCAGTCTGAGAGGAAAAAAGGGAGATATTTCACTCATTGGACCTCCAGGAAGTTTTAATCTTACTCTTTCCTTTGAAACCATGCTTTTGATTTGTGTGTCTGATTTAATTTAAAATCACACTTTGTCAATAAAGATAGGTGTTTTTTAAAAAAATATCCTGTATCCTTTAGAACCAAAGCAATAGGAAAATTTGGAGAATTTTGGGGTAGATATTAGTCCCTTCTGCCTCCACCTGAGGTCCCTGCTTTCCTGCATGGGTATGGACACGTGCAAATGAACACTGATGCACTCATACTCTCTGACTGCTCTGGAGAAGCAGCATCCTCAGCAGTGGCCACTGCATGCCTACAGAGAGTAAAGAACGAGAAAGGAGACCTGGCAGGACACATCCTGGACAGCCAAGATACAAAAAACACTGCGGCTGTTCTCAGGTAAAAGGAATAAAATATCAGTGAGGGGAACGAAAAACACAAGCTGCCTTTTCTGCCTTAGAAAAGCCATCCCACAGCACCACCTAGCAGGCACAGATGGATATGAAACAGTCTGAGGACAGGACTGGAGCAAAATGCTTCTGGGAGAATACAATGAGAAGGACCATGTGCCTTGAAACTCCTATTCCATCTAATACCTAGTCCAGGTCATTGATACAAGCTGAGCTGAGCTGTCCTTTCTTCAGGCAGCTGGTACCCTTCAGTATGGGATATTTCACAGAATCACAGAATATGCTGAGTTGGGAGGGACCCACAAGGATCATTGAGTCCAACCCTTAGCCCTTCACAGTACCATGCCCAAGAATCACACCATGTGCCTGAGAGTGTTGTCCAAATGCTTTTTGAACTCTGTCAGGCTTGGTGCTGTGGCCACTTCCCTGGGGAGCCTGTTCCAGTGCCCAATGACCCTCTGGGTGTTAAACCTTTTTTGAATACCCAACCTAAACCTCCCCTGACACAACTTCGGGCCATTCCTTTGGGTCCTATCACTGGTCACCACAGAGAACAGGTCAGTACCTGCCCCTCCTCTTCCCTTCATGAGGAAGTTGTAGACTGCAATGAGATTTCCCCTCAGTCTCCTCTTATACAGCTAATTAATCTCTCTGCATATCTAAGGAAGTATATCTTCAATTTTGGGGTATTTTTTGTAATCTGGAGTTGTGCTCTTTGGCCCCATGTATTTTTTAACACCTCTAGCTTAATTGGAGTGGTGGCTTTAGTTATCATGCAATTTATGGTGTTGCCTGTGTTAATTCAGGGTGCTGGGAAGAAATTATGCAGCTGCCTGCTGAGGAATACTGCCAGAGCATGGATTTTGAAGAGGCCAGCAAGCACATCCTCATCCCACTCCTGTAGCTGGGGAAGATGTATTATAAAATATTTAAGCTGCAGCTGCTGGCTGTCTCTGGTTTTAAAGTAATTGTTTTACGTGTTTGTTTTTTTAGGGTGCGCAGAACATGAGCAAGTTTTTGGGCTGCAAATGTGAAGTATTTCTCTGTGAATCTGTACCTATTGCCTCTACTTTGTTATTTGGTTAATTTTGTTCATCTCTATACCTTATGTAGCCTTTCAGCCTTCACCCAAACATCCTAAACAGGTGGAAAGGAAAGGTTTGGCAATACCCACTTGTGGGAGGCTGTCTAGGAGCTTGAAGGAAAACTGCAATGAAAGATGCAGTTTCAGAGCACGAGCTGTAGTTGGTTATGCTGACCTAGAGCAGCACTGGTCCTCCTATGAATGGTGCTGTGGATTAGAAAAAACATGACTCAGTAATAGGGAGGAGTAGTAGGACTTTCAGCTTGTAATTTTTTTAGTTTGGCACTACACATATGACTTTACAACTCAGAGGCAGTTCAGAGAGATCTCTGGCAGCAATATTGGAATCCAGTCCCATCCAGGTTCTGAGATCTTATTTTCCCGGTTAAAACATGTGACTGACTATCAAGACTCTCAATTTGCTCTGTAGCATTGATAAAACTGTTGTTATTATTGCTGTTATTTTTATTTCTTAATAATATTTGTAGTCAAGAACTATACAATTAAATCCATATATGGAAATCTTGAAAATATGAAAATAATTCTTTCAGATATTCTGAAATTATGAAAGGAAGTGTGCCCATGCAGGAATTTGGGAGGCTGAGGGGGATGGGAAAACTAACAAACAAAAAAAAAAACAGATTTTTTTTTTTCTGGTGTTTCCACAATCACTGTGGTAATATCTTTTGTGACATTCACACAATTGCTCCGTTATACTTCTCATCTCTTTTATGGGGCTCTTAAGATGTTTAAGGAAATGTTCCTTGCTATGTTGTGTGAGAGCCTACCATGAAACACTTTCTAAAAGCAAGCAAAATAACCCCAAAAGTAAGAGTTCAGTGTGCTTCTAGTACTCTTAATAAAGTCACCTCTTCAAAAATTGAACTGTACTGAGTAGCTGAAAGGGTAAAATCTCAATTACATTTGCTTTTGGCTAAATCTATAGGAACTATTCCCATCAGACATTACACAGCTACTGCAGTGTGTTTCACTTGTGCTTTCTTGGATACAAAGGATCATGTTCTGCAGCAGTTTATTTTACTGCTTTTGTGAACTGCTGCCTCTCTTTAGGGCATCACTGTATTTACTGATTTTGCCTGCAGTTACTCTTGACTTCAGAAGAAAGTGGAAGCATTATGGTTGGTTACTTCAGGAAAAAGAAAGGGTTGTTTTGAGGTTTTTTCCATCTCCACTCCCTCTCCCTCTTTGTGTCTGTACTGCTCCCAAAGAACTGAAACAACAGCCCAGATCTGATCTATGATGCAAGTCAAATCACCGCTGATTATGATCTCATGCTTCTGTGGGTTCAGCTCTTTGAATGGTCGTGGCAATTATTTGGCTAAAAACTTATACGAGTCCCAGATGCTGAATAATTCTTAAATACTGCATCTCAAATATGTTTCATTCTGACAAAACAGAGCTGAAAAATGCATTAAATAATGCTACAATAAAGGCACATCTCACTGTGCAGTGGCTTTATCAAATGTGTTTACTCTTTAGGTTCAGAACAGTGCACCAAGGGTCAAATGTAGTGAATTAGGGACTCTGCTAGCGACTTGTGCCCCCATAAATCAAGTTTGTAACTGGCTCTGTGAAAGATTCTGCCACTCACCTCAGAAACCTACCACATGGGAATGTGTCTAGGCTCAGTTACATTTTTGTTTTCATCATGAAGTTCTGTGGATTTAGGAAAAAGCTTCTGGACTAGAGTGGTGATGGGAACTGGATTTGAAGATAGCGACCTCTTCCAGATTTGGGAAAGCAGTGACAAACAGATGATTGCTGGAGAAATGTGACTGCTTCTGTTATGTTTAGATGTCCTTCAGAAAGCATCTTTATTCATTAACTTTATTTGGCAAATTGTACAAAGGTAAATAAGTGTGTCTAATTTTGCAGTCAAACCTCTTCTTCTGAGTTCCTTTTTGTGCCAAACTCAGAAGTTTGAGCATAGGGAAAAATCTTCACTTGAAATACTAGTGCTCTTACCATTCCAGTAATAAGTGGAATATGTACATATATGTGTATATCATCTTTATCTAGTTTTATTTTATTAGTTATTCTTTCAGGAGAAGTTTGTGGTGGGTTTGTTCCATGGCTTTCTGTGTGATATTTGTTCTTTCAACAGTTTTATCATTTCATTAGCTCAAACCACTTGTATGCTGCTGTTTAGAGTCCTTAAAAAGGATAACCTGTTAGCAATTATTTGCTTAAGAAAGATGTTGTAATAGGTAACATTTTATAGGTTGGAGTCTTTGTTGACATACTATCTTCAACCGTTTCCACACATTTTATATGTAGGTTAATATGATTTTGTGTTTTTGCTGTTGAAATGTTTTCTATGAGATTGCACAGTGTCAGGAAAAGGCTGCCAACCACATCATTAAACTTACAGGGTTTTTCAGGTGAAGTTATTTAAATACAGCCATAGTTTTGGTATTTAATATGACCACTTTTTAATGGAACTGTTGAAAGAACAAATTTCACGTGCATAAAACCATAGAATAATAATAGAGTAGTTTTCCACTCTACTTGCAAACTCAAATAGTTTTTTTCCCTGGAGTCTTTGAACTCAACCTTGATATTATTTAAACAGGACATAGCCAAGGCCACTAACTCCAACAAGTTTTTTCATAAGCTATAGAACTAATGAAGCAATTTGTTATCTTCATTTTCCTCTTCCCTTGCTTTTTCCTTCCCATCCCATGTGCTCTTGGTGCCTCAGCCCTGCTCTGTGTCCTGTGTCTGTTTTTGGTACAAATGGCAGCCTGTGGCATGGCTGGTAGAAGGCTACATGAGGACTAATTTTCTAGCTGGCTCCCTTTCAAAATGAATTGAAACTTCCTTTTCTCTTACAGGAATGTTGACTTGGAGTCTTTTGTAATGCTGCTTGCAATTCGAGTGGGAATGTAGCTCAGTTACTGTCAAGTGTGACAATTCAGTGGCACATACATCCCATAGTGGGGCAGTCCCGTGGTGTGAAGGAGAGCACTCTGGACTCTGAATCCCAAGGACCTGAGTTCGCATCTCAGTTGTCCTCTGGCAGTTCAATGCCTCCCTGCCATCCGATCCCGTCACATCTCAGATGCTCAGCAGGGTCAGCCCCGGTCAGTACCGGGTGCTGTGACAGTCCTGAGGACTTCACTGTCACTGTCCAAGCTCACTCGGCCGTGGCAAATGGACCTTAGGACTTAAATGGTGGGGCCAGTTCTGCGCACACTGTGCCTCACCTAAAAAATCCACTGCACAGGCTGGAAGGGCACACCCACGTGGGGAGAGCCCTTCCCAAATCTTCGTTCACGAAGTCTAACCATACATACATACATTCCATAGTTACAGCAAAGAGTTAGTCCACAAGTGGGCAGTAGGAGGGACAGCGCAGCTGCCTAAGGAAACAAGGGTGAGAATGCACTGCTCCTCATGGCTGTTGTGTGTTTGAGTGGGTTTAATTTTGAAAGGAGGCTCTGAGAGGAGGTACTCTCATAGTTTCCTTGTTACTGTTTTCCTTTGCCTTTTACCATAATTTGTTAGAACCACTCATTTTACTGGTGTGACTTTCTCAGGCAGGGACAGGGTGACCTCTGAGCTCCACCTGAGCCATTCTGTGCCTTGGCCAGAAGGAGAATTAAAGTCATTAAGACACTGAAGTTTTGAGATGCTGCTTTGTACACAGTTCCCCTATCAACCATCCTGCTGGTCTGAAACTTGGGAAGCACTCCCTGCTGCTGTCATGAGGAAATTTCTTTTTACATCAGCTACACGTTAGCCTATATAAATCAGAGGTCTGGCTGTGATAGGGAGTAAGTAGTTTGGTATGGAAAATTGATATGGAGCAAGTGGACTTCCTTCTACATAGTTTCTAATCACTCAGGAAAATGATACAGTAGTGATTTAATCTTAAATCTAAAACCTACATTTGGAATTTAAAATATTTCTGAAAACACACATTAGTCAAATATTTACATGGACACTTAAAAAGGAAGAGATGAGATGCAATGTTACATCTTCTGTTTGCCTTGTAAGTTTACAGTAGTTCAGCTTTTCCATACATAAAATTTGATCCATCGCAGCATCCGTCATAGAACTGTTGCATGACTTGATTAATTGTAGATGCCTTTGAAATCCTTAAATGCTTGGCATGAGGTAAGTTACCTTAGTAACAGATTATTGAATCCTTTGTCTCTTCAAAATGGATTGCTTTTTGACTAAGGTGACTTTGTATTACATTAGTTGTTTTCACAAACCAAGATGTCACACAGCAGTATAACAAAAGCTAAAAGAGTGTGATATGAAAGGGATTTTGGAGAGGGGAGTAAAGATAAAGTCCTGTCTGCAATTAAGTTCATAAAAAGTCTTTTCCTCTCCCATTTTATTTTGTAACACAGCTAAGGAAGTATTAACTTGGCCCAACCCAAGGAAAAGAAGTTGCTGAAACTGCCTTTCTCTCAAAACTTTCCAGTTGCCAGAGGTTCAGCCCAATGACCATCTGCTGAGGGCAGCATAGTTCAAGGCTAACATTATACATCAGTTTAGAGGGCTGGTGTGAAGGCTCAGCATGTAACTCTTCTGTTATAAATAAAAAAAGGGGTGCCAAATGGCCTCAATCATATTTCCCCTATGTAGGCACACAAACACCATCCTTGTGATCGATTTTAGTTTGCAAAATAATTTCTAATATGGAATTTTAATTCCCTGTGGGTTTCATATCTTGTTGCTTATTATCTACTTATCTTCCTATTACCAAAACATGAAATCTCACTGTTACATCTGTTGCTTAACAGTTCATCAGGGTAGTGTTCAAGAGAAACACAGTTACTTCTCATTTATTCTGCTCATCAGAAATCATAGAATCGATTGGGTTGGAAAAGACCCCCGAGATNACCTCTGAGCCTCCTCTTCTCCAGGCTAAACAACCCCAGCTCCCTCAGCCTCTCCCCATAGGGCTTATGCTCCAGTCCCTTCTCCAGCCTTGTTGCTCTTCTCTGGACCTGCTCCAGCACCTCAATATCCTTCCTGAACTCAGGGGCCCAGAACAAGGCATGCACATTTTATTTAATAGACATATGACTAATTCCTAAAGACCCGTCATGTTTAAACTGTTTTGACTGTGACCTACAGACTTCATGCATTTTCAGAACTACTGAAAAATGGCCTAGTCAGACAGTATGTTTCTGGTTGCTAAGTTGCATTAGAATGACATTATACGTGTCATGGTACTTTTTTTATTTTTGCTTGAGGCTAGTTTAGTATGTGCCTAATCAAGGTTCTGTTATCTAATGAAAGGAACAGACTTTACTAGACAATTTTACTCTAAGATCCATAACAGGAAAATGCTAGAAAACCAATGCTATATATAAACAAGGTGCATGTTTATAGAAGACAAAAAGAGAATAAAAATCTACCCAGACACACAAGAGAGTGTGTAGAGGTACTGATAGTGTTCATTTGCCTGGAGCCCTAGAAGATACCAGCATTTGGAAAGGGTTAATAAAAGCATCAACACATTGAATATAATGAAACTGTACAATTTGAAGAGAGAAAAAAAATAAAATCTTACTGTAAATCTTTACAAGTGAAGCATAATTCCTGTTTTGGATTCAGGCTGGTGGCAAATTTCCAGCAAAATATTTTTGTTTTGTGTTTTGCAATGGAAAAAACTAAAACTTTAATTAAACCCAAACTCTTCTTTTTCAGCAATATCTGAAGGAGCAGAACAGAAACGTACTCAAAACTATGTAATACTTAATAGGCATGTGGTTGGGCCCTCGACAAAGGTGCATAGGTAACAGCTCGGGAGTCACCTGAAAATAAAAAAAGTTTGATCTTTTTATGTCCTGTAATCTCCAAGTCCTATCCTGTCCTCCTTTCTTGCTCAGTAATTACATGTAATTTTTACACAATGGACAGTTCTCATGAAGACACTGTGGGAATTGGTTTGGTTACAGGAGAGAAGAACAAGGCAAGATTGCTCTCGCTTCCTGCAAAACTGTGAATGCTCTTTCATTCATCCTGTCATAAAACAAAAAAGACCTTTGTGTTGGGGTACTTCATAGGATGAGAAAATCCCTTCCCCACCTCCCCAGGATTGTCATTGCTGTTCCAAAAGATAGAGGGAGGAATGCCTAGAAATACCCTGTAGCATCTCCTGTCTCATTCCAGGTTCTGTGGCTTTTAGGTCTTTTTCTAACAATGTCTGTTTGATGTGGTGATTGCTGCATGAGAAATGCAGCTACATCATTAGTTTATTAGAAATGGCTTAACGGGGGGCTGATTTCTACCCCATGTTCTTTCAAGGCTCCCATCAGAATTGCATGTATTCATCCGAGACCTGCTTTGACCTGCATTGTGCTTTGATTTGTTGTATGAATTGCCTGCTTCTGTGTACAGATTTTTTTGTTTTCATTTTTCATCCTTCTGCTTCTGGACCATGATTGAAGTAATAATTTCCAGGCATGAGCCTTTTTTTTTCCTGTTGACCATTCACTAATCACTATTTGCTCCTCCCTGTGTTTTGTTGGTAAGCCAAATGAATTTCTTTTTAATGGCCTTCTTTCTCTTCACGTCAGAAATCTTACCACAGATAAATGACAGACACACACCACATATGTAACAGTGCTCAAAACTTATAATCATTACCCGGTACATTTGCAAAGTTCTGAGAAACTTAATTTTAAGAATAGTGAATGCGTGTATTTCTCTGCCATTCCTAACATTGTGTGTTCTATGGAGAGTAAAAATTAAAGGAGCATTCAAAATAAAAAGTCTGTTTAAATGATGATTTTGGAGCATCTTGCATCTAAACATATAGGGGTTTTCACATCTGTCTAACTCCTTTCTGCAATGTCCACACCTTTAGTCCTGAGCCTGCAAAGCACCTAACAACAATTAATTTGCCTTGGTTAAGCACCCCTCTTTGTAGATTTCAGCAAAAATGGCTGAATATGAAAATGGGTTCTAGCATTATTAAAATATACTCCAGCTTATAAAAATTTCATTGCTTCAAATATAGATATGGCATCACACACATTCTTATTTGTTCTATTTGTGCATCAGTCCACAGAGAGGTAGATTGTTTGATAGTTACAGCCCTAATTACATAAAACACCCAGATGTACCCAATATTCTGTACCTAGAATGGAGTCATTCACATACTTCATGTATGCTGTATTTAGCTGTTGCTTCCCATGCATCTCAGCTTTATAATATCTCCCTGTGCCATGCACACACTTGGGCAGATGCTACCTCTCTGAAAAGACAGTGGAGGAATTGGCATGTCTTCATTGCAGTCTTTAAAGCAGCTTTTAGGGCCCCAGCACATAAGAACTCTTTCTTCCTTCTATAAAAGTGTGATTACACTAATTTGGAAAGTTTTGTGTGGTATTCTGTAGGTTATTTGAGTTTCTAAATTTTTCACCATTCTCCTTAAAAGAGACTGCCTTAAGGTTTCAGTGGAAAATTAAGATGACTAGAAACACTTGGCTTAAGTGACACAGGAGGAGCTCATTCTTCTGATTATTCCTTGATTCAGGAACTATGAATAAGAAGGAACTGAAATACTAAGTAGTGTTGTTATCAGCTTTTGGAGTGAAATAATTGACCTCAAATGTCAGTTTTGGAATAGAGAGAGACATAAAGAACTTTGATTGTTTCTACGTTCTGTAAGGCATTTGAAAATCCTAGTAATAGAGAGTTTCAAATGTTTTACCCTCTAATGTCTTTCCCCGTGCTTGTTTGACACAACCCCAATTTTGTCTGGGTTATGTAAGCAGTCTGTGCAACACATTTCTTGCTGTAGCTGTTATGGTCCTTTCCCATGTTTAGCCAGTCCTGTGTATTTCTGAGATAGCTGATCTTTAGGTCATCGTATCAGAGGTGGCTGTTGCTGCTGGTGCATTCAGTGCTGGGGCTCTTGGCTGGCTTTCTGCAGTGCAGATGTGGGAAAGGTCCAGTAAGATGCTGAGTGCAGTGGAGACATCCTTTTACATAAATACATGAGAACAGCTTGTGAAATACTTAAATGTCACTGTTCTGGAGATATGAGAAAAATATTTGTCAAAAAATACTGGGATGTTGTATGTGTGAGGTAAGCTATATTTCTAAGTCTTGCTACAAACATGCATCCTTGGCAAACGGCTTTTGTATGCCACACTTGCATATACCTGACACTGCCTACCTGGTTGAGAAACAGTGTCACCCTCCCTCAGTTTTGTATGCCTTCTGGTTTATGGGCTCTAAATGCCATAATTTTTACCAAATCTATGGTATGCAAAGGGATATCAATATAAATTATCCACTTGTCTCTCCTCGTCTCCGTCTGATTTCCGTATTATATTTTTGATTTTGAGATGTTTCTCTGTGAACAAGGGCAGACATGGTACAGGGCATTTTTACCATCTAAGGAAAAAAAACAAAGAAAGAAACTTGTATGGTTCTGTGGACTGCCACAATACACACACCTTATGCCAGAGCATTAGTAACGTGGGAGAGTGTTGTGTGGTCGTTAGAGGCAAACCTTGTTTTATAGCAGATAGGAAGCTCTCATTGCCCATAGCCAAGAAATGCTGAAGTTGAAGCAGAACCCTGAGGTTTCTAGTACTGTGTAAAACCAAAGTAAAATAGTAAATTAGTGCAAATAAGGTTTTATTCCATTATATATATTCTTCTAATGTATGTACTAGTCTCTTTGTATATGTGGAAATGTGTATCTGTTGTGTATATGTATGTATCTGTAGTTTTACCAGTGCTGAAGAAACTTTTGAACTATTTTTGACAACAAATACAACAGAAAGCCAGAGCTGGTAAAAACTGTGGTTGAATCCCAAGTTTTCATTTGGAAATGTTATAATATACTTTTCATCAAGCTTCACTATAGATCTTTGATTTTTTTTTCCTTACAATTTTATCCCTGCACATCTCATGAGATTTATCCAGAGATACATAAGCCCAAGCTGTGCTTAGGTCTGACTCCCCCATCTGACCAGGAGAGACATGTTGGGAACAACAGATATAGAAATATAGGGAACATCTAATGTACAAAACCTAGGAGACTCTCAATGCTTTTTTGTTTATGCACATCTAGCTTTTTGATAGATAAAGTGAAAATGACCTATACTGGCCTTGGCAGTTATGCTGCAAGCTCAGATTGGATTTATTAACTAATTAGAATATTTTTTCTCATGGCAGGTTTTATCTGGCCCTTTTTGTACATCTGCCATTTCCATCTCTGTTTTTCTTTGCCTGTAATTCTTTCTTGAAAATTGCCCTTTAAGCGTACTGAGTCATAGAATCATATCATAGAGTGGTTTGTTTGAAGGAACCTTAAAAGTTATCTAGTTCCAATCCCCCTGCCACTGGCGGGGACAACTTCCACTGTCAGCTTACTCAAAGCCCCATCAACAATTCCAAACAATTCCAGGGCTAGGGCATCCACAACTTCCCTGGGAAACCTGTTCCAGTGCCTCACAACACTCACAGTGAAGAATTTCCTCCTAACATGCATCATAAGACTACTCCCTGTCAGTTTAAGGCCATTACCCTGTCTCTCCTTAAAATCAGGGAAAGTCACAGGTATTTCTTTCAGCATCACATCGTTTGATGCTGTTTACTCATTCTGAACAAGAGAATATGAATTGGAGCAGGAGAGAGTGGTGTGCCCTTGGGTGAATGAAGGCCAAACACATCCAGGGCTGGGTTGGTGGGAGTGTAGCCACCCAGCTGAAGGAAGTGCCACTCCCTGTTTGGTGCTGATAAGGCTGCATCAGGAGTTCAGGAGTCCAGTTTGAGGCTCCTCAGTATGAGACAGAAATTTGCCTACTGGAGCAAGTCCAGCAGGGGTTCACTGTGATGGTGAGGTGGGGTGGAGCACATGATGGATGAGGAAGGGAACTGGGTTTGTTCACCTAAGATAGGAAGGAAAGGCATATTAAGGCTATTCCAACTTTAATTGTTACTCTGATTCTCCCAAGCCCAATATTTATTTTTTATTTTTTATTGGTTATTACAAAGGAAAACAATATACTTTCGTAATATTATATATTACAGAATTGCCATAGAGTATTGTGTATTTATTTTATCTATTATATTGTTGTTTATTATCAGAAATATTGAGCTCATAGATATACTATATATATGATGTATTTTATTTAAATATGTATATAAAACCTTGCATTCCAGGAAGATCTTTCCTCCTGTTGTGAACAAAGGTGATTTTATCCCCTTGTGAAACATGAGATTGAGCTGCATTGCAGGTGCTGGCAGGATACCAGCGGGCTCTTCCTCCAGCACTAGACCCGAAGTCAGGGGCATCTTTGCACCTCACAAAAAAGAAGGGTTCCAGCTTCCCTGTGCACCTCTCACCAGCAGGCTGGAAACTGGTTGTGCTGGGTGTTTCTTTAGCTGCAGCTCTACCTGTCTCTATGCTAGCAAGAGCATCAGTTTGTGGCCTACACAGTAAGTCCATGTCTTAGAATAGGACTCACAGGATTTTACTGCAGTAAATCTTTATTTAAAAATTCAATGCCCATTTCTCCTTTAAATTTGAATCTACATCTCCCTGAGTAAAATATTTTTACTCATACTCAATTTTCTTTTTACTTTCTTCCTTTTCAAAAAAGATAAGTAATTGAATCCTGGATGTTTAAATCTGAACTTTACAAATATTATCTTGATATTTAAGTCAATAAACTTTGTGACAACATTGCTTGTAAAGCCTAAAACCTTTCCTGACACGTGATTAACAACTGGGATAAGCCCTTCCATGAGACATGAGTTTTGTAGCCTGATGGTGTGGTATCTTTGGCTGAGTCTGTAACTGTTTAAACATAAAGAGATAAAAAGGAAAGGGGCTGCCAAACTGCACTGTACAACACAAAGTGAGAAGGAGGGAAAAGGTTTATAATTTTTCTTCCTTTTATGTTGCTGGCTACATTTTATCTTTAGCCAGAAGATGCTAACATCATTTCCTCTCTATAAACTGGCTTGCACGTGATACAGAAACACAATGTGAACTTTTTTCTAACTTAATAGAAGTTTTGATACTTCAGTGCCTTGACATTCTAAAATCCTGATTTAATCTCAAAACTGTTAAAACATCACTTTACCACGCCAGTGAGTGTATATATTACCTCAATGAGCATGTTTTTTTTAAACTAAGCAGTAATATTTAGGATGGAAATTTGGATTTATTTACAAAAAACAGTGTTTGCAAGGTGAGGATAACAGGAGCTAACACATCTCTCTTTTATTGCCCTTCTGATATCTAGTCCTGTTTGAAGTAGTGTGGCTGTCCCATGGACTTTTAGAAGAACTATGACTATTGAAGCAGATTCAGAAAGCAGTTGAGGTTGTCTTCAATACTAAATGTGAACCAGAAAAAATCCTAGGAATAATCTTAAAAACTTTCATGAAGTTTTTAACAGTGATTGGAATTATTAATGATTCACCTATTCGTGAATGAAATATGAAACTTGTTTCTGTTGCTCCCATTGCTGTGCCATCTGGGTACATCATGTGAAATGAAGTGGTAGCAGTGGCTGGCAAGAACTCCCACGATGTCACAAAGGGAAGCAAGAAAGTCAATGAATTGCTGCTCTTTTTTTTTTTTTTTGTTAAGTAATTTCCAAGTTTTGAGATTTATTTATTTTATTTGCAATGTAGCTGCCTACTATTGAATTAATTGAAAAGGTATGCCCTGCAAACACATTTTAGAACTAACTCCTGAAGCTATGAGAATCTCCCACTTTGACAGTCACCATGGGTAATCGCAAATGGAACTCTGAACAGCTCTGGTACTTTGAAAGTTATGAATCAGTCATTCTTGGTCTTAGTTGAAACCCTTCCTATTGCAATACCCGACACTTAACATGTCCCCAGCAGCATACAGGAGATGTCACAGTCAGGTCAGGCCCACAGGTGGTCACCAAGTGAACATTTAAAAGATAAGCCACGTAAGAAAATTCACTGTGTTTCACATGGGTCCTGGCAGCAGGTATCCCTGAACAGACCTTTCAGGGACTTCTTGGTGCCATGGTGGATAATTAGAGTTGAATTTAGTGTAAGCATGTCATGCTCTGGACTGTTCTTGTGTCTGGGGGTGACATGCAATCAGATGTCTTGGAGGGCTTTGGCTGGCTGAAGACTTTAGTCTCCTGGGGGCAGTGCGGTTCCTCAGTGATTGCCTCTTTCTGTCAAGAAGCACTGTTAAAGCAGTATTAGAAAGCTCAAAGATTGAGTGGGTCACAGGTAGCTGGCATAGGTATTTTGCAGCTTAATCTAGGACTGCAGTGTTTAGTTTTGTCCTTGCCCAAGATGTCCCAAGCAGCAGGCAGGCTTAAAAGTGCCCACAGGGGTCTCAAATGCCATTTTCTATTGATTAGGAAAAAGCATTGTTTTAAATGCAGGTTTTCTCAAAGCTAATATTTGTGCTGCCTGCAAGCAGAAAGCAGCCATTGTATGCACTTTCCGTGGAAAGCACCTCCATTTCTAGGGCTGATTGACTGTTTTGTAAGGAGTTTGGAGAAGTCCTGAAAATTTGCAGATGAATTTACAGTGTCCTTCTAGTACCTAAATGGCAAGCAAAGAGTAGCTTTTCTAATGGCTCCTTTTCTCTAGAACTATTTCCGAGAGGTGTTTATTCCTTACAGTACCATCTGTTAGTTTGTTAAGTGCAGGAGGCTGATACCTGCAGACAGCACCCGAAATCAGCAGGCTTGAGCCTTGGTCTGGTGCAACTGCATTTGGCCACCCTGAGGCTTTGCTAAACATGGCAGGTGCATAGGGACTGGCTCCTTATTACAGCAGCCACCAGGCCAGCCAGCAACAGTTTGAGCAAAGGGATTGCCAAAGGGTCTTCTTTCTAGAAGAAAAAGAGATTTGCAGAAATAGAACTAAGCCTGGTGTATCCCCCACTGATTGCTGTCAAAGGGAAAAGTATGGGAACTTTGCCATGCAGCATTTATGTGTAAGTGCATCCCAGTGTCACCATATGGCCAAGCACTGCGGTCTCAAGAAGCATCAAAAGTAATACCCAAAATGTCCTTTCCAGAGAAAGGATCCTGATCAGATTAGGAGGTAGTATGAAAGTGGTTATCTGGGAAGTATGTTACTGCTAGAATAGTTTACAGTAATCTGCTATAACTCCTATTTTACAAAGTAACTTTACAAAACAAGTGGGAACTTTCTGGAAGTTCTTTACAATATGTCTATTAAACAATTAAGCTTGATTGCTAAGGGAAATGTCATGGCAGACCAGAAATACTGTGGTATTGGCCTGACAGGCAAATACACAGATGTCCAGTACAATTGTGGGGAAGTGATTTCTTGTGTTACTGGGTTTCAATTTCCTTTGCTTTGACTACCTCTTGTATCTACAAAGTATCATTGCAGCAGTACAACTGCAAATTAGGCTAACCAACTGTCTTAAGGGACCTGGTCAGGCTTGTCACTGGGATATGCTGGCTGTCAGCCTTAAAATGAAACAATTTAATAGTACATCAAACCTGAAAGAGTCTAGATGCAACAGCAGAATGTTTCACATTGCTAGTAGTGCCATTGCAGTACATTATGCTCAATTCCACATGAGTGAGTAGAACCCAGGAAGCTCATGAAATAGCTGGGTCACTGGTGATACTGTGTTTATACAAGGAGCTGCATTTTAAGTCATTACCTTCAAGTGAGGTCTAGTAAATCTCTGAGTGGCTGTGTGAATGCAGTAGCTTGGGTCTATGCCTTTTGCATTTGCAATCTCTTTTAGAATGTAGACACAGTTGCTGTCTTAGTGTCCACTATAGATGATTAATAGCGATTTTTTTTGCCTCTTAGGAGAGTTGTGCTGAGAGGACTGGAAAAAGAAATGAGGGAATGGGAATGAACCAATATTGAGAGAAACTATATGTATCTCTGAAATAGTTTAGCAATACAGTATAATGATTTTTTTTTAACTTTCCCTCTGGGTGAGACATTTTAATGACCAGGAGGTTGTTTCAGAGTGCCTATCAACTTGATGTAAGGAGACAAAGTGAGGGATTTTCTGGAATGAGAGTTATCTCTAAATGAATGCATCATAAAGTCGATTTTAAAAATTTATCAGTGGCAGAGGGGAGAGTAATTTCCACATTACTGTAGCTGTCTCTTTAAAAATCTTACATGTTGTTGGATAGATTTGTTGCAGACCAGGGTAGAAGAAAAATACAGTAAACTTAGAAATATGTGGGATTTTTTTCTGGAGCTTGATTCAAACACAGCAGGTTGGAAATTGAGTTTCTGGGACCAGCAGCACATCACCTTTTATTTGGCTTTAAATCCATTGTTTAAACTTTTAGCAAATTTAACCTAGAATCAATTCTCCCAATAAAAGCCTTCTCAGATGGGCAAGTAGACCCCTGGCTGTTAAAAAATCCTCCCGTTTTACATCTCCTTTTATTAAAAACTCCAAATATTCCCTTAAGTAAATGTTTGGTTTTTCACATACCTTGTCATGCCAAGCAATCATAGTTGATCATCCCTAGAAATTCTTACTCAGCTCTTTTAGTGAAATGGTGCTCCCTGCAAATGGAAGATCTGTGATGAAATTGATCGACTTTGGCTATTGATTTCCAGGAGATCCATTTCATCAATGCAGAGTCTGATGCACTCTCACTCTGGGATTATACAAAAAAACTGAGTTTGAAAACTTGCAGGCAGAATGCTCAGGTCCAGTAAATCACACATTTCGTGACAGGGTGGGATAGTTGGAGTTTAAACACACTTCCTCCCAAGTTGTGTTTAATGGTGAAGATCAATCTATTTAATAATGTAAGCATTAAACAGTAACATTAGAAGAAGAGAAGAAAGCATAAGGAGGAAGTCATCCCATCATACAGCATTTTGACAGGACTAAAGGCTTATAAGGAAAGGAGGAAATAAATGTGTTGCAAAAGAGAGAAATATATCCTTTGTTAGTTCAGTAGGTTCTATGTATACCAAGCTTTGGACAGTAGTGTTGGGGATATGCCTAGGCGGGATGTTCAACCTTTTGTTACATGTGGCAGTGTTAAGCTTTCCCTTGGTTTCATTGACTGTTGGGATTTCCCTAGGAGAGCACTGTCCAGTGAATGAAATTTTCAGCCAGCTGGCTACCTCTCATTTTTTCAGTGCTGTCACAGCTTAATCTCTTCCATTCGTGTGTTATTACCAGATGTGGATGCTGCTTGCACATTGCCCAGCATCATTTCACACATATGGAAATGCTGTGGTTTGCAGAATGACAAGTTGCACTCTTTTCTTCCAGTTTCGCTTGGTGGTAAAGACAGCACTGAAGCTGCTGCTGGTGTTTGTGGAGTACACTGAATCCAATGCACCACTTCTGATCCGGGCAGTGTCTACCGTTGATGAAAAGAGAGGTGAGTAGCCTTACTTGGAGGTTGAAAAATCCCAGCACCACCAAGATCGAGGTGGCATTTTATCACTGATTTCAGTGGTTCTAGAGTTGCTGTCATGATGCCCTTTGTGTGCAACATACCCTTCATTTCTGGATTAAAAGCATATTCCAAGTGTTCATATAATCTCAGATGGTCTGAGGAATTGATTATAATGGAAAAGTGAACAGTGAAAAGCTGAGGTGCCTGCCTGGGCACCACAGTCCTTGTCCCTTCCCTGCACCCACATGCAAAGCAAGCCCCATTGTATCTTCCGACCTCAGAGGCTCCTCCAGGCAAGGCTGTTTCCACTTCCTTCTGAGAAGCAGCAGTCTGAGCAGCAGAAGAGAAAATTATATCTAATCAGTGTAATCCCTTTGAAGAGAAAGACGAGGTCAGTAATAGTACAGGCTTTACAGTAAAAGCAAAACCATCTGTTGTTACATTAAAATAAAGCCCTTGAGCAGATATTATACTATGAGGTCTGCTACCCTTCAGGCTCATGAAAAATACTTGAATATGTATACTGTATTTTTTACAAATAAATAGAACAAAAATGATTCTTTATTGTTTTTCCCACAAAGCCATCACTAAGCTCCTGGGGCATTCTCTCTTGATGCAAAACATTCCTTTGCCTTAAGGAGAGTTTCTGAGGTTAGAAGATCCATTGTTGTGGTCTCAGACACTGAGGTTGAAAGCAAGGTTCCCTCTGTGGAGCAACTGCCTCCATGCTGAACTTGTTTGAGTGACTTGATATGGTAAAAGTCAAACAAGAAATTGCTGGGGGTTGGGGAGAAAGGTGGTGCCAGAAATAGGAGAAAGGAGCCAGATTTTGCTTTCAGCTATCAGAATGCATTGAAGAGAAAAAGCACAAATTGTCTCTTATGGCAGGGGAATTCAAAAGCAGTGAATTCTGCAGGTTGGCTTTGTGGTTTGAACTGAAACCAATAAAACTTACAATGCCATAAGCATGAATGTAATTACAATATTCATGTGATTGTGAGCACCATGATTTATTCTCGCAGTCATTCTAAGTATTTCCTCAGTTTTCTGAACTCACTGGTATTCTCAACATGTGCAAGTGCCATCTGTTCACATACTAGTAAACTTCATTAAAGCAAAAAGAGAAAGGAGGACCCTAAACGAACTATTGTGCTCTATGTATTCCCTTCTGTATCTGTAGAACAGCCTTAGGGAAACATTTACATGCCCCAAAGTAACAAAACAACCTAAGTAGCAACATAAGTCGTGGAAAAAACCTGATGTGTGTAATTAGATGAGTATATGTTGGAGCATGATAAGTTTTACAGAAATTCTCATACCTGTGCTTTGGTGGATTGTCTCTTGCAAGTAACTTATGCCAAATACCCAGTTTTCCCTTCTTCCTTCTTTTTCATTATAATATTTTTATTGATCAGTTGTACTTTGCTCCTTAAGAGATTTTTTTATGGTTTTATATTTAGTTTGCTTTTTAGATCATCAATGTAGTAGTCACAGAATCATTTTGGTTGGAAAAGACTTTTAAGATCATCAAGTCTAACTATTAAACCAAGCACTGCCAAGTTCATCACTAAACCATGTCCCTCAGTTCTATATCTACATGTCTTTTAAATACCTCTGGGGGTGGTCACTCCACCACTTCCCTGGGTGGCCTTTCCAAAGCTTGACAACCCTTTCCATGAAGAAATTTTTCCTAATATCCAATCTAAACCTCCCTTGATGAAACTTGGAGCTATTTCCTCTATCCTATCTCTTGTTACCTGTGAGAAGGGACTGACCCCAACCTTGCTACACTCTCCTTTCAGTAGTTGTAGAGAATGATAAGGTCCCCCCGTCATCCTCCTTTACTCCAGGATAAAGAACCCCAGCTATCTAAGCCACTCCTCGGAAGACTTGTGCTCCTGATCCTTTAACAGCTTTGTTTCCCTTCTCTGGACACCCTGGAGCACCTCAGTGTTTTCCTTGTAGTGAAGTACCCAGAAATGAACACAAGAGCATCTTCGCCAGTGCACAGTACAAGGAACAATCACTTTGTTGGTCCTTAAGGCTGCACTGTTTCTGATACAGACCAGGGTGCCATTGGCCCTCTTGCCCACCTGGGCATACTGCTGGCTCATGTTCAGTGGCCAGCACCCTCAGGGCCCTTTCTACCGGGAGCTTTCTAGCCCCTCTGCCCCAGCCTATAGCGCTGCATGGGGCTGTTGTGATCAAAGTGCCAGGACTTTGTTGATCCTCATACAATTGGACTCATCCTGTTGATCCACCCTGTCCCATAAATCCTTCCTGTTCTCCATCAGATCAACACCCCCATCTGACCTGGTGTCATCTGCAAACTGACTGAGGGTGCCCGAAATCCCCTTGTCCAGATCATTGATAAAGATGCTGGAGTGGCCACAGCACTGAGCACTGTGAAACATCACCAGTCGTTAGCTGCCAGCTGAGTGTAGTTCCATTCACCACCACTCTTTGGGCCTGGCCATACAGCCAGTTTTCTACCCAGTGAACAGTGCACCTTTCCAAGCCCTGAGCAACCAGTTACTCCAGGAGAATTCTCTGGGAGACACCGTTGAAGGCCTTCACTTTTAGCTGTGGATGTGCTATGTTTTAACTTGTATTTTTAAATTAATGGCTTATAATTGAGTACTGGCCTTTAATGACTGATGTAACAGAATAGGAATACAGAGGAAGAAAAAAGCAATGGGCTTTGTCTTGAACCATTGTCATAAATCTCGCAGGTATATAATTAGGTTTAGCACTGCTTTGATAAAAGTCCAGTGTTTCATGTACATACAAGGTGATGAGATATGACATAATTCTTCAACATGTGTACCACACATGATTAACATAAAGAACCTCATATTAACTCAGCCTGGTTTCAAAGCAATCCCATCTGTGGTTTCTATGTGTGAATACATCCATATGCAAACTGAAGTGCCAGCTTTACTCTCAGATACAAGCAGACCATAAGTGAATAACTGCATGGCCCTCATCATATAGGAAGTAGCTTCTACTTACACTTCCATCCAGTTTCCCCCTTCCTCCTACCCATTTTTGCTTTAGAACCCCAAAGGAATTTGGTCTCTTTTCAGTTTAAGTACTGCACAGGCTCTGGAAAGGGGAGGTGGTATTGCATTCTGTTGTCTAGGGCTGTTTTATCGTGAGCATATTTTAGGGCAGACATTAAAGCCCCATGACTGACCTGGACACTGTCAGTCATACTGATAGTGAAGAAAGTTTCTGCTACTTGACTTGTTGTATTATTTGTAAATGGCCCTCATTATCATTTCTCAGCTTTTCCTGGCATTTCATTCATAGTTATCCACTAAATTATTACCCGTACTGTAGGTAGGATGAAAGAATGTCATATTTAAATAGCCTGGAGTACAAAATGTTGAGGTCTTTCCAAGAGTTCCTGTGGCTGCTGGAGACAGGCACTCGCTGAGTTGGTGGCAGTTCTCATGTAAGTTTCTGCCCCTGTGCAAAGTTTGTCATGCTTTATACATTCTATGCACACCCCTTGTAGTTGTAGTGTCAAGATTTTGTGTATAACATAAACAACAGTATTAAAATAAATACGTAAAAACATTTAAAGAGGAAGCTGAGAAAAGACAAAGATTTAAAACAATGAACAATGTTATTTGATCAATATACTGTATTAATTTAATGTAGGCTTACCAATTGCAATCCATAGTGCTTTGCGTGTCTGTGCACTATGCAGGATTACTCGGAATGCTCTAAGTAGCAAAAGGGTTGAGGCTCCAGCCTTCCTGTCAGAACAGCTGCAATAAAGAGCTCTTCCCAGTGACAAGCTTGTAAAGGATAGTCAAGTATGGGACGGTCCCGTGGCGTAGTGGAGAGCTCTCCAGTCTCCGACTCCCAAGGTCATGAGTTCGAGTCTCAGTACGGACCGCCCCCCCGGCAGTTAAATGCCTCCCTGCCATCCGATCCCGTCAGATCTCGGATGCTCAGCAGGGCCAGCCCCGGTTAGTACCGGGTGCTGTAGATAGTCCTAATGAGACTTCACTGTCACTGTCCAAGCTTGCTCGGCCGTGGCAAATGAACCTTAGGACTTCAACGGTGGGGCCAGTTCTGCGCACGCTGTGCCTCACCTAAAAAATCCACTGCGCAGGCTCGGAGGGCTCGGAGGACCCAGGTGGGGAGAGCCCTTCCCAAATCTTTGTTCACGAAGATTGGCCATTATATATATAGTCAAGCAGTTCTCGTTTTACCCATTAGAAGGCAGGAGAACACGCACAAAATTCGACCTCTGCTCTTTTACTTCACTGAGCCTGTTTCATCACTCCCATTGATTTTGCCACAAGTCCAAAAGTTTTGCATAGAAGTCATTATCTTATGGGAACATCCCCATCTGCTCCCTGAACAATCCCTGGGATGATGCATCATCATTCTTTCTACATCAGGATCGGGTGAAGGAGGAAATTCACCTATTCCTAACTAGAATCAAGAGGAGGCAGTACTATCAATGACTTTGATAGAACTATTCCAATATGTGGCAGATGAAACTTATTTTCTCAAATGCTATTTTCTTCATTGTGATCTCAGTCTGAACAGGTCTCTTCTTACTTTAAGCACAGGCCCTGGAAAGTGAAGCTGAGAGTGGATGAGAGCAGACACTTGCTCTCTATCAGCACATATCCCATGCTGTCTGAATCATAGCTTGAAATTATAGGCTCTCATTACATATTAGCAAGGAATATTAACCCAGCTACAGTAACGCAGTATGTTCATGGTGCAACTTCCACACTAGAACTGCCTGTCCCTGGCTGGGTAGATGGCCTTATGGCTACTTTCATGTTCACTTCTTATCTGTTAGATTGAGATCATAATGGGGAAAGGAGCATTTGAAAAGAAAGGTTTCATCTAGTATGACTTGGAGTAGCTCTATCAAAGTCATTGATAATATTGCCTCCTCTTGACTCTAGTTAGGGAATAGATGAATTTGGAATTAAAGCCTAGTTTTTGGAAACTATCTAATTTTAGTAGCAACAGCACAATGAAAGCCTTTAAAAGACAGATGAACTGTTACAGGGTTTTTACTTCCTCACAGCTATTTACTTGCCCTACAGCTATTACTGGCCTTACTATTAAGTGCACCTGATTAACAATTCTTTAAAATTGTGTTGTAAAATAAAAAGCAGCATGGGTAGAAGAAAATTAGATATCTTCCTTGCAGGAAAACAGCAAAGTGACCTTTAAATGATTCTTTTATGATAATGAAGAAGTATTGAGACATTCAAGAAAAAAAAAAAAGGATAAACACAAGGATGCTCTCTAAAAAACAAACTAGGATTATTCTAATAAGAATAGAACCTATCTGCAAAAATAAAGGCATGTTTTCCTAGAAGGGCTCTCACTGAATAATGCAGTGGATTAAATAATTTTTGATGTTGTTATCAACTCATTTTTTTCCAAATGTCATTGTTATAAGTCAGATTTGCATGGTTTCCCCATTTTGTTTCTCTTTCTTGTTTCTTCCAATTTTTATTTTTTCACTGGTAACCGTAGGAAGGCATTTTTGTAGTGAGGATATCATTCCTGCTGATCATGTATCATTTCTGAGCTAAGTGAATTTGTTCCACATGTCTTTGGAACAAATACTGCCCAAAATGTCTGGCAATACAGAGAATTTTATAAAGAGGTGTCTGGTGTATTTTCATTACAGACATATATTTGAATTAGCATTTAATTAGTAATGCATATAAATACATCTAGAGAGCTGAGAGTGAATCGCCCTCCTTTGATTTGGCTTGAGATAAAGAAGCTCTGATTTATTATTCAGTAGTAAAGATCAGAGACTCTCAAAAAGCGGAGGAGAGAAAATAGGAGAAATATTGCATTCATTAATAGATAGATTTTTCCACACAGTGCACTGCCATTGCAGTGAAATGCAGATGCTTGGTGAGCAGAGATCTGATGTATGTCTGCCAGGGTGTACGTGTGTTGTCATCTTGGATAAACAAGGGTTGTGATCACTGTGTGGGTAATACAGAGTTTAGACCTCAGGGACTGATCAGTCAGCAACAGGTGATTGTGATGGCACATTTGCATTTTACTGCCTGATTATTCTCAAACTCTCCTCATCCCCAGGATATTTAGGGGACTTGGAATAATCTGCTTTTTCCTTCTGAAATTCAAAGACTCTCACGGTTACATTTGTTTAGTTGAATTGAGTATCTCTAGGTTAGAGTTAGCTCTTTGCTTTGTCCTGCTCACCTCTAACTTTACTCCAGACAAAACACTGAATTATAGTCGTTAGGTATTTTCTTTAGTTTTCCTAGATAAAATTTAGTGAATGCAACCATCTTGCCATTTAGCCAAATGAAATAGGATGAGTTTGCACAGTACCTCCCACACAAGATGTTGTCTTGAGTCTGGGTGGCATGTTGCCTGTCTGATGTTTTTAGCACAGTAACTCACTAAACCACTAGGGTTTAGTTATCAGATAAATATGTAAATTCAAATCAACATGCAAATCAAGCAAGTATGTCATAACCAAAAGCACAAATTTTTACCTTACTTAGTGGAAAATGAGAGAAACATGCCTGAAAGTTCTATAGACAGTTTTCTTACTAAAATAATTTGAGAAAGAACCACAGCAAAATTCCTTTTTCCTCATTGATTACTTCTTTCATCCTAGGCACATAGCCTATAATTTGAGAAAACTTTCTCTGCCACACTATTTTGTTAACCTGATTTACCTTAATGAAGTGTAACTCAGCAATAGCACCAGGAATGTGAGCAACAGGCACACTGAAAGCATAGCCTATAGGGTTTTGCTGAAGATTTATCAAAGCCTGTGCGAACCTTATGATAGGCTGGGGAAAATTCTTACCACCTGATTTTTAGAAGTTTGTTATCAGTCAAAGTGGGCTAACAAAGCTGCCTTCATCATGAATGGAGAGAAGTTGGTACCTTTGAAGAAAGTCCACCTGGCATATTTTAGATCCCGTCATTAGGCTACGCTATAGTTTCATTGTCTACATTAACTCCCCTCTCAGGGAAGCAGGAGAATCACAGAATCATAGAATCGATTGGGTTGGAAAAGACCTCCGAGACCATCAAGTCCAACCCTTGGGCCAACTCCAATCCATTTACTAGATCATGGCACTCAGTGCCACATCCAATCTGCGTTTAAAAATCTCCAGGGATGGTGAATCCACCACCTCTCTGGGCAGCCCATTCCAATGCCTGATTACTCTCTCTGTGAAGAATTTTTTTTCTGATCTCCAGCTTAAATTTCCCCTGGCAGAGCTTGAGCCCGTGCCCCCTTGTCCTATTGCTGAGTGCCTGGGAGAAGAGACCAACCCCCACCTGGCTAGAACTTTCCTTCAGGTAGTTCTAGACAGTGATGAGGTCACCTCTGAGCCTCCTCTTCTCCAGGCTAAACAACCCCAGCTCCCTCAGCCTCTCCCCATAGGACTTGTGCTCCAGTCCCTTCACCAGCCTTGTTGCTCTTCTCTGGACCCGCTCCAGCACCTCAATATCTTTCCTGAACTGAGGGGCCCAGAACTGAACACAACACTCAAAGTGTGGCCTCCCCAACGCAGAGTACAGGGGAAGGATCACTTCCCTGGTCCTGCTGGCCACACTATTTTTGATACAGGCCAGGATCCCATTGGCCTTCTTGGCCACCTGGGCACACTGTTGGCTCATGTTGAACTTCCTGTCAATTAGTACTCCCAGGTCCCTTTCTGCCTGGCTGCTCTCCAGCCACTCTGTGCCCAGCCTGGAGCGCTGCATGGGGTTGTTGTGGCCAAAGTGCAGGACCCGACACTTGGCCTTATTGAACTTCATCCCATTGGAACCAGCCCATCTCTCAAGTCTATCCAGATCCCTCTGCAGAGAGTCTGTAGAGATAGCTGGATCTTTCTGCGTGAACTTTCCACTGGCCACATATTCCAAGTTGTGCTACTTCTTAGGTGAGCATTGATGCTATAGCTTTACATTTTGATCATTGTAACCAAGAGTTTCTGCTTTTCCTCTAGGAGCCAAGCCATGGTCCAACATCATGGAGATCCTGGAGGAGAAGGATGGGGTTGATACCGAACTACTGGTTTACGCAATGACTTTGGTTAACAAGGTTTGTTTACTTTGTTAGCGTGACTGGTGGAGATAATGTCAGTGTTTTCAATTCTATGGTGTACTTCACTCTTGAGAGTATATGAGAGAGACCTGTCATGGAGAAGTTGCAGGACAAACTGTAATCAATCAGCACACTCTTTTTACTTGTGCTGCAGTCACCCAGAGGCAGTGGCTGGAGCAGAATTGCTAATTTGCTAGATGCTGTGTGGAACTGTGGTACAACGTGGCTCCTCTCTCAGTGCTGATGCTGCAGTGCTGAACAAAAACTCAACAGACTAACTCAACAGAGTATCCAAAGGGAGAAAGAAAGCAAGTGCTGGTGAAAAAATCACATGCTCACAAAGGCTTGCATTGTACACAATTTTCTAGTTCAAATAGTTTATTTTTTTTTATTGCAAACAAAATACAATGAATTTAACAGATTTGAGTGCTGGTAAGAGTACCTCTCCTTAAAGAAGTAAGATACATTTTTCTTACTTCTTTATATTTTCTAGTGACCTGATTTACAAGCAATAGTTTTGTAGTAAAATCACAGTTTTCTGAAGTATTCACTTGGACTATTGGGTGGAAAAAAATGAAGAAAACGGAAGATCCGTGAAAGTTAGAAATTTATTAGTGTAAATTCCTTAAAAATCAGCACCTAGTCCTAGACAAATCTTAGGGTGACTAAAATTCAACATTAATTTTTTTAAAGGGCACAGAAGATCAGCATACTACTGCCAAATCAAGATAACTTTGTGGTTTATGGTTATACTTAATAGGATAGAGTATTAGGAAATATTATTGTTACTTATTGTATTCACTTGAAAATCCTGAGTTTTTTGGTGGAGATCATAAATCAAGATGCCATTTTATTTGGCTTTTGGACCTGGTGGGGGTTGTAGGTTGCTCTGTTGTTGGGGTTTTTTTAATAAAATTATTTCTTAATGGTAGGTATTGTCCAACAAATGTGCCTGAGAGAGACTAACCTTTGCTGGTGATATTACTGATGTTACTGTACTTCTGCTTAGAGTCACCCTTGCTCCTGCTTCCATGGTAGTAAATTTCCTCATGAGTTTAACAGACCGCCTAATCTTCCTGCTGTACTCTTGCTGAAAAGCATCACCAGTTACATTTGCTTCTGTCTGTAGCTGCTATTAAAGCCAAGGTGACCAGTCTTCAACGTCTCTGCTTCACACCTTGGGGGGTTTTGTGTATTAATTCCTCTTGCTGAGGTAATTCTCTTCATCATTTATGCAGTTGAAATCTATCTGTTGTTTGACTTCCTCAAGGATTTTGTTCTCTGTTGACTCTTTTATTATTCTATAGTTGATTCCTTTAGTCTGAGTTTTGCAGTACATTTAAAGCTATTTTTAGGAGGACATAGTTCTTTAAAAACACACAAAAAGAAAAAGCATCTCATAGTCAAAGAGCAAGGCAGTTAAGAAGATCAAGGAAGAGAGGAATCCCACAAATCCATACTTATAATTATGATCTGGCTTATGGGCAGCTTTATGATGTTTTTAATGGGATATTTTTCATGATTATAGAGAAAACAGCAAGCAGCATGTAACAGTTGTAATTTTTTCCCCCGCAGAGAATACAAAGAAGGCTCAGATGGTTTCAGCTTCCGTAGGCAAGGAAATGGCAAAGCTTTCAGCACAGGCAGAGTCCTCACGAAGGAGTGGTCTTAAGGAAGCATACTTCTACTCCTCCTTCTTTCTCTGTGTCTACATTTACAGACTGTTTTCCTTCCTACTCAAGAGCACAAAACGCATCAGCCCAGGCATAAGCATTGCTCCAGTCCTGTTAGCCTCTCCCTCTCTTCTGTTGATGTTTAACCAATTTACTTAAGCTAATATTTCATTAACACTCTCTTAATTTGTGAGGATTCAGGCATTAATGAATCTCTTAATGAGAGTGATCCCAACATAGATACCTCTGGTTATGTATAGTTCTGATATAACCTTTGTTGTCTTCCTTGGGTTAATTCCTGTGATCTGTTACATCTTATTCTAATCTCTACTTCCTTATGTTTATTATTGAAGTCTCAGTAGATTAGTGTCTTTGTATTTCCTTTGTATAAAAAACCTCACCAAATACTTATCAAAATGCAGGGAAAAAATGCTGTCCTGCATTTATTTCACTTTCTATTCAACTGCTATAAAACCTCTTCATTGTTGAGATTACACTAAAAGATTTGTAAGTTGTAAAATTGATGCTGATTTTCTTTTTACCTGTTATTAATATTGCTTATTCTAATACCTATAGTGTATTTTTAAATAGATAAAATAATTATAGGGTACATAAAAATTAATATGTGTTAATATAGTCAGATTAAGCACTGAATGGTTTTTAGCAGATCCAGTATAATTTTAGAGTTTAAGCGCCAGCTTCCAGTCCAAGTGGGAGCCTAGAGAGCTACCCACTAGCAGGCAATCAGCTGTCGTTAAACAAGTGCTGTTTCAGGTCAGTGTGGTGTTAATACAGCAACTCGCACATCAATTACCAATGACTTGCCTTGGGAACATGACAACTGCTGCACTGAAGTCATGATCATCCAAAGTCCTGTGTCTGACATTGGCCACACCAGATGTTTAACAAGTTGTGGTTCCTGGGAAAACAAATACACGAGAGAGGCTACTTCCTATTCCAAAGCAATTGAAAACTTGGCTAATGCCCTTTAGTGTGTTTATTTACTGTGTAGTGCTTTTCACCATAACATGAAGGATTTAGCTCATGTCTCCCTGTCTCGTGTGCGAGCCTGCAAGTGGAGACCAGGCTGTTGGACATTCAGTAACCAGAGCAGGACTCTTGTATTACTCGGACTTTCATGAAACACATTACACACCAATTGGACTTACTCTTGTCTGTATCATCTCTGCACCACTGCTTTATACTGTGATTGCTTTGTAAATGACAGAAGTTGCCGTACTTACTAGTTTTACTAACTAGTGTTAGCCATTTTAAAAACTGCAAATGAATAGAGCCTTTCAGTCTGACACCATCATTTATTCACATTCCTTGTGTTTATTTACTGAAAAAGTGTTTTCCCTGTGATAGATTGAACTGACCTTGGTGCAACACCCATAATGCCCTTTTACATTCCATTTCATAAAGTTAGAAATTGAATTTGTTATTCTTTACGCTCTGAAAGTGGGTCTGTGAGTTTCAGGACAAACTGTGCTAAGGAAAACTATTTGATTTCTATATTTGGGAGTTCAATTGCCCAGTTCTGGCCAGTGACATGCAGTGAAAATTGGATTTCCACTGCTATGTGATTTAAAATTATATTAACCAATAAAATGCTGCTGACAAAAGCAGTTGCCAGTAAATACTACCTTATGCTGCTGTTTGTCCAATCTACAACTTGCATTGCCTTGGATTTTAAAAAAGCTGTACTCGTAGGTTGGTGATGTTCATACCAACCTTAAGACCATTTCCTGATATTTTCACAAGTAAATACTCAAAAGATGTGACTCTTTGTCCACCCTTTTGGAAATAAAACATCACATCTTACTATGCATGAAATCCCTCAGGTCAGAATAGCTGCTGTCTACATCTTTCATTTGCAAGATAGTTGAACGCCATTTCCTGTTACAATAGTTCCATATCCATGTTAAAGCTCCACTGAATCTGCAGTGTGATAGCTTCATTTGCTGAATCCTTGGATTTTTACTCAATCCCAGGTGTCAGTTTAGGATGGAACAAAATATATGTTAGCAGCACTGTTCAAAAAATTTTAGTTTCATGGTCTTGTGTGGGGTTTTAAACAGAGGCTTAAATACTGTCCTGGACAGAGACACATTCTTAATTAAAACATGAACATATAACCCTAACATTTAATTGATGTTTGTGCTAAGAATTACTGTCGTGGTGAATTTCACCAGGCAATAGTCTTGTAATGACCTGAGAAGAAAATGTTGCTGTGTTGTGCTTAGTTATTAAAAAAAATAGATTGAAAGTACCTTGTTGATGCACATATTTCAGTGCCTCACATCACAGGAAAGAGGTTCTTTAACAGGACAGATATGTCAGCTGCCTATTCCTCTCTCATTAGTCATGTAATTCAGATCCATTTTTCGGAATGGAAAGCTTCTTGGTGTAGGAAGGCAGCCCAGAGTGGCCGCTCTTTTCTGCTCTCTGCTGCTCAGAGCCACTTCAGAAAAGCCAAGCTCAGAAAAGCAGTATTCACCAGCACAGTTCATTCTATGAAGGGCAAGAGAAGTTGAAACTCTTTGGAGAAGGCCTGGGGTTTGCATCTCTACCTCTTGTTCTTTCTCTTCTCTGCTGAGGATATAGGTAAGTTACTTAGCTAATTAAACAGGAAAGAGGAAACTATTTCAGAATAAAGATCTATCTGGTGAGCTAATCCAGAATAACTGTGTTGTTTCCAGTCTGTGTTCTCAGGTATTTTGCAGAAACATCTCTTCATAGACTGGTTCTTGTGAGAAGGTATATGTTGCTCTGCAAGTAGGTTGCACAGTACGTTCAGTAGCTTGTGCTTAATGTGCACAGGATTACGCTAATTTTTCTGCATCATCCATGAGAAGCAGTAAAAAAACCAGCACAAGCTGAGTAGGAATCAGTGGCAAGTCACAATAGGAGTGTTTTCTGTTGTCCTTGTAAATGTCTTAGAATTGGTGAATGAACTTCATTTGTGCTCTGCACAAAATTGTCCAATGCCCATGTACTCTTCCCATGTAACGCTCTGCAGTAAATCTGGGAGTCACTTGATTCAATCCCTCATGTTGCATACATTGCAGAGACATACGATGGTACACATGGTCTACTGCAGAAGACCCCCTTCCTTTTCTCACTTTTCTGAATTCAACTTAAAACTGGGAAATTACTGTGGTAAGAAAACTGCTCTGTCTTGGACATAGAGCAGGTGCCATAGAAAGCTCTGAACTCAAACAGTTCATTTTGCAAGAGCTGTTATTATTAACCTTCTTAATTTTCTAGTGTGCAAAAGCTTTTCTCCATTGTATCTGGTAACTGTTTACCCTATAATCAGGAATTAATTACTCTTTTAACATTTTATAGGTGTTAATGAGTCAGAGTACCCTTAATAAGACTTTTCAAGTTGAAGGCAAGGAGAGGATTCACTGTATGTGTAATATGAAATAATTTGTGTGCAGGGAAGATTGCTGCTGCTGCAGGTGTGGAGGACAGTAGGCGCATGGTGCAGGATATTTCCTGCTGTCCTGACATCACACAGCTGTGCATTGGACCTTTTCTTCTTAAAGCTAAACTTACAGGAATCAGTAGGAAATCAGCTTTACTCATTTTAGCTACACCATTTTTTTCTCCTTCTTTGCTTTTATCCCTGTGTTTGATGCTTTAACATTCTCTGTTCTTTAAATCTGTACTTGAGTGAAACCAGGAAGAATCCAACTGTGTATTTTAAAGACCCACATTTTCCATACTTTTTTTGTATGAAATAACAACATTGATTTGTTTTGCCAATTATTCATTTTCCTACACAGTGCACAGAGTTGTTTGTTAAAAGCTGTGCCACTTGTTTTTTATTTTCTAGCGGTGTCTCTAATCCCACATTATGGGTTTTACTTTATTGAAATCATGCATAGCAGCACTTGCCACCCGCTTTTAAAATCCTTTGTTTAATTCTTTTCAAAATAAACAGATTTAAATGTTTTTCCTTTGATTTTTAGACGCTGTCGGGATTGCCAGATCAAGACTCTTTCTACGATGTGGTGGATTGTCTGGAAGAGCTCGGCATTGAAGCTATTTCACAGAGACACTTGAACAAGAAAGGAACAGACTTGGACTTAGTTGAGCAATTTAACATTTATGAGGTAACATAACATGCCCTGTTTTATGCATCTTACAGCTTGTGCAAACTTCAAAGCCAAGAGGAGGGGGGGAATGTAACCTAGGTGAAATTTGGTTATCTATTTTGTTTTAAAAGAAAAACATCTGGTTGCTAAAAAGTATTATACACATTTGTAGATGTGACCTGTTCCAGTGCATAGCTGTATTTAGTGCAAAAGCATTTCATACTAAAGCTGGGGCATACTCCAATGCAAACCAGCACATTTCCCAGCCTTCTTTTTGCAACTGCTAGTTAGTTACACTTTCTGAAGTAAGTAGAAGTTCTTCCCATATGCAAAAGTATTCAGTTCGTGAAAAAGGTTCGGCTGAGCTCAACTTCACAAATACCACTTGTTCTGGAACTGAATATCCAGCAAGTCCTTGTTTATGAGTTTACACTGGACCAGACCCTATGCAGTTTGCAGCAGTGGGGTAATGAGTGACTCCACATTTACCACCTAGGTATAAAATAACTACTTCTGAAGCAGTTATATGTAAAGGTAGGATATCCAGTTTCTTAATAATTAGCTTCTTTTCAGACTGGAAAGTGTTGGAGCAGGAAAGTTTAGGCTGAAGTTAATATAATGTAAATGTGAATTCGTGTTCTGATGGGATGAAATGAAATCACTTCATCTCTGCCTAAGTCCAGTGAAAGATTTGATAGATTTGATTGTCTGTTTTCTTCATCAACACTTCATCCGTGCCACTTCACTAACTTTAGCAAAGTTTTATATACAGCAATTTTCAGGAAGAGTCAGACCAAAATAGGAACAAGAGAATGAGAGAGCTCCATATTCTTTATTTTTCTATCATCAGTGGCATTGGCTTACAAAATCCTTTTTAAAATATGGTGATTAATCTTAAAGGCAGACGATTTTTTGTGCATGCTGGGCCTACTGAAAGACTCGATTGCAAAATTAGCAATTCACTTAGCTGGGTACCAGCTTTCTCTAGATGACTGGACTAAACTTAGACATGCCAATGCAGGTTCTTCCTTTTTCTGCCCATGTTGTTTTTACAGAAAAAAACAACATGGGCAGAAACAGATTTTACATCCTAAGAAGGAATATCTCACTTCCTCCTTCGTCTTTTTTTAAGTCACTTGTGGTAGGAATTATCAGAATGAGAAGACTAATAGAAACAATGAGATGTACGTTCTTCTGATCACCCACATTGCCCTCTTCTGTACCTCTTCCTATTTGGATCTTATATAATGGTTACTTAAATATCAGGCTGCATTTCAGATGAGATCCACTAGTGGCTTCATTGTTTTTGCCAGGGACATCACTCCTCACATACCATGAGGTAACACCAGGTTTGTTTCTGTCAGAGGTATGTCACCTTGGCATGTCAGCAGTGTGCTGTAGTTCGAGATTCCAGGTGTTGGACCCGCTACTATTTCCAACACTTTCTAAAGTAGTAGTTGGTAACTTCTGCTCAATCACTACATGTGTCATGTCTGAACATGAGGAAATGTTCAATCAGTCAATGCATGTGAGTTTTTCTCTGTTGATTTCACTAAAACCAAGTCTTCATCTAAGTATTCTGGAAGAAAATAAAGAGAACTAGTTGTCCAACACTGCTCAGCTTCCTTGAAAATTCAGTCCTACATTAAAAAGAAACCAAACGCAAATTAGGAAATACATAAATGTGTTGTTACAAATCCTCTAGTGTTCTACACAAGGTATATAATTCCATTATTAGCACTGCCACGTTGCACTGATGGACAGACAGCAACTTACAGGGATAGCTGTAGAAACAGTAATGCCAATGGGAGTTAATCCTCTTGAGAACAGTAAATTTTTAAGCCTAGGTGTGAAGACCTGTGGTACCTGAAGGAACTGTTTCAGAAACCATGGCTTTCTTCCTTTCTTCCTCAGATGACACTGAGGCATGAAGATGGAGATGAGAGTGCTGAGCCCCCTCCCAGTGGGCGCAGGGACCGGAGGAGGGCCAGCCTTGGTGCTGGGGAGCGAAGGGGGTTAGAGCGGCGCCGGAGCCGCAGGCACTCGGTACAGAACGTCAAAAGCACTTTATCAGCTCCTGCGAGCCCCTGTGGGCAATCCAGCCTCATGCTGGGCCATGGACAGTGCGTCGACGAGCTCAGTGAGAGGTAGGTACATGAGCTGAGGAATGCTCCATTTTTCTCCTGTTGCTTTCCCTTATGTTCATTGCATTTTAATAATTTGACAAACATTTCTTTATCGTCCTTGTTTCATTGAAATAAAAAAAAAACATATTCAGAGTTAAAACACCACCACCAAAAAGAAATGGACTTGTAGATGACTTAGCTACATAGCTAAATTCTTTGACACCATCCAAGCTAGTAAGTGGACCCAAACCACATGAAATAGTGCATTTGATATGGGAACTAACAAAACTTAATTTCATCCATTGATAGATTTTATATTCACTATGTCCACATGGCAGAAGATTGTAACAAGCATAGTATCATTAGTGCAGAGCTATTTGTCCTGCATATGTTATAGTTCATTCTTTTTTTTTTACCTCCTTTACAATCAGCATTCCAGCATAAATATTTTCCTTTGAGGCTACACTATAGTAGTGAATATATCTAATATTTTACAATTAGCAAGAGAGGCAGTAATGACTATTTGAGCAGCAGTCTGCAACAGTGGAGTCAGTCAAAGATAGTATCTTTGCCAGTCCTGTAGTTGTTTGTTACGGCTATGCATGCTTAACAAAAAAGGAGCTGCAGATCCTCAGCATGTCTGACTACTGCACAGGAGGGCTGGAATTAATTTTGCCAAAGTTAGATGTCTGATCAGCTCAGCTCCCTTTGATGTCAGTGGAGTGCAGCAAGCACTGGTAGACCTTCAGTTATCTAACGTATTCTTCACGGCTGAAATTTCAACCAAGATGAATCATGCTCTGAAACTGGCTGTTGACCATAAGGGGAATCTGGCTGACTAGCTCAGGTGAAGATACATAAGCTGCAGATAGCTAAAGCTGGACACTGTCGTCCCATTGCTGAAGATGCAATTTGCAAAACTGGATCATGGTCCATGAGGAGCATATCATGTATTAATTATAGTGTTTGAGAAGGTCATTGGAGGTTTTCTGTTGGTTAGCCCTGGGTATGAATTTAGAGCCTTAAAATCCTGCGTTGCATGTAAAGCCATCCTTCTTGCAAAGCAAACTGATTGGACTGAGTTGAATAAATTTGAAAGATGA
This sequence comes from Sakesphorus luctuosus, assembly GCA_013396695.1. Taxonomy (NCBI): domain Eukaryota; kingdom Metazoa; phylum Chordata; class Aves; order Passeriformes; family Thamnophilidae; genus Sakesphorus; species Sakesphorus luctuosus. The sequence continues at coordinate 284,772 of VWZD01013281.1, forward strand.
AAATGTAAGACTCCAGATAACTGATAGTTACATGTTGTATCCATATGATAGCACTTTGATTTCTTTCTTTCTTTCTTTCTTTCTTTCTTTCTTTCTTTCTTTCTTTCTTTCTTTCTTTCTTTCTCTTCCTTCCTTCCTTCCTTCCTTCCTTCCTTCCTTCCTTCCTTCCTTCCTTCCTTCCTTTCCTTCCTTTCCTTCCTTCCTTCCTTTCCTTCCTTCCTTTCTTCCTTTCTTTCTCTCTCTCTCTTTCTCTTTCTCTCTTTCTTTCTATCTTTCTTTCTCTCTTTCTTTCTCTCTTTCTTTTTCTCTCTTTCTTTTCTTTCTTTTCTTTCTTTCTTATTTTTTCATTTTAATTGCATTTTGCAACACATTCGTACTTGTTTTCCATCATTTCTATGGCCGGGTCTCCAGTGGGCTGACAGCTGTGAGAGCCCAACTGTCTTACAGGCTGATAGCAGGGATGACAGTGCATTTGAGGATGAGTTTAAAGCATCTGCAGTGTGAGTACAGCTGGGGACTTCAGCTGCTCTGCCTTGTGCATGACCTTGAGCCCTGCTTCATGACTTGACAGTGTGACTGGGAGTCTGTATCCAAGGGTGTGGACCAGATATCATTGACGTTTTTGTTAAACTGATGAATTTAGATTGGAAATGAGGAGATGCTTCAACTCTACAGAAGTTGTTCGTTCTCTTACTGTTCATTAATTAAACAAATAGAAGCCAACAGCTTCTACGTGTACATTTTCTCACTATTAATGTTTCCTTGCGAGATTTAATTTGCAATGTTCAGTAACTCCTAATAAATTTGTATTTCAGCTGGTTTTTAGTAGGAATGGAATAGAGGGAACAAAACCACAACAGATTAGTTTCATAAGTTCTTTGAAACATTTTTTCATCAACAATTTCAATAATTGTCCTACTTTTTTAAAAGAAAGGAAATATCCAGTTCTGCACCACATCCACTTCGACAGTAACATAATTTAAAGCATAGTTTAAGTTTAAATCCAGGAAAGAAGTCTTTATATAAGCAGTCAAATTTAATTTCATGTTGCAGTTATCCTTGGAATCTCTTAGATTCTCTTCAAGTCTATTTGGAACTTCCAACTTGCTCACCTGGCACTGTAAGGAAAGACGAATTCAATTATGAATGTGTTTAACACTGATCTTTACTCTGCATATTAGTTAAATAACAATCCTACCCTCCCAATCCCATCCCCCATACCCGTTCTCCTGTTCTCTTAGCAGGTAAAGACAGTGAGTATTACTTTGAGCAAGAAAATCAGATTTTTTTTCCAATTGGACATTACAGAGTGTCTATCAGCACCTGAAGATGCAAGTTCTGTGCCCAGTGAAATTTTGAAAGTTGCCATAAAAGGAAGTTCGTCAACTGTTGGATCTTCTATTACACCCACCGAATTTCTAGTGAATAAATGTTTCAGATAAGCAGATTTTGTCCTTCACATCTTTAGTTTCATTATCTGCCGAAATCTGTAGTTGTGGTAGAAAGAGGAAAAACAGACTTCCTGTTTTATCATATTCCAGCAAGTCTCAACTTTCAGTGAAGTAGTCCAGATGTATGCAACACTATCTCTACACTTGATAGCTAAATTGAGACAAAGGAAAAAAAAACTATATGCCTTCTATTCATTAATGTTTAGGCAGACAAATAGTGGGGTTAACTGACTTGTACAAGGTTTTTGCACACATTTGTAGAGTTTGAATTAACCTTAAATGGAAAGAGGTTTAGTGAATCCAGTTTTCAAATTTGAGCACATGGTTTCCAAAGCTACGTATTTATTGGTTTAAAGGACCTTAAAAGAGCATCATAAATTTATGCCTTGCTTCAATTTTTAATAAAATTTTAAAATCATAACTTCCAATATGATGCAGGCATATTTGGTCAAAAGAAATGCTTCTTAAGTCCCTTCTGCTTCCATTGTTAATGTTGTAGAGAGAAATCTGAACAAATGGATAAGAATACTGTAGACTTCTGTTCACTTGTGAAAGAAGTGTCTTCTCTTAATGACCTTCTTTGGTTCTTTTTGGGTCCCTCTTGAGGAAGGAAAAGTTGGAAGTAAGTTTTTGCAGAGCTGTATTTTCCAAAAACTAGTCTACAAAATGGGTTTCAGTCTCTTTATTCTTTCATTACATTTTCTTCTCCAATAAGAAACATGTAACAATACTAATGATAATCTTATTGTGTTGCTCCTGCTGGTGTCTAAACTTCGTGTCTGGTTTTACAGTGGATTAGTCCCAGCAAAATTGCTTCTGATGGACATGGTTGGAGATTGAAGTCACACTCTTACACTGTGCTACATCTTATTTTAGGCAATATTCTTGGTTATTTTTGGACTTCGGTACCAAAATCAATAGAAGATTCAAGTTCTTCCTCAGCATTCTCCTTCCCACAATGTTCATGTTTCTTTTCTTTCTAGCTCATCAGCTGTTTTGGCAGTTACTTTGCTTTTGTTTACCACATCAAACAGGTTGTCCACAGTCATCTGCTCTGTGTCAACCGATAAGTCTTCCAAAAAGAGAAAAATCCCTGGTGCTGGTAAAACAAAAAAACACAATATTGGCCAAATTCTGTTCTGTCTCACAGTGCTCTGTGTCCAGAAAAGCTGTCTGAAGTCACTGGAGTTGCTCTGATGTACGCCAGGCTAATTGAGAGCAGACTTTGGGGTTTGAGCTGGGAAAAGTTGACCGTAAATGCTAAGGGCGACCAAAAGGATAACTTGCAGGCCTTTTTCATCCATTTGGCAGCCTTCTTCCAAATGAAATGTATTACTTTTTCGCTTGTGGCTCTAAACAAATAAGGACCCAAATCTGCTTTGTGTTAAAATAGTTTTCATGGAGAGTGAAGCCCAGCCTGATGTGCCTGTTACTAAATAAATAAGTAAAGAAGTTGATAACAACTACTACTAATTAAGGCTGAAGGTTGATTTAAGGGTTTGCACCTACTGTGCCGTACTATAGGACACCTGCCTCAACCACCATCAGGTTTGCTTCGCTAAAACGTCTTTCTTTTGCCATGATAGGGTAGAGCACCAACAAGCCCGTGAAGAACTTCAGTCCTGTTAAAACATTGCTTTAAACACTCTTTTCTGGGGTCCCTCCTAAGGTTTTCTGTGCTGGTCCAAATTGAATGTTCTCAATCTGTTGTCTAGCATGCTGTTTCTGAAGCGGTAGACTTTTAAACACATACTTCCATGGATAGTGTTGTTTGGGTTTATTTTCTCTTTAAAGCAAAGCTAGCTTTTTCCAACCACATAATGGATAGAATCAGGGAAAAACGTAAAGAGTGGTATGGAATTTGCACTAGATTTGTGTATGGCCAGACTTCATGAACGAAGATTTGGGAAGGTCTCTCCCCACATGGATGTGCCTTCCAGACTGCACAGTGGATTTTTTAGGTGAGGCACAGCGTGCACAGAACTGGCCCCATGGTTTAACTCATAAGGTCCATTTGCCATGGCCAAGCAAGCTTGGATAGTGACAGTGAAGTCCTCAGGACTGTCTACAGCACCCAGTACTGACCAGGGCTGACCCTGCTGAGCATCCGAGATCTGATGGGATCGGATAGCAGGGAGGCATTGACTGCCAGGGGACGGTCCCTACTGAGACTCGATCTCAGGACCTTGCACTAGATTTATGTCGTTACTATATGCAGTGATTTCTGGCTATATAAGCATTAAAAGGCAAATTTCTGTCTGTCTGTCTTTCAGTCTTGTCCTGTCTGCTTTGAGGGAGTAGAAAGCAAATAGTTCAAAACTTCTCAGTGCTGGTTTGAGGAGTTCTATATGTACAATCAGAAACAAGGGCTTCTCCCAGTTTTTCTGATTTATGTGTTTCACATTTTTCTATGCATTTCCCTTTCTTCGGTCCTGCACAGAGACCATATGCTTCTCTCTCCCTGGGTGTCCCATCAGAGCTGTGTCATCCAGACTTAGCAAACATACTCAAGGGAGCTTCTATGACATTGACACTGACATCTCTTACCAACATTTGAGTGAATGGCTCCATCTAAGCTTTATGGAATTAGTTACAAAGACTGATGTTTATGAAGCTGTGAGTAGCTAGGATTAGGTATTGACCTCGCTTTACTAGACTTTCTCATTTCTTATTTTTCATAGCTTTGTTTTGTTTAATATCATCAAAAATCACCAAAGAATTACTAAGGTTGATCGTGTAATGCTACATGTCTTTATCTAGAGATAACCTGGCTGTGGTTAGGACTTTTTTGTCAGTATTCATGTTTTTGACACCTAACAAGTGAAAGAATTGACTGCCATCTTAAGAATTCATCAGAGTGGAGCCTGGGTCCTAAATCAGTGACCAAAGCTGGCTTTAGCAAGCTGTCCTTTATAGGCCGTAGGGCTAAAAAATATGAGGAAGACCAATAGTTCAGGTTCACCTGAGGCTTTCAGATTTTTTGATCTGAAGAAACTTGGCCTTCAGGAGAGCTGTACTGATAAGATAAAAACAGCAGATAAGCAAACAGGGGATTACATAGCTATGAACTTTATTCATTAGCGTCCTGCCTGAAAGGCTGTTAGGACTCTTCCTCTGAACAAAGAGTAACACAGGGAATTCCAAATTTTACCACAATTTTCTGGGCTAGCTGGACACAGCTCCATTGCAGGGTGCACACTGGGCTCAAGGGCTTTCACACCCTTTATGGTCCTAGAAAAAAGCTGGGAAATTGTTGTCTAAGTAAAGGAAGCTGTATGAAAAAGTCCTAAGAATCTGTTTGTTAGAAAATACGTGTTTCTGGTGTTTGAGGATTGCAAAGATGCAGGCAGAGATTGTGACGCTATTTGGGTTTCACCAGAAAACAATGAATACAGCTGAGCCTCTGATGCTAAGCATTTTTTGTGCTTGGCTTCAGATTCCTATCGAGTTTCTAACCAACAGCACAGACCTTTGTTTGACTATTAGGCCCTATTCAAATTGCTTCATGTAGAGCCAGGACTGTAGGGTTAGTTTGTCCAAAATACAGCTGAGACTTCTTTTTTTATTATTATGATTTTCCTTGTTTTCAGACATCCTAAACCATAACTAATCCTTGATTTTTCTAACATATACTATGGCAAAATTCTAGGGTTTGTGATGATGTTTCAAGTTATGGTGACTTTCCACACTACTGTAGGAAATGTTTTGATTTTAGAAATATTTGTGGCTATAGATCAAAGTGCTGGTTACAGTGGTGGGTGGGATTTATTTTATTCTATGTAGGATGCCTACATTCCGCATCTCTTAGAGTTGCAGTCTGTGTCAAATATGATGAGTGGTACAATAGGTATGAAAGAGCAAAGTGAGGAGACTCAACATGAGCATTTAATGTAAGACTCAGGCTGTGGTATAGATTATTGAACGCCCAGAGAGAGAAGTTAATTTCATTTTTATTGCTGTAATAGAAGAAAACACATGTTGGGGTGGTTTTTTCCCTTGATGTTTATCTCTAGTTCTGGATGTTTATCTCTAGTTTTAGATGTTTAAAACAACTGAAGCATGAAACTAGACAAAGAAAACATCTCCAGGATAAACAGACAGTCACGTATCTGTGGATGTGCTAAGAATCCAATGAGCTAAGCTACCTAGCATTTGGGTGTGCCTTAACCTAGAATGGCATATGATCAGTTATGAGAGAGATAATAGATTTTTTTCACTGTTTGGTTGGTATGGGTGAAAATGAAAACGGAATATAAAAAAGAAGTGGATTTGGGAAGATTTATCTGGGAAATTAAATGGCTTGGTAAGGTAGCATCTGTTCATAGCATCAGACCTTTATGAGTCTTTGACAGGAATAACATACAAAAACTGATCTATTTTAGGTTTGGAGCAGGGAGGATACGTTTGTTTTTCCTGTGCAGTTAGGGCTATTTGAAGCATGAAGTCAAGCAAACTTGAAAGGAGAGAATAAAAGTGTGACATTTGTAATCTCAGTCTTTGTAAGAATATCTTGGAAGCTCCTTTAAAGAATGCACCAGAGAAAGAGACGTGAAATAGGTTAAGAAAAAAAATTTTTTGAAACCAACCTATAAAGAAGGACTTAATTGATGGATAGATAGGGATTGACTCACTAATGCATAAGTAATAATAACACAAAAATATAAAAGTTACAGCTTGATGAGTAACAAGTACAGGTCCTGTGACTGCTTCAGGTTGATACCAAGCACTTTTTATCTGAATTAAAAATATCTCTGTAGATATATCAGGTTTTTTATTAGGGACACTCTTTGCTGACTGTGGCTCTTGCTGAAAGGCAATGTTTTATACTTGGCATAAATGCAGAATCCAGTTGACAGTACTGTACCTTACTGTAAAGGTAATGGTAGATTTTCCTGTTTGAACTTCAAGAGGATTGAAGAAAACACTGAAGCATAAATGAGATTATAGGTGCATGGCAAATGAAATCACAGCATTGACTTAGCCTAATTATTTTACTTTTTTTTCCACCGTGTGTTTTGCTTTGGTGAACTACCTGAGGAATGCAATGCCAAACCAGGATGTGAGCGTGTGTCTCTGGATCTGCATGGTACTGTCTTATGCACTGGAGTATAAATGCCTTAGAGAGTTCCCATGTTTGTAAACATGATTCTATGAGGCCAGGAAATTTGTTTTACACATAGGATGTAATGGGAGGAAAAATGACAGCAGTTTGGCAAGTTGCTATTGCCCTTTGAAGTAAGGGTCAATAACAGTGACCTTGAAGTGTTAACCAATATGCAGTTCCAAGCTCTGAAAATACCACTTCTCCTCTCCTTCTGTATATATTTCAGTATTTATTGCTCCAAAAGTGCAGCTACATCTATCTATGTTTATCTCTCTGCTCATAGAAATGAAAAAACAGCAATGCTGTTCAGTGATCAGAGAGTTGTGACTCTTGACATCTTTGCAGTCATGACAGTATCTTAAGCAAAACTCTGCTTTGATGTGTCCTATATAACAAGTGTGGGGGAGTTACCTAGGTATTATTTAGGTGTGAAAAGCTGTTGCTGATCCTATTTAGGGATTAGAAAGTAACAGTAACCTAAGGAACAGCATCATACGAAGGCATAGTGTGCATGTGCCTCACATAATTTATCAGTTCCTCAACTTTTTGTGTGAACTGTTTGCTTTATTTAGAGCAGAAATACCAGGATAGTTTTCCTCTTGACCTTTTTAATTATGAGTCTTAGTCTTCCTGTGTGCAAAAGATTTTGAGGCTTTGTAAGTATGTAGTTATCCATATCATTTTATGTATTTTCATCTTCGCATTGTTGCAATGGTCTATCACATGTGGCAGTGGAGTGGAAATGAGCAGTGGGGTTAATAGGTTATTTTTTTAATTTTATTTTTAATGAAGGAGGGAATTATATACAGTAATAAATGATGCAGTTATTACCACTTTCATCTTTCACATGAAAGACGGTTGAATCTGTTTTGGCATCTAGGATAGAAGAAAGGAAGAAGCAGCAGAAGTGTACTAAAGCATTTGGGCTTTTTACAAGGACTTAGGAATTTGGCTATGAATTGTGCCATCTAACCTATGAAAGTGGAATTTCACTTATAAATTGAGGAGAATGCCAAGTAATGGCAAGAGAAAATAAAATTACATCCACTGTGACTTGTAAAGATCTTTCTTTGATGGAACTTTTTTCATTTTCTCTTTGTTCACCTATGAGCAGTTCGGGGATGCAGCTTGCAAAGTGGTAAGAGATAAAACAGCTCAGAGGTTTGAAGGAGGAAGAGTGGGAAACAATCTTGAAAGAAAAAATTGTGCGATCAACTCTAGTATTTAATTTAGAATAATACTGTAGAATGGCTAGTGGTGATCTTATTTCACTGGATATAGTCTGTAATCATGACCACAGAATCACAGAATGGTTTGGGTTGGATCATCTACTTCCAAGCCCCTGCCATGGGCAGGGACACCCCTCACCAGACAAGGTTGCTCAGTGCCCTATCCAACCTGTCCTTGAACACTTCCAGGGATGGAGTATCAATGGCAGTAAAAGTTTAAATGGAAGTAATTTAAAGAAGTGAAATTGAAAAGTACTTGACTCAATTACAAAAAGAAAGGGAGAGAAAATTTCTCATCAGTATTTAATGGCACATAAGGTGACTTTCAGAGAGCATGGGAATACTAACCTGACCAATACCTTTACAGTACCCCAGTTCTTTCTTCTCTGAGTCACTTGATAACGCCAAGGCTTCTTTTTTCACTGAAGTTGAGTGTTCATGTTTCTTGGAAATTTCTGTATAAATCTGCTGATGTTTGCAAAAGGCTCAGAACTACACTTGAAGCCTTGTCCAATAAGCTGCAAAATTGCAAAGGAAATATTTACTAAGGCTTTTGAAAGGTTAAACGAGCCTTATACAAAGTGCAATCATATACTACAAGGAAGATATTTTAATGTGCTGTTATCTCATGAGTTAACTTCTCTGTGCTTTGTATGTGCAGACAGATCATTGGTAACCTAATTATGGGAAGACCCTTTCTTCTATTGTTCTGCTTTTAAACATTAGTAATCAAATTCTTCCCAAATTACAATGATTTAAAACATATCTTATACTTTCAAAATTTCCTTTGATACTAAGCAGAGCAGAATATGTTTCTGTGCTCATGCTTATTTGTTGGTAGGGTTTATTTGTTTTGTTTTGGGAGGGGAGGGGAGGCTGTTTCCTTGTTTTGTTTTGTTGGATATTTCTTGTTCCTTCATAGCTTTTGATTTTTCTATTACATCTACCTTTGGGGTTTTTTTGGAGGGGAGGCAGTGAGAAACTTGTGTTTGTGGGCTACAAGCTGGAACAAAGAAATCCTAAATTTCTTCAAGATGCCCTCACTGAAACTCTGCAGAGGAAAGAGATCGGGAGAGGCTGGAGAGGAGAGAGGCTACATACAACCTTGTGCACACTGTTCAGCTCCAGGGTCCACTGGGACAGAGAGCATGTTTTGGTGCTTTGAATTCTTATAGAGTAAGAGTCATTGTCTTCAGAGTGGTGCCTTAGTTTTAAAATGACCCAGCTGTGACTAGGTTAGGGGTGTATGAGGTGCCATGTCTGGCATCCTACAGGCTTTGCCCCTGCCGTCACCTAAGCTTGAACATGAGTCCCTTCATTATCATTCCCTCTCATCAATCTGTTTGTTTGTGTTTTTCTCTCTTCAGCATTGAGTAGCTATTTAATATCAGCAGGGCAAGTCTGATTGGCACTTTTTATTTTTTTTTTTTAAATTTATTTCAAAAAGGAGAAAAGTTAATCCTTTAGGTCTAAATTCTTTGTCTAGATTCGGTTTTGCTGCCCTAGTGGTTCTCTGTCCATAAACTGCACTTTCATGGTCTTTTTTAACATGTACATTATTTTAAGGGGCTATAAATTCTTTCATGAGAAATTTTAGTTAAAACAACTGAGCAAAACCTGTGCCCTAGAAGATGTTTTTTAGTTGCCATGACCAATTATATGTTTTATAAAGATTTGTGGGGCCTTGGGGTTTTGTTTATTTGTTTAGTAGGGGTGTTAGCCTGTAGCTGTAATCCATTTTAAAGATGAAAATAAACACAGTGATTGTTTTGAAATTTGTTTTCACTGCTATAAAGCTTTTGTTTAAATACTTCTAATCTGATACTTTTATCGTGTAACTGAAGTAACCCAGGAATAGCCTTAAGGTTAGCTGAATATCTGGTCCTTCAGCATTAGCTGAAGCCTTTCCTCCCTGCCACAGGATAAATATTTGCCTTTTGTTAAACAGGATGGATTCCTCTGTGCTACTGAAAAACACACTGACTTCTTAAACCTTGTTTAATTGGAAACCTACTGACGAATCCTTTTCCCTGATTTATTCTACTATTGCATTGACACCTAATTTGCATGTATACATTGGAGGGACAGTGACCTTTCTACATCATTCCTTCTCCATTGCACACAAAAATTAACACATAACCCTGATCAGTTCAGATGAGATCATAAATCTGTGTGCTTTAGCATCTGACTGTAGTTAAATACCATCTGTCTGTAGTTGTTGTTTTCCTGTTGTCATAAATATTCACGTGGAAATTTTTCTTTTCTACCTTTTAAGAAAGATTTAGCTAGCAGGTACTATCTGTTTTTATGGACAGAATATCTGTTCTCTAACAATGCTGAGAAATGACTGCCAGTATTGCTTTGGTTAAAAGAAGAGCACACATTATTCCTGCCTGTGAACTTACCCCTCTCCTCTATCTGTGTTCAATCCCCTTGCCGGGCTTAGTTGAGGAGTCTGAAACTGTGAGTTTAGCTGCTCAAAGAGGACTTTCCAAGCGTTGAGTATCTCTCCTAAGCACACACTTACTTCCATTGTGCAAGTTCCTTTTGACCAAATTGTTTCCCCCGGGTTGGGGAGCATGCCTGCCTCTGTGCACACCAGTCATCTCTGCAGCCAACTCACACAGAGCCAGCTCCTTCCTCCAGCTTTTCCAACCAATTGCCATGTTCTTGCTGTCCCTCTACAGTTAATATTAGCAAAAGAAAAGAGCTTTACAACCAAAGCTGCTTCTAAGCTTTTGATTTAGAAGTCAAAGAGACTTGAGGAGTCATTGGCCTGACAGAAGAATAAAATCTCTGGAATCTCTGAAATTTCTTCTCAGCTTCTTTCTGTTAAATTCGATTATAACTCAGTGGTTCCCGGTTCAATCCGTACTGTATAAACTCCCATCTTACTACCATGCCCTCAAATTTACGAGATCTGTATCAGATGATTATTTCACAAATGATTTTGGGCATTTTGAGACAATTGAGGAGCGGAGAAACTTTGACATCATAAGTCTGGTGGGAGCTTAAAACACAGCAATAATGTGGCCACTCTTGTTTGTATAAGCAACAGCTGTTCTGCCAGCATTGTAGGGTCTTTTGTGCCCTTATCAGAGAACCATGATCCCACAGAGCTTCAAGCATTATTCCCCACATGTGATTGCTGTAGGACTAGCAGATGCAGATGTTTCCCCTCACAGGAGATAGCAAAGCTAGTCTTGAGCTACTTGCTAGTAAGGAGAGGGGATTATAAGAATGTTCCCTGGCCAACTCTTTCATTTTTTCTGTATACCAGTGGGTATGGGTGGGAGTTGAGAGGTGCCTCTGTAAGGGAGGTGTGTGTTTGTGGAGAGGACAGGGAGATGAAGAGATGACAACTGAGATGGTTATGTCACTATGGCACCTGAGGAATGGTTGAAAGCATTTACTTTATATATGCTTGCCAGATATTGCATAAGTTCCAGGTGCTGCCATTTTCCTGATTATTCTGTAACTAACTCTATATAAATGCAACAAATTTTGCACTGACCCTTTGTGTTGCACTCAAGGAGTTTATGATCTCACATTGTAAATATTCATTATTCTTATAACATGGAAACTAATTCTAAATGAAAAAAAATCCACAGAGCATCCCTTCAGAATTAGAGGAAAGAAAAGCTCTCAGGAAAATGCAAGGAATATGAGTGTCTTACAACCTTTATTACTGTTTGTATGTTTTCTTTTTTCCACAGAGCGTAACGTAATGGTTGTTATTAAATCAAATGGAGAACTGTATCAACTGCAGATGCAAAAGAAGCCCAAAGAGAGAATATTTTCTAAATTTTCCATGAGTCTATTGGTTTGGGGAGCAAAAAGCATAAATGGGAAGGAGAGGAGACAGATACCATAGCCTTTTTTTGTTACATTTAATATAGTTTTCTTTTTTCACTTATGTGATTTGTAGGTTATGGAGGCTTTATGGATGACTTAAAATTCTCTTCTGCCAGAATTACTACTGAACCGAAGCCTACTTTGACCATATTAATGACTCTACTGAAATAATTCATGCACTGACATCTGATAACTTAAATATTGCTATTTGCAAATAGTCCTGAACTGATTTGGGCTCTCTGTTATTTCTAACTCAATGGTTCACCCTGTTCTCTTTTCCAGTTGAGCTACTGGTTGTTTCACAGGAATGTTTTATTTGTGTTAATTTAGAAAGTGTGGTGTCCAGTGCCAGCTGTCCCATAACAGCACGGAGTGTACTGTCCTTGAAGCCAAAAAGGACAACTTAATGACTAATGAGTTGAACGTTGGTATTGTCATGAATATTTTCCATTAATGCCTCTGCAGGTAGAGCAGCAGCAAATGGAAAGCCAAGCTGGAGAAAAAACAATTACATCTTTGAAACTTAAACATTAATAGCAAAAATGTAAATAGGGGAGAGGATAACATTTTTATATTGGTAGCTACCCTTGTACCAACACATACTTAGCAGGAAGTTTTAGGTGGCCATTTGTCTAACACAGAGGGGCCAAAACTCCCTACTCCTCACTGTTTTCCTTCCATTTCTAACTTCATTGCATTTCTTTTTCTGGGGACTCATGTTGTCTTCTCTTCCACCTTCTCTCTACCACTGCATGCCTCTTTCCTTGGTCTGACCTCAGAGAGGACGAGTATGAAGAGGAGGAAGAAGAACAGCCAGTCACAGAGCCCAATACTGAGGATGAGGGGGAGGAAGAGGCCAATAGGCAGGTCAAAGCCAGGTACCAGGATTAAGCATTGTCCCTCCACCTTTTCTTCAGGCTCTGGCATGAACTCACCAGCACAGTGTGCAGCAGCATCTATTTTTTCACTCAAATTCCTAGATCACTTGTTAAAACTACTCCCCAGGGGAATGTTTTTGCAATTAAAAGCTTTGGGGAGGGGAGTGGGGGACAGTGGTAACAATGGAAACATGTTTAATTATGTAGGTTTAGTGCACTGTCTGCGCTCATTCCCTTTATGCAATGCTCACAAATCTTAAAGGGTTTAGTGGAAAGCATAACTTCTAAGCATGGCTTAGGTTTATATTTTTAGTTAGGGCTGTGGTGAAACATTGCAATGCTTTACTGGGGATGTTGCTTGGTTTCTGAGGTTTTCATCCATACTTTAATTATATTACCTTCCTAGGAATATTCATTGCTATGCAGTAGATTGACATTTTTTGAATGCTGCCTATGATTTCCATCAATTTTGTTCATGTTTTATTAGCAAAGAACTACTGTGAGACAAAACTGATATAGATGTGTATATATACATATATATAATTTTATAAATACTTGCCCACCTGTGTATATATAGATATAAGCAAACTACCTATCAATATTCTTATGTAAAAGTTTCCACTTAGTTGTGAGATATATATGTATTTGGCATTTGGCAACTTGATCCTAATAAATTGGAAGCAAGAAAATACATTCTTTGTTCCAGACAGCCATTTGATTTAAGTTAAATTATTTGGCTTTGCAAGTCAGCAAATGAGATTGGGTATTTTTTTTTTAAATAAACCACATTCATGCAGACGCTGTACAGCACGGAAGGAAAAAAGGAAACTGTTTAATGTGCGAATTCCAAAGAAAATACTGTACTGTTGTTATTAATATCTTCCCGTCTGCAATTCTTGCCAATGGCTGCCTGAAATTTCAAAATTAAGTGATAATTTCTTCAAATCTGATTGTTAAAAGTCAAAGTAAAGACACAAGTTATTAGTAAAACACATGAATATACAAAATATTGTTTAAAAAGAAGTAAGTAGAGAGCATAATATGTTATATTGGTATTTTAAAATAATAATTACTTTGAGATAAGTGGGTAATATTCCCATGACTTTCCTAAATACCTCCTTTTGCTGTCACTGTAGCATAACAAAAATGATCTGTACCCTGGCCATTCTTTTTAGGTGCTATCAGGGTGGGTAGGACTAGCCTGGTTTCAGTGTGTCTCCTGTCAGGCACAGCAGGTGTAACAAGTGAAGGTTTCCAGAGTGCCCACTGTGCTTCTGTTGTGAGAACAATTACCTGGTATATACCTGATGATTAACTTCGTAATATCACAACATAGATTGCATGTATTGTGTTTTTGTTGCATATGCTGTGCCAAGCCCACAGTCCCCAGGTAAGGACCGTGCCTGTCAGTGGATCACAGAGGTGGTCTCAGTAGAATGAAATCAGCCACTTGCCAAGTGATCCAGCCCAAAGCACATGCACAGTGTTTATGCTGGAGTTACTAGTGAAACCAGATATCCTGGAGTACAGATCCTATGGCTTTTCACCTGCCTGGGGCCTTCTGTCACTCACCAACATCTGCCTTAGTAGAGCAAAGCAGATGTGTTTTCTTTTTCCCCTTGCTGCAACTCTGCAAGGCTCTATAGAACACCAGCACGGGATGCTGACACTCAGAGAAATCAGAAATTAGTGCCTTCACACTTAGACAAATGATTTGGTAAGACATTACTTTCAAGATCATTCTGAACTTGAATTTTGACAGAACAGTGCTGATTGAGTACTTTTTTATTTTCCTCTTTGATGAATAAACATTTCTAGTAAAAAGATCATATTCCCAGGGAGGATGATACTCAAATACCTGAAGATGTTTCAAGAAGCAGTCACACAGACTGTATCTTGAAGCATCTTTACCCTGGTGACCATGTTATCAAAGAGTCATAGAATTGATTGGGTTGGAAAAGACCTCCGAGATCATCAAGTCCAACCCTTGGTCCAACTCCAGTTCATTTACTAGATCATGGCACTCAGTGCCACATCCAATCTCAGTTTAAAAACCTCCACGGATGGTGAATCCACCACCTCTCTGGGCAGCCCATTCCAATGCCTGATTACTGTCTCTGTAAAGAATTTTTTTCTGATATCCAACTTATCCGGTGTGTTGAGTCTGCTTATACTGCTCTGACAACGCTTACAACCTAAACTGAAATGCATGAAAATTGTTTCAGAAAATACTTGTGAAAAGATTCATGAAAATTAGTTCTGAAGCCTGTAGGTTAAATACCCTCCTTTCCTTTAAGCTCAGTTCCTTCCCTTCCCCAGTACTTCCAAGCCCACGAAGAGTCCCACTGGGATACAAAGATGTGAGTTATCTTACTTCATTTAAAAAGAGGTGATAATTGTCTAAATTTAGAAAGTTTTTGATTGTCTAGCTCTCTTTTACTTATTTTTTTTTTCCCTCTATTGATCTCTCTTCACATTTTTCTCTCCTTTTCTTCCCTTTCTCATGATTTTTTCCTCCTGCAGTGAAGTTCAAGATGTACAGGAGGCTGTGAATGGAAACTTTTCACAGTGTTCTGATTCTTCAGTTGTCTCCAGTACCATTTCTCCAGCTGAGAGGTCTCTCTCCTGCTCTAGAGCAAAGAGTTCTTCTATCAGTTCCTCTTCTGTGCCTGAGTCATCTGTCTGTCATCATAATTCTGTCCTTTCATCACCATCTTCACCTGCGACAACAATGCTGAGCTCTCCCCAAAATTCCTCAGCATCCATTACTGCAAAGGCATCTCCAACGGTGGAGAAATTACCTTATGTACCACATACTCCTTTTCACCTCTTCTCATATGACTTTGAAGAGTCTCCAGCATCTCTGAAAGAGAAGGAACCAGAAATGATGAGGGAAAACAGGTAGATTTTATACAGCTGACATTAATTTTTAGATAATGAATAATCACTTCCAAGAATTTTATAGTGAAAGTAGTGCACTCTATGTGTTGTATTATTTCCAGAACATACTGTATTAGTTTTAGTCCTGTAAGCCTGTATTTTGATTTGATTTATATTCTCTTGCTGCCTTTGTTGCCTTCATTTCATCTTACTCTCCGTCAGGGTCTATAGTTAATAAGGATGCTGGCCTCCTCTACAGAGCAGTGGATAAATAACCTGTGATTTGGAGATCACACAAAGGAGCACCATTTTGCTCTCATTTAGAACAGTGTAATTTGCAGACATGATTTCATGAAAATTAATGGAGCTCTTCTGCTATAAAACTGAGAGCAGTCAGACCAGCACTTGAAATTCAGGGTTGAAATCCTGGCTTCAAAGGCTGAACTGCCAAATCCCAAATTTGTTGTTAGATTACAGTGCATGTCTGTGTCATGTGCAATTTCAACTCATGTTTGTAATAAGAGATCTGTAAAGATAATAGAGCACTCAGAATAGACAGTACTATCTCCCCAACATCTGCTCAGTTCAGTTGTTCCTCATGTATTTCTTTTAGGTTTTAATTTTAATTTCCCCATCGCACCCATTTTAAATTAAACAAAAATTTGCTTTGCCTCAGTCTGTTTTCAAGTAAAACAGATTGACAGTAAGTAGCACTAAAATCAATGTTAGACAAACACCTTTAAAAGAGGTTGACGATTTTTTCCTGTCTCTCCTAGTTGTCAGTGTTCTTTGAATTAGGTGAAGAAAATGTACCCATATATTGCATGCATATTTATTTCTTCCTCTCTACAGCAGTACTTCTGAATTTCTGCATGTGAAGAAATATTTTTATTCCTTTGATCCTTTTAATTTTTGCTCTTTCTCTTGTAATAGGTGGTTGTGTTTTATCGCTTTTTCACTTTGTTGAAAAGCCTGTAAATCCAAGTAGCTGTTGACAGGGACTTAGTTCACATATTTTTCCTTACCTGAAACTTGAACACTGGAATTCCTCTAAATTTACATTTTCCTGCTTAGGTGCAATTTTGCCTTAGACTTCTCACACTCATTTATTGCTCTCCCATTGCTGCTGCCATAATTTAGTGAGTATATTTCTTAATACCTCCTGTTCCTACAATATTTAATATTTCTGCAGTGATTTTTTTTAGTCTAACCATCCTTTGTGCTTGTAGTTACCGCACAGGATCAAGAGTGTGGTGTGGGAGAGGGATTCTGCTGGGTTTATTTGAAGGAAAAGGAAGGCAAAGCTTGCAAAATTTGGACAGTAATATGCTCACAGAAGAGGTAAATATCTGGGGTTTCTTGAGAGTGAAGGCTCCTGAGATAAGGCCATTGCATCTTCATGGGAACATGAGACCAGAAGGGAAAATGGAAGTAATAGACAGTACCAGAGGAAGTTTAGACAGATAAACATTGTGCACAGGATACAGACCCACCCTGGACAATACTCTGAGGCACACAATGTGACTCTTGGGAATGGTCCTGTGCAGGGCCAGGAGTTGGACTCGATGATCCTTGTAGGTTCCTTCCAACTTGGCATATTTGGTGATTCTGTGTTGTTCTGGTTTTGCCTTGTTGCTCTTCCAGCGTTTCAGAGTCCCTCTAAATTTGATACATAGGAATGTTGTATCCAGACCGGTTGTAGGTTTGAGTCCATAGGAGGTGTGTTCCCTTTCATTTTCATAACTCTGTCATGAGAGTTATCCTTGGACTAATTGAAATTCCTTGGTGTGATAAAGGGTTCTGTGTTGTGTCAGCTTTTTCACGGGGCAGAAGAAAAGTGTATGTAATTGTTGATAAGAAGTTCTCCTTTCAATTGATCAAAATGGAAATGGAAGTTTCTGTTAGTGTCAGGAACAACCAAATGACCCTTGAGTTCTTATCAGGACAATGGAGTTTTCTCATCGCTCACTGAGTACAGGCACAGGTAGAACATTTTCTGGGCTGAGTCAGAGGGAAGGCCCAGGCTAGGTCTGTGCTACCAGGGAAGCTCCACACTGTCCAGTTACACAGCCCTTCAGTGGGTCATTGTCTCCACTTTCTAATCAGTTTTCTTATAAGGCAAGGAGGCCCACATGGCAATTACTTCCTGCAAATTTCCTTTTGTAGCTTAGAAACATGCATGTCAGAGTTTTTTCCCAGAATTATTCCCCTGTTGCTGGGCAGTCAGTATAGTGTCTCAAAAATATATAGTGCTGGTGGTGGGGTGTTTTCTAAAACATAAACCTGGAATTGTTGTCCAAGAGGGCATGTTCTCTAAAGCACAGTCCCTTCCATTATAAAAGCACCTCACTGAAATCTCTTCTGGTTTTAAAATGGGCCTTGGCAGACAGCAATGCTGCTGAATCCTAGGGAACCAAACTTGAAACTTTGACTGAAATTTTGCATGGCTAGATGAGTGTGCTAAATGGAGCTGAAGAAGTCAACCAGCCTTTTCAAATAAAATTGCTGAGATAAATTACTGAGTACAGAAGCAGCAAAGAAAGGATATGGTGAAGGAGGTTCTATTATATCTTATGAATTATGATAAGGAAAATGATGTTGCTCTATTTCCTGAAATGAATTTTATCATTTGGATGACTTGGCCTTGCAGAGTACTGACCTACAGAGCATCATATGCTTTCCATGTGGGAATATGGCATTGTCTGTGAACAGAAATATTAACATTTTCCCAAATCAGGAATCTGTCCTTGACACACTGTCTAAGTACAATGGTTAAAAGGCACAGCAAAGCAACACAACTGCCTTTTCTATTCAGTACAGGAGCCAGGATGAAAACATTGATAGAAGGGACTCTGGGGAGGTGGCTGTTCCAGGAGTCCTGGAAACAATTTCTCTTTGATCAACAAGCTTGCATTGAAGTCAAGCAAGTTTATGAGGTTTTTTTTCAATGGAGGGAAGGGCTGATAGAAATTTCTAAAGCCATGCTTCTGGAGACATGTCTTTTTAACCATGGTGATGATTTTTTACAGACATTGTAAGAAATGGCACATAAGCTATTGCTTATGTTGGGGGAGGGGAAAGAAAATACTGCCAGCTTTAATTGAAAAGAATGTGGTTGCTTTCCATTTAAAATGCCAGCATTTGTAAATCATTGATGTCCATGTTCATATCATGTCTCAGGAACACTGCTGTTTTCCTTAATTTCACTGGAAATGAATACTGCTGGCTTGGACAGTTCGATCCTTTTTCTAATAGCTGGATATCAGCTCCCAAAACAGCTAATAATTCTGAGTAACTGAGCAGTAATTCAAGTATTCCTACTATGAACTGTCACTTGGGAGGACCATTATAATCTCTCATTATTTTCCTTACCAATAGCTCACTGTTTGCATGACATACGGTCATGACATTGTTGATATTAAAAGTGCATGGTAGGCTGTATATTTGGAAGCTGGAAATAGAGAAACATTTTCAGAAGGTAAGTGTTTGAGAAGTTCTTGAGTATGGGATCGCTAGCACCCCGTAAACAAGAGGACTTACTATTGCATGCCTGCTGGCTGACAGATTCTTTCTCTCTCTCCCTTTCTCCTACTTTTTTCCCATTTCTTTAGATACAACAGCTATGGCAGCAGCTCTTACTCCTCTCCACGGCCCTATGCTGGAGTGAGTGCCCCTGCAACACCCACTACTCGTTATGGGACAACTCTGTCACCACCTCAAGAAACCAAATCTGACAGGTTTGTAAATTAATCAGTGTTTGACAACAGTTCCTTTGTAGAAAGGATGAAGGAGATGTGTAAGCTGTTCTGAATGAGTACTGGAAGTAGCTTCTAGCCAGATTTTTTCTAATGTTGAAAAGGAAATGGACAAAAATCTGAATGTGTTCATTTCTCACTCATTCTCAAGCCTTTCTGTCTGACTTGGTGTTAAAAGGCTGAGTATATTTCCACCCTACTTCTGCTTCTTCCACTTAAATGGATAAAGCAGAGTTCCTTCATGCATCTGCTATTCCAAGTATTAAGAGATTAATTAAAGCACATTTTCTTTCCTTTTTTAAAAATAAATTGAGATAGATCTATTTTCACTTCTATCATCTTAGACCAACTACAAAATGTTGGAAACATGCTTAACTCAGAATTACCGAGGCCATAATTTGTTCTTTCTTGAAAATATGTGATATATCTCATTGTATTTCATCACGGGAAAACATTTCTTGCTATAGGTCAAGCAAACTCAATAAACTACCAGTTATCAGTTCACTTTAAAAAGAAATTAAAAAGGGAAAAAACCCAGCAACAAAAAAAATCAGTATCAACAATCAAAATACTCTTTTGAATTATGTACGGTACTAGGAGAAGAAAAAAGATAGGAAAATGTTACGGTTACATGGAAGAAATTCTTGGCAAAAGATTTGGACCACCAGAAATTAGCTGTCTGTTACAACCTAAAAGTACATGACAGCTTCAAAGATGTTGTGCTGAGTTTACGAAGGAAAGGTAAATGTTTTTAATTAATTTAACTCAGTAATTTAAGATAAAGATTTAATTAAATAATACCCAGTTAGGCTAGATGGGGTTAGTATTATTTGTTTCTAAACTGGTCTCTAATTAATAAAAATCGCATCTCCCACCCTGTTTTTTGAACTGAGGGGTTTTGTCAGGACCCTTTGCCTGTATTCCAGTTAATTGTTGATAAAATTTTTAAAGAATATTTCTATATCTGTATATGTGTTTGTGTATATATATGTTCAAACCTTCCTCATGCCTCACATCCTTCCCAGGCTACTATTCAGAATGATCCATGTTACGTTCTTTGAGCAAACATGTATTTCTAGCCATGAGGTATTGAATTCATCCTTTTTTTTCAAGTCAGTAATTACATTAAGTGTGTCTTTGGAGAAAGGCATTATTTTTAATTTGCTCATCTTCCTAGAGTACCTTTCCTCAATTTGTCTTTCCTGAGTTCAATTAAATTATTGCCAAGTGACACTAATAAAACACGCTACACTGGCATTTTCACCCCCTTTTACCTCAGCAAAGCAGATGCAAGATAAGCAAGAGTTAATAGTATCCCACTGCTTTGGAAGTTTTAGATTTCCAAGCCTCTACTGTTGTAAGCTTCTGATTGTTATTGCAGCAAAGAAACCCCAAAGTGGTCAGAGGCTGAGATGGCTAAAGATGGTTGGGCCTGTCCTGCAAGGGGTTGGTGGCGCTGGCGCTGCTCCAGCAGAGAAAGGCAGGTCTCATTGCAGCACGCGCCTAAGTGCCTTGCTGGTTTGGAGCCAAAATGCCTTGGCCCCACAGGATGGAACTGTAAAATTCTCAGATTCATGGAGAGTCAGGTCAGAGGGGAGCTCTGCAAGCATCTATTGTGACCTGTAATGGGTCTCACAGAAGCTAAATGAAAGACTCCTGTACCTTCACGTGTTTTCAAAGGGCAGCACATGACTTCTTCTGAAAACATTCCTGTGTCTTTCATCACTGCTAGGAAAATATTCTACATTTTCTGGACATTTTTTCTTGCAGCATCTTCTAGCCATCATACTTCATCCTTCTGTTTACTGTGAAACTGTGAATTGCTCTGCCTTCAACTATTGGATCTCTCTTACATGTTTAAACATCCGTAAACAGTGCTTAGAGTCACATCTCTGTCTTTTCCTCAGGTTATGTTTGCCACTTTCCAGCTCACATAATAAAAACCTCTGTGCTCTTGTTCAGATTTGCAGCTTGCTGTTCCTGGTAGTTCATGAACTCACTAGGATTTCTGCATTTTTACATTTGAGGAATGTAACAGCCTCATGCTTCCTGTATATGAATCTCCGAGAGGTGTGAAAAAACCACAGTTTGTGCAGTTTTTGCATGTTACCTACAGAATAGATGCAGTTATTTCTTGAAAGATAATTGAATTTACAGTTTCAGATGCCATTTTGCATTGTCTTGTTCTTTTTGCCTGCGCTGCCATTACAGATCTATAGTTCAGCAAGCTCTAATGAAGTGACTGCTTTGAAGAAGAGCAGAAGCCTGCTTTTATTTCATTGTGCTGAAGTGAAATGTTCTGCATTGCAGAAGTGCCCACATAGAGGTCGATGGATAGAATTTGCTTACTGGAGATTAGGTTGATGCAATGCTCAGCCCTAATTAGTAAATGGAAAGCATTGTGGAAATTTTCACAGTCTTCTATGAATGATGTTTGTCTTAGATTATGTAAACATTATTTCCTACCTCCTGATGGTAAAAATTTATATGGATTCAAACACCAAAAAAAAAAGTTAAAAGATGAGGTGGGGAGAGGAGGACACTTGATAAGAAGCAGATGCATATCTATGGTTAGCTCCACGGTGAGTTTTCTGCTTTCAGCTTATGACTAGTTATCCAAAGCTTTCATAGAAAGATTCCTGTCTTTTATCATGCAGGGAAGAGCTTCAGATGCAGTTCCTGGTACCGTTTATCTGACCTTCGAGAATGAGGAGGAAGGAAGAGGCAGCATTTAGAGCAGTGCCCACCAAAATTATTCATGCTCCATTCAGTTGCCCTGACAGGCCTTTCGAACCCTTGGCTGCATTTTGCTTATGTAAACAAGAGCCACAACTACGGTGGAAGGAAGCAGTGTGGTTGACATTTTGACATTCATACTTTTAAAACCCTCTTTGGCTAAGATCAGTAGGAAATCATAAGAGCAGTGTAATTCAGTGCAAAAGTAGCAGAATTTTGTTCTTTGAAATCCACATCATCTGTATATTTCTGAGTGTACAGCAGAAGAAAAGGCTTACTTGACTGTTTCTAAATTCAGCTGTGGCCTTTTGGCAACTTCTTGCACTACTGTTGATCTCTCTCATTTCCCTGGATTCCCTGTGGAGAGCCATGTTTCTGAAATGCATATTGCAACCATGGGAAACCTGCTGAAGGAGGGCAAATTGCAGGACACTTTCTGCCCAGCCCTTCACTGGGAGACAAGAAGGGGTGTATTGGTTCTCTTGTATCTCTCTGCTTCTGAAATTTGCTCTTAATGCATAAGAAGGGTAACCCAGTCTGCCTATTTTCAAACGCCAAAGACTGCTTTGCTCCATAAATATACTGCTCCCATTCTTCACAACTTAAATCACCAGATAACTTTCTCTCCCCAGCTAATAAAGGGGAAAAAATCATTCTCAGTTGCATAACCTCATAAATTTTGGTAACAAAGAGGAGGAGCAGGACATGACTGAAGCACACTAGGGAGTAAAACCCTTTTTCTCTCCCTCTGAGATGCCACGTTGCCTTGGGGCAGAAGATGTTGTAGGACTAGTCTGTATTTCCATGCCTTATGCTCATACCAAGGATATTTCTGGCTAGCCAAAGACTACCTTCTCAGACTCTGAATCTAAGACAGTCACTCAAACTGAAAGCTTCAGTATGGAATCTGTAGCTGAACCAGAAAAGTCATTACTTACAAAACTTCACACCCCCGATAGTGTGCTTTTGGGGGTGAAGTGTAAGCTGTCCCTAGAAGACACCACAAAGGAGCGTAACTTCTAAGGCAAGAGCTCCTGAATTCAGCACCAGGTTAATTCATTCCACTGCCAGAAAAATATCCTGCTGGTGTGTTTGCCAAGGTAAGTTTCTTCTGATGCATTTGCCAGGAGACAGGTCCCACTGGGCTTGGTAGTCAAACAGTAGTACAGTTATACTAGCTCGAAAAGCCTTCTTCTCAGGGGCCTGTGTGCCAAAGGAGCAGGAGTTCATAGTCCCCATTCTCTTGCTTCTGTTAAATCAAATGCCAGAAGTTCAGCTTGCAAACCTTGACTTCTTGAGCCTCTTGGCCAGTCACTGTGAACTTACTCTTCACCTCTGTCTGGTCACTCAGAAGTTTTTCCAAGTCTCCAAGCTTGGTAAAGGCCTGCTATGGGGCTTGCAGGTTGCTCCTGTTTGAAGCATCTCCAACTTTTCAGAACGTTAGAAAATAAGCTCAAGAAATATGAAATAAATTTCACATCCTTTAATATGTTTTCCATCTTACTTTGTGATCTACAGCAATGCATTACCTTGGGCTCCCGTGTTGGAGGGTCTTGAATGTTGTGTTCATCTCCATGTTCTTCTGTATCTTTCAAAGGAAATATACCTTCAAGCATTTATTTCAAAACCAGGTGACAGACACTGAGATTAGCATGCCTAGATTATGGGTGATTTTTTCTCCACTGACACTTAAACACCAAACCTGAAGCTTAAATGAGAAGTGCAGCAAAAGTCTGCAAAGACTCTTTTTTTGAGTTTTATTCCCTCTCCAGGTGCCTGAAACAGCAATTTGCTGGCAATCCAGTGCTTTCTTTCAAATTGCTATCTCTTTAAAGAAAAAGAAAAAACAAATAAAACCAACAAAACCAAGCAACCAAACAAAAAAACCATGCACACAAAAAATAGCAAACAGCTTTTCAGTTAGACTGTCTACTAAAATTAAAAATCTCAGTAGTTGAGAGCACCAGGTAGATGCTGCTGGGTGAAGCTTCTCAACAAGTCCTCTCTTTTTTTTTTCTTTTCTCTTTTTTTTTCATTAACTGTTTATCACTAACTGCACCCTGGAGTTCCCTCACTGCAGCTGTTAAGCACTAAGGTAAAACAAGGAACCTATGAAATAAAATCTACCATACAGCCTGCAAAGCTGCTGCTCTCCCAAGAACAGCTTTTCTTTCTTTGTCTTTCTATTATTTCCGTGTGTCTTAATATGTACTTCTGGGCTCTTAGGCTAGAGACCATTTTTTCTTGTGGTAAATGCCAAGCACATCTTTCACTCTGAGTAACATAATGAGGAAGGCATAGCTTGGTACTTGATAATAGCGGCCCAGGGCAAAAGCCTCAACTGTACTGCTGAGATTTTAAGAGGAAACATGACCTTAGGAATTACTTGATGATTTACAATTTGGGAGGCAGTGGTGGCTTACAATGGTCTAGCTGCTTGTTGAACTACTGTGTAAGCAATATTCTTGATTGCATCTTTGTAGGATTCATCACAGGGCATATGTTTAAACATGAGCATGAACTGGGTTACGGTTTCAGACTGCAGAATGTTGCTGGTTGAACACTCCGTGTGCAGTGCTGGTGCTCAGGGGACACCCACCCTAGCCTGGATCCACATGTTGGCTCTGCAGGTTGATTCCAGGCAACTTGTAACTCGCATGAGGATGGAGAAAGACAGAAGCACAGTGAAAAAAGCTGTAGAGGTCAGGCTGCAAGAGGAGAGTGTATGTAGAAAGTTCGTGTGCATTGCCTGGGCTCTGCGCAGCTCTGCCCCACTGAAGCTTTATTTTGGGTAGTCCCCCATGCCACTTAAAAGTCTAACATTAATCAGTTCTTCTCTTGGTCACTCTCAAGTTTCTTTCTCAAAGGAAGCATTAGTCAGTAGTTTTATCTCTCAATTTTCTGTTTATTTTTGAGAGAAGTTTTGTAAAGATTCCTCAAGTAATGTTTAGTCTGTTTGCAAAATCTTATATCAACATGCTTTTGAATTTGCCGTGTCATGTAGGGAGACATAACACACTGAGAGTTTCTTTAACTGTGAAAAGCAATATGGCTCTTGGCAGCTTTGCCTCCCCTTTTGTCTCTTTCTGAGCTGGAAAGTAGATTTATTTTATTAAAGCCAAGAGACATTTAGAGTTACTTAAGGCCTGAGTAGGAGCTGCCGACTGTTGTTCCCTCTCTGTAGCAATCCCATGACTGGTGGAACAGGAGCACTTTGCAAAACTAGGCAATTAGTGCTTCCTTATTAAAGTTATTAATGACTCTGACCCATGTTATATTAAAGACAATCCTGAATATTAACCTTATGGCCTAAAGGGATTTCCTGTCATAAGTGTTCTGTTAATTTTTTTTAACCTCTAAAATTATACATTTGCATTTTATATTCTTCCTAGAGATACCTATTTAGCAAAGTTTAAAACTTCAGGTAGGCACAGGGAAATGCAGCCACAAAAGAGTGTTTCAGCTCTTATGTGAATGAAGAACATTTGAAGTTCAGAATTGCAATTCTACTGCAATTAAGTGGCTTAGAGTAAGACAGAAACATTTTCTTCAGTTTGCAAGAAGATCAGAGAAATTCAGGTCACATATTCCCCTTCAAAATATATAGTCTGTCAGGGAGTATTGACAGGAGACTGTAAGTACTTGCAAAAAAGTATGAGATATCCTGTGTCTGCCCGAATTTGTGTTTCTAATAATGATTAATAATTCAGTGCTGTGTTAAATGCTGTAGGTCAGGCTATCTGAATTTTTATTCAGAAGAGTTTGGGCCTACAGTCAATGTTTTGGCTTTTTATCCTCTGCCCTTTGTATAGTTTTGTTGCCTTCTTTTTCATTTGTTGATTTTTTTGTTTGCTTTTTTTGTTTGTTTGGTTGGGTTTTGTGTTTTTTTTTTAATTCCCTTATTATTTCTTTTTCCTGTCTCTTCCAGCAAGGTAAGTAACAAAATGACCCCTTTGGCCCCAGGTCCCGATGCTGTGTTGTGGAGCTCTATTCGCAAATCTCCAGACCTAGACATATTCTTGTTGTGTGATTTCTTTTTGGAATGAGAATGTAATAACAAAGCTTGTTTAGCTTTTACTGGTTTTAACAGCAGGCATAGGAAAGCTTTTCTTAGCATTTTTTATATTAATGGTCTATTCTTAATAGCCTTGCATTCTCTACAAGACTAAAAATAGTAGTCAGAGTAAGCATCCTTCTGGATTGTATTTGTGGAATTGAACAAATGGTTGGTATTACCAGCTGGTAACACATGACACCAGCTTTAAAATGCTGGCAAATATTAGCTATAACCCTGTTTTATGAGTGATCACTCTATTATGCTTTCACTGAGTATTCACATACTCTTTTCTGTTAAAGTCTCTTACCACCTTTGATTCAATGCCAGATTTTTTTTCCTTGCTTACCCATTTTTAAAATGCAGCCTACAGCAATAAGACTTAAAAATTCCTGGGGCCTGAAGGCACTGTCACCCTTCAAACAGCATCAAAGCAACAAACTTGCCCAAAGGCTCAGCCCAAGCCTTCCCACCAGCTGTTTTGGCAAGTCCTGCTGCCATTTGCAATTCAAGTATGAGGTCACTGGAAGGGAACATTTACTTTAAGTGTTATTGCCAGAGGAATACAGAAACAAAAATCAGATTTTGTAGATAAACCATACATAGACAAATCCCTTTTCAAATTGTTTAGAGTGTTTGAAGAATACCTCTTAATGCTTGCTTTTACTCTGGCTGTTTTAAGGGTTTGTGCCCCCTGAAATACCTGTTTAGTTCATGCACATGTAGGAAATTAATGATAGAGTTTGCTAAATTCTAAATTCTGTTCATTTACAGTTTCAGTTCGTATTAAAAACAGTACTGATGCACCCAAACAGCAGTTGAGTTACAGTGTTATATGGCAGCAGTGAAGCTGTGAGTTTCATATGGGAAATCGTCTCAGCATTTGGTGTGAAGTGTTTTGTAAAGATTCCTCTTTACCGAATCTTTGCTGAGGGCAGATGTGTCTGGTTGAGTGGGTTGGCCACTGCAGGGTCAACCCCTAACCACTAACTTAGCACTATCAGTACTGTTTCCTTGCCTGCCCTTTTCTAAATGTGACTGAAGACCCAAACCCTAAATATCTGTGCTTTAAGAAGTCAGTGCCACACAAGGAGTCAGCTGGCTATGTTCCTGTTTAATTATGTCTGTTTAATTATGACCTGTATGAACAGAACCTTCTTCCAGCTTTGACTGTTAGTCTTGACTATTTCATGCAATAAACTGTTATACACAATATGTCTGTGTTTGGGACAAAGGAATTGAATCAGGCATGTGTGTGCATGTTATATTGTAGCTTGTAATTCAGATGAGGTGTGGACTCATAACCAGTGGGAAATACAGAAATGTCAAGATTTGTCTAATTATTGTTGATTTGGTTAGTTTCAAAGAGGTGGCAAGCTAACATATTCAGTTTCTTAAACATTAGCTTTCTTTCTGGACATAAGACTGTGAATCTTTTATTTAGATTGTAAAGCTGCTGTTCATACATCTGCAGGTTTTAGTCAAGTGAGCAACACTAGCCAAACTATGCTAGATCAAACCTCCAAACAAGGTGTTTTGGCATGTGGAGGCGTTTTACTACCAGGGTTAGGTTTGAATCCCATCTGCAGGAGTAAACTATGCATCGCCATGTGATTTCCCTGTAATCCCATGAATAAGAGTGTGTATTTATTGTGGAGCCTCAAAGAGCTTAGTCGGAGCTGATGGTTTCCAATCTCTTAGATGCTGTGCAGATCTACAATCAGTCCTTTCGTCTCTCAGCATCACCCCATCCTTCCCATTAATTTTCCTTCAGGTGTTTTTAAGTCATACCTTCCCTTGACTGTAAGTGGAGTTTACAGACTTTGTGGCAGGTGGGTAAGACAGGATGGGCTATCGAGCCGAGTACACAGAACGGATAAGAGCATAGACTTGATAGGGACCCTCTTTTGCCATCTCTCCCAGTTTATTTCCATATGTCTTCACATGGAACTATTGTCCAGTTTTGCCCTTCCAAGTGCAATTTCTGGTGTTATATCCAACCTTATAGCCATGGGGTCTCATGCTATGGCAGGGATGGAGCTCTAGCTTTTGAATTTCAGTACACTGATGCTACTGTTTCTGCCGAGAGCTCTCTCTTGCAACATGCAGTAAGAGGTCAAAAGTTAAAATAAATTTAAAATAGGCTCAAGGGAAAATTCACCACACGTACTTGACTGTCAGTGTTTGAGGATTTTTTCCCCTTTTCTTAGTGCTGAAGCATATTAGAGATTTTTATGGTTTTGAGTGTGATCCAGCATTGATACTGTAGCTCTGGAGGAGTGCCAGCAGCGAGGCTTACAGAATATCAAGTTTTATACCATCTTATGTAATGTTTATGCGGGTGGGATATGACATATTGAAATTCAATTTATTGAAATTATTGACATTATATTCATACTGCTCTGCTGCCAGTGGGGCTGAAATGGCTATGTTTTGTGGTGTTCCTGCTTATACAGACATAGACACTAAGGGAAGATAGGTTTGCATTAATGTTTTTGTCTTCTCTGGCACCTATTTTCACTAGTGAACTTACGCCATTACAGTAAATGCCTGCATTGTGCAGCCATAGGCAAGTAAATAAATAAGGGAAAGGGTCTGAGTTCTTAAAAATAATGAAAATTTATTCAGGTTTGTATTACTGGTTAAGAAACCTTCCTCTAGGCAGAGTTTAGTTTCTTTTTGGAAAAGGCAGTATCTATTTCTCTCATTAATCCTTTCATTGCAAAACTCATGTTACAACAATGCACAGAAACCGCTCTACATGAGTTATGTCTTTTTGATTTTATCAGTTTAATTCAATCAGTGTGGATCTGCAGAAAGCTACCCTGTAAAATACAGATTTTTTTCTATCTAAGAGACAAAGACACTTGCTCTGAGGTCACTCTGTTGCCATGTGAGGGGCTGGTGGTACCACTACCACCATGCTGGGGGAAGGCTGTGTGAGAGGATCTGCTCTCCCAGCCAAAGTAGTACTTGCAGTAAAACCGATAAAAAATCCATGTCAACAGCAAACTATAAATGAATGTAAATGTAGCTTTATATATTTGAAACGTCTTTCCTATAGAGGCTATAATTTCTGACAATTCTCAAGAACAGTTTGAGAAGACTGTCCCTGTGTGTTTTACTGATTTGTTCTTACATATGATTCATTTTGCTCTTGCAGCACATCATGAACAATCATCATAACTGAATTTTTTAATGTATAAGGGAAAAATACGCTCCTACTTAAGAGGGCATTCAAATTCAGAAGGGCAGTTATGACATTTTCTTCCTTTGCTTTTGTTTTTCTCTATACAGGATTATCAGGTGTTTGTGACACATCTGGTTTTAACGTCATTACATAGTGTGTTTGTGCTGAAAAAGTATTGCAGGGTTTTTTCTTTACAATTGCAAAAATCCTTTACAGGATTAAGCTTTTTGTGTTAACAGGTTTACAAAGTTAAAAAAAAATATTTAGATTACTGCAGTGGAAATAGACTGAAGAACTTTTACATGTACTTTATTTGTGCTTTACAAATTTGGCAATTTAACAAACCTACCCTAAAGTGTTGTTCTTAAGCACATCACAGTATCTATAATCAATTTAGCAAGAAGACATTTCACTAGTGCTTTGAAAGATCCATACATAAATATTGCCATGTCATTCTGCTGGTTGGGATTATGTTACTTGCTGAATGATTGCTACTCATTTTTTGCCAGTATAATCAATAAAAGTGACACTGAGAAATCTGATCTTCCCTTTCTTCAGGCCAGCTTTGGGTGGTCTCCTTACATCATCCTTTCGGCAGCACCAGGAGTCCTTGGCAGCTGAAAGAGAAAGACGGCGTCAGGAGAGAGAAGAAAGGTTGCAAAGGATAGAACGTGAAGAAAGAAACAAATTCAAGTAGGACCCAAATTTGTTCTCGGTCTCTTGCTTTACATGTTTGATAGATTGGTGACTCGTTGAGACATTCAATTGCAAAAAAATTGAATTGATGAATAGTTTGTCCCTTTAGATACCTTTCTTGATCAAACTATCTTAAGAATTAATAAATTAAACAAGTCATGAATTTTGGCATTTTATAAAAAAGGAATTTTTTTAAAGGCAGCTATGTATTTGTTAATTATGCTGTCTTGGTATATACAGAGATTCATTTTTATTAACTAATATAGTTGCCAAATTATAATCTGAGTGAGGCATGGGGTTTGAAGGTGAAACAGTGGGACAAAGGTATCAAAAAGGGTGGAAGAGACAGCTCTGAAACATCTTTTTGCTTTTCTGTTATGCAAAGTAAAAATGTTCTGCTGTCTTAGGCTGTGTGTTAGTTCTTTTTAATTACTTTTCCCATTTTTCTGAACATGTGTCTCTTCCTCCTGAAAACAGCAACTGACAGAAAGTAATTATTGAAATCATTGTTCAAATCATGGCCAGACAAAGGCCACAGCTAGGACTCACATCTGAGCAAATGTTTTGTGATGTGGGATCCCGTGGTATGCTCCCTGAGATTAGTAAGAGACAAGCCCCCTTATCCTCTTAAATCCATGCCTGGAAATCTCTGCACAGATATTAGCAAAGACTGCAGTGGGTAAGGATAGATATGGAGTCTATACCTGAAATGGTTTGCCTACAGTCTGAAGAGTGCATACTAAGAAACAAATTTGTTTCCTCATAGGTAGGAGTGAAAAGTAAATCTATTTTTAGTAGTTAAAAGACATAATGTAATAACCTAAAGAACAGTAAGATAAATGTTTTGTAGCCATAGAATTGGTAGTTGTGGAAAAGATGGCACAGGCTTTCATGTGAGCTTGTTTATTGGTATGCAGGATTGTTTTCACTGTAATCATCTCTTTAGTAAGAAGTGGAAACGGGCTGTGATTCTGTGAATTTGGAAAGAGAAATAACTTACGAATGGTTGGTTGGTTGCTTGATTGATACTCTGCTGGCTCCAGAAGATAGTTAGTTTAGAAGGAAATGAGAGGCAGAGGGAAGGTGGAAGAGCACCATAATAGGATCTTTGGCAGCCAACAGCTGCCCAAGTTCTCCTGAAACAGAAACAATAAGGTCTCAGTCTTCAAGCCTCTTCCAAAAACTCTCCCTCTAAGTGCTATCATCAGGCTGCAGCAGACTTCCATGGACTGCCAACATGATCTTTCTAAAAAGAAACTCCCAGACTGAAAAAGCCAGCAGGGCATTTGGCAGATTGACCTGTTTGAATAACAGATCTGCACATTTCAGTAGAGGTTGGCTGCGTAGTTCTGTCACTAAAAGAGCTTCCTTAAAGTCAGAAAAAAAAAATCAAAATAAACATTTTTATCCCTCTATTTCAGAGTAAGAAACTGGTTAATTAAATGACGTATTTAAGAGGATTTTCCGATGCCCAGTGTTTTGATCTTCTGGATTTGAGTTCCATGATCACGCAAAAGTTGTGACTTCTGTTTGAGCAGAGGGTCTCCAAAGACACCAATCTTTGCAGACAGACAGCATCCCATAGTTGATTAAACAGTCTGGCAGGAGGAGGCTAAAGCCACGGCAAGCAGTCATGGACAGTTTCATAAGAGTTCTTGGGATTGCACTATCATATCATCAGTCTGGCTAGAAACCCAGACTCTGAAGATGTATTTTTGATTAAAAATAGCACTTGCAATTCACAGTCTTTAAACTTGTGAGCAGTACTGGATTTACCATCATGACTCATTTGTTATCTCATTCTTTCCAACTCTGCCTTGAGAACATTGCACTAGGTTCTGGCACCATCATTGACAAATTGAGGATAATTTAAAGGGGAGCATCACCAGTTGTGAAAGAGCTAGAGGATTAGGAGAGGTGCTAAAAAGCTTCATAAGCTATTGCTAACTAAAGGAAAGCTTTACAGAATGAACATTTTTCTCATTAGAAGGACTGTTGTACCTATTGCATTTATAGAACAATATGTCCTAAAATACAATGGCTATTTTTCAGCTCTAGGGAAGGGTGGGAGTTGTCAGAAGGGAAAGAGTGGTGTTAAAATTTGCCTGCTGAAGAATTCCTAGAATACTCTGAAAATATGACAAAAGTAAAACCAGTTCAGGATTCAAAGCATGTGGAGATAGCCTTAAACAGTAATGTGTGTTCCCTGTTAATGGACTTTCAAAGAGCACTTACAATCAGATGTTTGATATCTATTGGTGTAGGAGATGATAAGTAATTCACTTAATGACACAATATAAAGAGAAATAATAGTGGTTATTAATAAAAAGGGTAGTTCTGGAAATCTTTGGTACTCACAGGTTAAACTATGAAAGAATCTTAACAGATAAGGTGAAGGTCCCATCAGTTTTGTCCACCAGATTCAACAAAATATTAAGAATATATTGGAAGAAACTATCTTGCTGTGGTATCAAGACAGGCTAGACATTCACTGGGTTCTTTTGTGCTCTGAGTTAAATTTGCATCCATGTTTGTGGATGTGGCAGGCCTGCCTGAAATCACAGTGCTCCAGCATCCAGCAAAGTTGACTTGGCAAAAGTTAAATATGTGGGTTACTTGAGGAGCTGTGGGAGCAGCAGCTGACATAGAAGTTTTGTATCTAAAATTCAGGGTGAAAAATAAGTGAAAGATTGTTATCTGTGCAATGATCCTACACACACTTTCTAAGAATAAAGAATTGTCCTACTCAGTGATGCCACTTTACTATCCTGTTTCCAGCTGTAGCAACTAAAACACACTGAGGAAAGATCCCCTAGAAAGAAGGCTGATATGGTGTTCTCCCTGCCTTAGTCTAGCCTGACTGGTGCTGCAGTCACTGTTTCAGGGCTTTCTAAGATGGAGCACATCAGGAAGGGTTTAATAGCCACTAATGAGCCAGGTCATTAAGAATTAAAGTGCAGTTCATTGTGTCTAATTTTAGACACCAGGTTTCAAAGACTGCTTCAAGTTTTTCCGTTCTTGGGTTTTTTATAATTACTTTTAATGACCTGAACTACAAATTTGGTGTCACATACCTGTGGTGTGTACGTGGATAAGCACACACACGTTTTTCAGCCGTTTTTGCAAAAACAAACATTTTTTTGTCGACAACAACCTTCATTGCCTCTAATCAGCTTGTTTGTGCTGCTCTTGGTTTCTCCTACTGTACTTACTTATACTTCTACCACTTACCTTGTTCTTCTGTTCCTGCTGCAATTTACTGTAATTCCTTTTTAGCCGCGATTATTTAGACAAAAGAGAAGAATTAAGACAAGCAAGAGAAGAGAGGTTTGTACATAATGCATCCATCTTTCCCTTTGGTTGTTTGCACTTCCTGTATTCTTTACTGTGGAGCTGTCATGTATTTACATTTTTAATTCTGCTTGCACGGAACACTTTTATTCCAAAAGACTTCTATAAGAAAGAAGTTGTTAAATTAAAGAGGAGAATGAAGTCCAGCTGCAAGCACAGCAATAAATGAAGAGCAGTGAGACTGGAATGCATAAGAATGATGAATGGTCTATCTTTTATCTATTTGTGTGGGAAATGAGCTTACCCCATTTGCCTCGGAAATTTGCCCGAATTTAGTAGAGTTATGAATTGAATAGGCCTGTCTTTCTCACCCAGTGGGTCCCAAGCTTTCTAGAGGGTCAGAAAAGTCAACTGAGGATAAAGGAAACTGGGGTCACAAGCATTGCAAAACTGCAGGGACAGTCTGATGGAAATGGTTCTGACCCACTCCCAGCATATTTTTATCTTTCAGAGCCAAGTTTTCTTTGCCAATCTCTTTAAACATCAGTGAGTAAATTACAAAGCTTAGCAATGTTTATCATTGGGACATTGCTTTAGTTTTATTTAAAGAGCATATTTAAAGGGACTGAGGGTTTGGGGGTTTTTTTCCATTTTTTAAATTCAATTAAATAGTTTAGAAACTCTGGGCTAGGCTGGGAGCTATGTGCTTATGAAAGCACATTTTTCAAGGAATACTCAACTAAAGACCTTTGCCTTTCAGTAGCTTCATCTCTACCTCTGCTAGTAATTACATCCTGGAGGGACCGCTTGTTTTTACCTGGAAAATATGCAAGTTACTGTATAAATGGTAGATGAAAAATCATCCAGAGTGCTTCAGTTCTGCTTGTATGGTTCTCTAGAGATTACTCTCTGGAAATAATTTTGGATTGTCATGAATTGGAATTATATTATCAAAATAAGAGAGCAGCCATCTCAAAAATCATTGTGTTACTGTATTTTTGGAGGGTTTTTTTATTGGTTGCTTTTGTGGGTTTTTTTCATAAAATCGCCATAGGGGAGACAGTTTGTTTCTGCAGCCTGAAGTCTTGTCTATTGTGACCAAAGTAGCTAATAAAAAGAATCATTTTGACATCTCTAAGAGTAAGAAAAGGCGGATGGGCTTTCCTTTGTCCTTCCAGTGAAAACAATTACAAATAGTTTAAAGCACCTTGTGAAATGAAATGCATCTGAGCACGTAAGCATCATACACTGATCTGAGCTGAGTAAAACCTTTTTCAGCAAACATGCTCATGTGCAACATTTGAAACAAATTAGAAGCAAGATCCCAAGTTGTCAGGGAACATGCCAACAGGAGTATTTTTAGGGAAGTGCTCACCAGCAGTGCACCACTGCTGTGCAATCCGAGAGAATTTCATTAGGTCGTTAGGAATGTTTCTTTATCCTTAGGGCTCTTTTGAACTAGAATGTTAAACTATCAGTCCTCACTCATAAAGCAGAAAGACATGTTTGCTTTGACAGCACATACATGTTGGAGGAAACTTCTGCAAGTGAAGTGTTGCACCAGTAGTTCATTGCATTGGTGTTCTATAACTACTCTTTTAATAAATGCCTTCACCAAATGAAGTTTTATGTCCAATAGGAAGTTGCATGTTGACTGATTTTAGAAGAGTGTATAGACTGTAAGAAAATCCTATAGTCAAGGTGCCTAAAATCCTAGTTAAAAACTGGTTTGTATGTTTTCTCCATATCAATTCTTGCAATTTTATAGTTTGAGGCCTTTTTGCTTTTCTTGGCTGGGTGTTTTTCAGTGGTAATTTAAAAATAAAGCCAAGAAAGGTGAGCTCCCAAGCCCTTTCTAGTGTGAGATACAGCCCAAATGCTCTCCACCCCATGATTTTGTTGGTACATTCTAAGTTGCTCTCAGGGTATTGCTCAGAGACCTAGAGAATTCACAATGATAATTTCATCTACTTGAAGACAATAAATGCAGTGTCCTGTTCATTAGAATAGCCTGCAGATGTTTGGATCATTGTCTATAGAGAAAAGTCAGCACAGGTGTGATGATGTCTGCAGGTTTCCATGTTTTAAAGGAAGATGGCAGCATATACAGAGGCAATGTGCCAACCCTATAGCAGAGGTATGGTAGCTTATCCTTTCAACTCCTTCAGATTTTGGTCTTCATGAGACCTTGCATATTTGATGCTGGCATTCATTTGCTGTTAAGATATTGATCAGAAACCAAAAAAAACCTAAATAATGTAATTTATCAAGTGAGAAGTGTTAATAATGATTCTTGAAAGATTTTTCTCTTGATGATAGTCCCTCTGCCTTGCTGATTGACTGTGCAGTGGACATACAGAATCTAAAATGTTAAAGCAGCTGAAAAAATTGCTGAGGATAATAAAACGTTGTAGCTCCCCCCGTTGCAGAAGAAGCCATCCTGATCTTTGTTGTAGTCTGTTGGCACACTGCAAACCCCTCTTGGCAGCAGCCAACTGGGCTGTACCTGTTTGGTCTGAGTGATCAACTGGAATGGCTCTTTATGAGTCTGAAGTCCCATCTGCTCTGCCTGTGAGAAGGTGGAACATGCAATACGTAAGTGACCAACGTCAAAAGAAATAGTGGCTTCATGGACTGTAGCAGCACATCATGCTGATGAGAAAGGCTTTCTTCTCTACTGAAAAGGCAAAATTCAGTCTCAAGAATTGGCTTCATGTTAGAACTGTAAACAGTTCCTATTTTATAACCATACAAGTATGTAGCTTGTTATATTTTCATCCATAGTCTGTAGGGGTTCTTTTTCCTGCAGAATTTGTTCAAAGCCTGTGCATACCTCTGGAGGAATAAAAGCAAATGAGTTTGTTCTTCATTATTGCTGTTTGCAATAAGGCAAATTGCCTCTGAAAACACAAGGACTGCTCTTCAAAGACATGTTTCTATGCTCTATATGGATATTTGCAAATGTGTATGCATGTGTGGCTACCATATGTACTAAGCATGTTTGTTAGCACATATGGCTGACTTCTTTCCCCTGCCTGCTTTTCTGTGCACGCTCATACACTAACTGGGGCTGTCAGTGAGGCAGAACGGGGGAGGAGGGAGGAGAGGTGTTCCCCATTATGAAGTGTTTACAACAGTGGGTTATAGGAGGATGACCACAGTGTTTCAGGGACATAAGCAGTAGTCTTGATTAACCTGTTTAACAGTTCACTTGTGGGTAAGGCAAGCATTCTAAAGCCCAATCCAGCTGTATTCATAAATTTATTCCTTAGCAAATAATGGTGGATAAAATTAGCAGACATCTGGAAGAGGCACATATTTCAAAGTTATTTTGGTCGAAATGTATAAAGCACACTATGAAGAATATGATTGGTAGCTGGTCTTAATAAACAGTTAGTGAGTTCTGCCTGCCTAAAATGCAAAACAGATGTATCTTTGTTCTTTTAAAGTGACTTTGATGAATAAACTACATGTGACGTCAGGTACAAGCTATTGGATGTCTGAGTCCGGCAGAGAAATTTTTTACAATAAAAAAAGAAAACTTTCCATTGTAGACTCTGGAGAGAACAAAGTGAATTCCAGTGCATTGCTCTCAGAGCAAATAGAAGCAGGTTCAGAATCTTTAGATAGTCAATCCAAACGTTTATTATTGGTATTATTTTCAGGGAGATCTGTTTTTGTCTGCTGTATTTTTCTCTCCTTACAGCAAGTCTCAGACGAAATTTGCATCACTATTAAGGCTCTGCATTTGGATGGAGGTTTTTTTGCTTCTCTTTTGTTTTTTTTCCCTCCCGTTTTAGTTTTGGGAGAGGGAGGGCTGGGGGGAGGAGGAGGAGGAGGAGGAGAAGAAGGAGGAGGAGAGTGAAAAGCAGGACAGACAAATGCTTCCAAAAGGGGAAGGACTGTGCAGACAAAATACTATATCTAAAGTTTCTTTTTCTTTAACTCTGCTGGGTTTTTCTTTTGTATTGTAATGAGCAATTTAGCATTTTTCAGGTCTTTGCTTCAGTGTGCACTTTTTGGCAGATTGAGCAGGCAGGCAGTTTAGTGCTGTATCCCTTGTGTCAGGAAGTCAGCTCATTCTCTGCAGGTGTTTCATCCATAAACAAGCATCAGCCACAGATTTCATTTTCTTTACGGAAACCCTTTGGAATTTAACTTTCAGATACAAATACTTGGAGAAGTTGGCAGCAGAGGAGTATGAGAAGGAGCTGAAGAGTCGGAGCATAAGCCGAGGCAGAAGTGAACTGTCCTTGAATCTGAGATCTCCTTCAGCTCCATCCTCACCTGTACCCAAGTGCATCAGCCCAGCATCCATAGAGTCCCAGGAGGAGCTGAAGACCCCTTCCACCCCTTGTGGGACCCCCCAGCCCTCAGAAGGTAAGCAAAAAGGAGGGCAGAGGAAAAATGGTGGGTTTATCACAGTTTCTCTTGTGATATTGGTGATTTTTGATGCTTGAGTGCAAGAATATAATCTATGAGGTACCAGAGTAAAGGGCCTTATCATATTGTTTCATCTGTTCTTCCTAAATTTCCTGGTTTTCCCCCATTGATTTAGATGTCATTTAATCTGCATACACTGCTAATCATTGCTATGATTTATACAATCATTGTCTGTTGCTATTAGAACGGAATAATGAGAAAATACGGAATACAGAGGGTCTTAATTTTAGCATCATGTTCCTTATATATTAGAAGTTACTGAATACTAGACAAACAGTATTCCTGCCAAGAGATTTTGCTTATGTGGAATCTCTGAAAGAAATGCAACAGATGAATGCCAAGATTATAATAAACTTCCAGGAGAGCACAGGCTGAAGGGTACAAACAGAAAAGGTCTGGAATTGAAAGCAGGAGGAGTGTGTTGATTATTTTTAATACCAAGAAAAACTATTAAAAATTGTAGCACAAGTCATAAAGGGCTTAAAAGAAACCACAGACAAATAGTAAAAGGGAAAGTATAACTAGTGTTTGCACGGTTGGTTTGCTGTCATATAGTTTATTGGTGTACAGAGCAATGCTTTTTGTGTGTGCACATCATTCTGCCACTTGCATCATGTACCTCTCCTTCAGTCCTCAAAAAAGCCCACCATACAGAGTTATATTTGCACCACCTGATCTTGCATTAACATTGGGAGCTAGAATGCATGTTGAGGGTAAATTGTCACCATCATTCATTTTTATTTTTATTTGATTCCCTGCTACACGCTATTGGTGATTAATGCATTTGTAACTTGCACTGCTTGTCTTTATTGGGTGTTATGGCTGGTAGCATGCTATAAAGCAAGGCAATTTAAGAAAAACGTTACAAATCCTGAATGTTCCATATGTTTATCCTCACTGTACTAACTAGGTGAAGTTTATTTTAGTCAGTTTTATAAATTTTCCCAATTATATTCCTCAGTTTTCTTGTTTGGAACCTTGAGAGTCTCAGTGGTATAATCTGAACTTAAAAAATAGGGATATTTTCCTCCAATACTGGTAGTCAGAAACATCCAAATACTCATTTTATTTGAGTGCAATATTGCTTTTACAGCAAATAAGCTGCATTTTTCCACCATTAGGATTTCAGAGCTGGGTAGGGAGCAAGTATCTCTTTTATGGTGATTATTTTAACATATTTCTCCTGGAAGCATTAAAAAAAAATTTCAGCATGAAATGGAGCAGCACAGTCCATTTGGAGAATACATTTAGAGCAGGTGTACAGGACAACTTCAGGCAGCCAGAATGTGGCAAAGCTATCAACACATGGATAGACAGGACATCTCTGCTAAACTCCTGGCATTGGAGGGCAGCACCTGGAAGCCTGGCAAATGGACCACAAGGAGAGAACACATGGACAGGGCAGGGTAAGCTTCCAGCAGCTGCAGGCAGATGGCCAGGACAGAACCAGAACAGGGTCTTGAAATCTACATAATTGAGTGGGATCTGTGCATGGAGCTTGACTGCTTTTTCAGTCCTACCAAAAGCATTGGAAAGGTCATAGGAAGGAAGGAGCATGTGAGCAGGGTGCTTCATCTGGAAGTGGCCACATTATTGGATATCAGCCAATGGCTGAAAGGCTCGATACAGACTTTGTGCCATTGCGTCTATACTGTCATCTGACTTCCTTATGCTCCATAATGAATTAAAATCTCAGTGTCCTTAGGAAGTGGATCAGACTTAATAGGTAGAAAAGCTGAAGCATAAACTTGCTTAGGCCAGATGTAGAAAAGGTGAAATAGAGCTGTGGACAGAAGTCAGATTACTTGTACCCCAAGCGGTTGCTTTGCACATGGGGGTCACTGTCTTCCCAAGCAAGGATGAAACTGCAGAAGGAAAACACTTAATTGTTTCTGTGCAGGGGATGCTCCAAAGACTCTACAAAAATTATGTTAACAGATGTGTGATATTTGTCTGCAGAATTCAGAACCTGAAATCTAAGGAAAAGTGTGTTCATTGACCAGCAAAACATTAAGGGATTTTCAAAGTTAGATTTGTTTTATTTTGTTTGTGCTGAAGTATCCTGTGGCCATCCAGTATCTACTGGTCTTAAGAAGGAAATAGATTCTGTCTGTGGAACTTTGTATCACACTGTGAAATGTCTCAGTATCATTAACTAATATAAAAATCTGGATTTACTGAGCTGAAGTGTTTTCTCATATAAAACAATTGGTTCCACTAAAGTAATCAAGTCTTGTAAGACTTATTCTTGTAAAACTTGGGGTATGGCATTTAGAGGAAATTAAGGCAGTCCCATAACTGCAAAATGGGACTTAGTGTTTGTTTTCAGAGCAGCTACTTACTCTTCTGTAATTTCACTGGAGAATACTTTATGAAGTGTGCATATGCAGTAAAGGAGGAGCCACAATAATAGACATCTCTGAAGTCACTCCACAAAGCAATTGCAGGTGAACCCTTCTCTGAGAGGAGCAGCTTTCTTAGCACTTGAGGAAGTAAGCAGGCCAACCCAAGTGCACTTGGGTGACAGCAGACCTTCTGAAAATACTGGTAGCTGAGCAAGGTTCAAATACTGCCCAAAGCATGACTTGTGAGAGCATCTCTGCTGATGGGGAAGCACCAGAGCATGAGAGCACAGGGAGGCCAGTGCAGCCCCAAGTGTACAGCCAAAGGAACTGTGATGCAGAAAGTCAGGAGGAGGAACTGGGGTGGGGGATAAAGAAGGATCTTTTTTTACTGCATGAAGAGACAGTTCCGTACTGTTGATCATTCTGCACTAGTTCTTACCATCAAAAGGAATGGGAGAAAAAGATTAGAGTGGGGATGGAGAAAGAGAGGGTGTCCCTGCAGAATTCAGAGGAAGATGAGTCCTATGCTGGAGGAACTGAAGGGAGATAACATACAAGACTTTAAGTGATGCCTGAAAAATTGAACCAAGTGGTCATGGGTAGGCATAGCATCTTCAGACTTACTGTGTGTGCATCCTCAGGAGACAGCATATCCATCTCACAGCTCTAAATAGAAAGAAGGGAAAACAGATGAGGATGTGGTTGCCTAATCAATTACGCTGACAGGTGATAAGATGTGGGCCTAGGGGGATATTTCTTTGCTCTGAGGGCTTATAGGACTGGAGGGTTGAGGTCTTAACAGCAGGATACGACATCTTATGTCTACTTTGAAGTTCATTTATAGTTGAATGTTAAAGTAAATGTTCTTAGCCAGGCTTTTCAGAAGGGAGCAGCTTGCTATCCTCTATAACCTCCCACTCAAAAAAGGGCTGTCACTAACTTCTGATCACATCATAGCAGATTAGGTTGCTAGCACTTCATGTGACCAAGTCTTGAAAATGTCAGAAGATGCAGATTATGCCATTTCTCAAAGCAACAAAATCTTTACTCAATCATTGAGAGACTCAGCTACTGTCTCTTCTAGTGATGACGTGATACAGCTTCTCTGGGAGATTTTATTTGTCTGAGAAGTCCTCACATTTTTTTACAGTAATACATTCTTAGAGATTAAATTCTGGTCAAAAAAAAAAGAAGTGGGAAAATTATGCAAAACTCAGCCACTTTCAGTTTTTGTCCTCCTGATTAATCCAATTGCAAATAAAACTCTGCTTATTTAAAGACCTCAGCTTTGTCATTTGTTTTAATGGGCACAGAGGGTGCAGCTAGCCTTGAGAAAAGTGTTAAAGATAGCATAGGCAAGGGAAAAAATATTGTCTTTCCTACTGAATCTGACAATCCCAGTTTAGTTTTTTTTGTAAGTGTAAGAATTGTGGGTTTAAAAAAATATATATATGCATATATCTGTTACTTATAAATGTATCATCCTTCCTAGCAACTCAGACATACCTTCTTTACTGCTGATGCATTTTGATATGACCATACTTGCTTCCTTGAGTCTTTGCGCTCTTCACCAGCAAATGTCTGAAGACAGGCGAGAGGCTGGTCTGTTATTTATCTCTCTTACCACCTGGTACCACTTAGTGTTTTGTCTGGTGTGAAAATGGACTCAGTAGATATAGGACTGAAAGTTGGAGCTCATTTCAAAGAGGCAACTACCAGGCATTCACTGAGAATTGCGTCTTTTAACTTTAGAAGTTCTCAGTAATATCACCACAATGGATTATATTGGTGGAAACGCAAGTGATGGGCATGTGTCTAGCTTGCTGGCTTTGTTCTCCTGATAGTGTTTGCTGACAGGTTGATTTTTGCACTGCCTTTTAAGGGAAGTCCTATCTGATTTAGCTCAATATTTATAAGTGATTTAAGTTATAGGTGGATTGTTTGATATCCCCCCTAAAAAGAGAGAAAAAGGCTGTCAAATTGAGTGTCAGCGTATCCTTGTGTGCTAGAAGTGCTTAGATTTATGTACTCCTTCCATTCAAAAGAGCAGCCTGTGTCGGTATATTGCTCTTTACTCTTTGTTATTTGTTAGATTCTGTGAAGTTATTGCATATTTCTGTTATGTGTGAAATATTCCTTGTTAGAAGAGTATCCAGAATTCTTCTGAACATTCTAATTTTCTCAAGCATTTCTTACTTCTGTCCTCACTTTTTCCTATTGAATCTTCATTGTAGCTTCTTGATGACAGAGGTACAATAAGCATTAGCAGTCCT
The DNA here is from genome assembly GCA_013396695.1 of Sakesphorus luctuosus. NCBI lineage: Eukaryota > Metazoa > Chordata > Aves > Passeriformes > Thamnophilidae > Sakesphorus > Sakesphorus luctuosus. Next base: position 326,952 of record VWZD01013281.1, read on the forward strand.
GGCCATATTTTAGTCAGCTTCTTTCTCCACATCAGCTATTGGAGTTAACTTTTTTGGTTATTGCATGACAGCCTTTGTTTTTAGAGAGAAACATCTAAAATCCATAAGAAATTATGATTATACAAGGATGAATTGGTGACATTTTTTGTATGTACAATTGCAGCATGGCAGGCTGAGAGTCTTTCATGCTACAGTACCATATTAGTTCCAGGAACTCCTGAAGGATTCCTAAGCTTCCATCTCAGTTATATTCAGATCATGACTTGACTTTAAAATGCTCTTGTACTGTACCTACACATTGACAGCTGTGGTGAGAAACACACCACTGGGATTTGGAGTGTTTGCCAACTTCTTGAGAGCCCTCTATAATTTGATTCTCTCCTAAGCAGTGTCCAGGGTACAGTCATAGCTAGGGTACATTTAGAGAAACAAGGCATATGCAGAGGTGCTTGCATATCTGATATTAGACTGTTAGATGCTCTCTCTGTAGAAGAGGGAGAAAGTTAAGCTTCTAATTGGAAGTGTTTTAAAACGTCATAGAGGGATTTGAGTGAGCGTGAACTATATATTAAATATATCATGTGTACTTTCATCTAAAATTATTATATATGCATGCCCAGTTATTTAACCAACTACACATTTAAAATCAATCATGAAAGTGTAGAAGCTTAGCTCTAGTGAAGTCAGTGATAAAGAAATTATTTACAGTTTTTCACCCTTAAATTATATTAAATTGAGTGAAATAGCATCATACTGAAGATGCCTTACTGAAAGCTAGTTTGGAAACATAAGTGTTATTGTAAAGATAAGCACAGGTATTGTTAGAGATTGCTATTCTATAAGTGGATTTCTCAGAAAATAGGATAGGCAGCATGAAACAGCTTTAGGAAAGCAGTGTGACCTTCATTATTTTGGCTTATACTTACTTAGGATAAATCTATTTACTCACTTAGAGGACTGAAATTTTTGGATTCCATTCCAGTATTTCAGTGTGATACTTTTCTTCCTTCAAAGGTTCATGTAGTTCTTGAAGAAATTCTCATTGTATATCATGTAATCCAAAAACACTGAGAAGTCCAGAAGATTCCTTTGCAATATTGTAAGGAAAAATAGTTAACAGTGGGATAAAACAAGTATGACTTAGTCATTATAGTTCAGCCACCCAACACAAGATTTAGTACAGAGGGAGTTCGGGAACTATGCAGAACTAACATGCATGCCCATTTTTGCCATTCTTTGCATGGCTGTTTCAGTTTTCAGAACATTGTGAGCTGCTTGATGTGAATATGTGTGGATGCTGTTCAGTTTCTTTACAGCATGCAGAGAATATTTGCATGTGAAAATCTACTGTTACAGCCAAAAACCCTAAAGGTGAATGATTTAATTTCACTGTCAGTGATAAAGCATGGAAGAAACCAAGTGTACTATCAACAGTATTTGCTGTGTGCCAACTGATAAAAAAGCTCATCCTCTGCCATATGCCAACTGACTGGAAACTAAATTTGTGCCATATGCTAAGCAGTTGGAAGCTTTGTGCAGTTTTGATGTGGCTATTCTGAAGTAAATGTGCATGAAAAAAACATACGGTTTTTGTCAGCCAAATGTGTGACAGTGCCATTTCAAGACTGTGACATTCAACTGTGTTATTAAAACTAATATTTGTATTTTTTTTGTTGAAGTGTTCCTCATCAGGTGAAAAAAGAATTGTTCCAGAACCCACAGAAAATTCGATCAAAAGCCACAGTCTCCCTCCTTTTTGTATTTTAAAAGATCACGTCTTTTGTGGCTCTGTCTAGGCACTGAGTTGTCAATGTCCTGCTCAGGTGGGATGCTCATTTCCTGCTGGTTTGTTCAGACCACTGTGTGAGCCCAACACTGCAGCTGTGAAGTATGTATAAAACAGCGGGCTGGCTCCAGATGGCAAGGGAGGGCTTTGCCAGGCCACGCTCACGTGCAACGCTGTTGTCGCACGACATTCATCAGTCTGTGCTCCCAATGCTGTGGACTTGCTTTTCATTTTCTTTCCATAAGGCACTTGTACAACTCTCGCATCGCTCTCGCTTAGAGGGGTGAGCCTGAGATGACTCCATTGTTAAGTGAATCTCTTTCTCCCATTGTTCTCTCCACCAGTGAGTGCCAGTGAACCTGAACCAGAGACAGAGACAGAACCAGAACCAGAACCAGAACCAGAACCAGAGCAGGAGGCTGAGGCTGAGGCCAAGCAGGGAACGGAGACACCCAAGGAAATAGAGGCTACAGAGGTGGGACCAGAGAGTGAGGTGGAGCAAGGACCAGAGAGAGAGCCAGAAGAAAGTGCAATACTCAGTGAAAAAGAGAGGCAGAATGAGGAAGTGAATGAAAAAGACAACTGCTCTGCATCCAGTATATCCTCAGCAAGCAGCACTTTAGAGAGGGAAGAGAGAGAGGACAAGTTAACCAGTGACAATGAAACTGGTAAAGTGATACTTTTTCAATAATGAAGGGTTTCTGGTGGAAAAAAAATGTTTAATTAGAAGCTCTGATGTTGTGTTAATTAGCTGACAAACCCTTTGCACCTAAGACTTTTGTCACCACGGCAGAGTCTTGTCTATTCTCTGCTTGGAAATCCACAGACTTTATTGGGGTTTCTATGTTTGAGGGACAGTAGGGCCTTGATGAAATCACATTTCCTTTGATTTTAGACCATTTTCTTCCCCTAAGATTGATATATTAACTATTTAATTACCATGTTGCAGCTGCTTACATCTCTAGCTCCTAGAGAATTCAGTTGGGTTTTCTAGAAATAGATCGATGAGACAAGGGACTGTGCTAACATGATTTGTTGTGAGAGGCCAGATACTTTTTTTCATCCTTTTAGTGGAAGAGGAAGAGCAGTGAGGGCTGGGAAGTTTGTTCCTTTCCTTCGGTTCAGTCATGGTTAGGCTTCAGACAGCTGAGAGAGATATGTAAAAGCCGCTGAAGATAGGTCTGGGCTGTGGCCATCTTTAGCTCATGTTGAGGAGGCACATGAAATACCCCTTGTCTGGGAGAGACCAGTTCTGTAGTGACAAGGGGTTCTGGTAAGATACGCCATCAGATACCTCTAAATGCACAACCTGGAAAACATCTTAAGAACCATCTTTCTGCCTGGAGAGATAATGATAACCAGAGTTTGTCATGCAGCCCAGGCACGGAGGGAGTAAAACGCAGGGTTTGACTTTGTTGATTACTCTTTTCCCTTTTTAATAGGGAGGTAAATGATGTCATGTAATTAGGGCATTTGGTTCCCAAGTTTTCCTCGGACTGAACAGTAGAGAATTATGTCTTAATTTTTCTAAATTCTAGATAAGAAAACAAGATGTGCTTCAAAGTGTGAAAGTCTTACTCTTTCCTGAAAGAAGAGGGGTAACTTTGAACCACAAGGTTTACTTCACAGATAAAAACTGTCAAATTCAACTGTTCATGTTTAAACCATTCCCTTTTTTTTTCTGGGAATCATTACATGAATTTTGTCCTAAATTTAAGAGCTAATTTCTTTTCAACCAGCACCAAGACTGATTTAATTAACTGTACTAATTTGCAATTAGTAAATTGTACTCATGAAGAATGGAGGTGGATATATCTGTAGAAAAGGCAGGGGGAGGATGACAGATGAAAGGCATTGTTACAGTCACATAGTCCAAGATGGTCCAAGTGCAAATAAGGGAGAACAGGTTGCAGATTTTTTCTCCTCATCTTGTCTGTTACCAACCTTTTACACTCTAATTTAAAGTTCCCTTGATACATTTTGTTAAAATCTAACGAAGGTACTCTGTTATTGAAAAGTCAACATCTTAAAATTGACCTGAATTATCAGTAGACCAAAGTAGTGCTATGTAGGATGTCTCATGTAGTGAATTGTTTGCTCTGTAGGAGGTGAGGAGATTTGGAAAGCAGATGAGAGCACTTTCTCAAGCAGTTTGCCATTATGAGGTGGCCTGTTGGTTCTGCCCAGATGCATTAAGGGCAAAGGAATAAAGCTGTTGGTGTAGGCTCCTCTTTCATCAGCCATCCTGCCGAATTTGGTTTCCAATAGGCCTTGTATCTCCAATGGTATTTCAAAGCTTTTCCTGTGGAAAGGAGGGCAGAAGAGGCCACCAATGTAGCAAGAGTTGTCACAGCAATGATCACTGATCATCTAGGACAGATGGAGGTGGACTTGGGGAACCTAAATTAGAGATTGTGTCTGGTGAAATTTGATGAGCAGTTTTGCAAAGGGATTAAATCCTGAAGGATCCTATCTGATAAAACTGAGAGCAGGTAGGTCATGTGGGATTTGCAGGAGGGATCTTGGGATATCTTTGAAGGAAAGGCTGGGAGTAGGGGGAAATCCTCTGTGAGGGCTCAGCTGGGTAAAATCTATGGTGTGGGGAAGGAGTTGTCTAGTCATGATGTCTAGTGAAACTTCCTCGGAGACAAATCTAAAAGACTATCTCATGTGACAAGTATTGGTAAGAGAGCAATCCCATGGATAAAGTCTGAGGAAAAATGAGCAGGTAATGGAAGCAGTCAAGCCTCCTGAAAGAAAGTAGATTGTATCCATTGTTGAGAAAAGTCTTGGTTTTCTCTGGGCTTAAACCTCTGAACTCATTTTAAAACGTGGTTTAGAGGTTTATCTGAATAGAGGTGAGAGTCATTGCTGTCCATACACTTTGTGCTGTGAGGTCCTACACTTTAGCACAGTGCTGTTTTAAGGGAAGGAGGTGGTGGGGAGCTGTGGGGCCCTGGAAGTAGATCTCACCAAGAGGACACCTTCTCAGAGCACAGGACTAGATGTTGTGGTAAGAAAGCCACTCTGTTGACAAAGGAAGCTGTAAAATATTTTTAAAACCCTAAAATATTGAAAAAGGTGGGAGTGTAAGTGGAGAAACAAAATGAAATTTTAAGAAAAAGGGCAACTGACAGGTAAATCTTTAACCAAAAGGACCCAAAAGGAAGGCAGGCTAGCAATCAAACTAAAATGATAAAATTAAAGAAACAGAGGTTATGAAAAATGTATTAATAAAATGTGTAAAGACTATGGGGAACAGAAGAAATTCCATACAAGACATACAGTAAGTGTGAAGAATTATTTTTGCTATGTTTAATCACTTCAACTGACGCTTACTGGAAAATGAAGCACCATAATTTTTAGACACATTATCCACGTTGGTTAGCAGTATTATATTCAGGGAAATGTAGTCACAGAGATGCTTACATCATATATTTTTACAGTTTGACCACTATAATTTGTTATTTATGGTGCTGTCTCAAACATGGTATTTTGCATATTATTGGTGAGAAAAGCCATAGTCAGAAAGATGAAGCTTGATTACAGTGACATGTTAAATGATTGTGATGTGGAAAGGCCATTAGTCTTTCAACACCATCGTATAACAGGGAGGATAATGGTGGTTGATGAGCAGCATTTTTGAAAATATTCTATAAAGGTTCTCATATTATAAACAACTTTTAAAATCTTTTTTATGCTTATGTTCACTGAGTTACCCTGAAAGCTGTACCCTGGGTGTGCAGCCTACTTTGGAATTCCAATAGACTGCAAAGATGGCCCAGGTACCCAGTCAGGAGGTCTGGGGAGCTGCCAGGTCTGAAAGCTGTCCTCCCTTAGCCCGTAGGGTGGGAGGAGAAGTAAGCAGCTACATTTCAACCTTGACATCAGGCAGCAAAGAGCTCTTTCATTTGAAATTTTCCTGGAGTGGTTCCAGTTTATGGCCAGGTGAAGATTACAGTGATAACCTATTTTGTGTCATTGTCATGATATTTAAGCCCCATTCTGGAATACTAAGGGTTATGAGAATTTATGCACTGTTTAAAGTGAGCTGGGGTATTAAGTACAAAGTAAAACTTGACAGATTTTAGAGGAAACCTGACCATTCAAATCCTCAGAGTTATATAGTCCCTCCTGAGCTCATTATTCTCTCCCATTCCTTTTCTGAGAATTACTTCCAACTCATCAAGATTGGGCCATATATCAGTGCTGTCACTTATTTCAAAATGTTCACAGTAACTTCTTGCCCCAGTTTCAGACTAATTGTACACGTCCCCCAAAGTTTTTTTCTGGTAGTTTGGAAAGTGTTCTTTCCCTTGACTCTTCCCCTTTGTATGTGTGTGATTGCAGGTCCATGGTCACAGACTATTCAGGATGCTGGTGTGAATGAGCAGTGCAGCAACATCCTCAACAACAAGCGGTTTATGTTGGACATGCTGTATGCGCATAACAAAAAGCCCAAGGATGAAGAGGAGAAGGAGCTGGAGGCGAAGGAGGAAAAGAAGGAGACGGAGGAAAGTGAGGAGTCACTCACTAGCCTAGCCAGTAGGATCTCTATTCTTCAGGCCACTAAACAGGCCAAAGATGAAAGTGTCAAAAAGATGGAGATTGGAAATCTGGACAATCAAGGCAGTGTGAAAGCCTTTGCAGAAAAGTTCAACAGTGGTGAGCTGGCAAAGGGGACAGCTGTGCCTGAAGATGAAATCAGTGAACAGGTACCTGAGAAAACACCAGCACAGCCAAAGAAGGAATCTGATTACATCTGGGATCAGCTCATGGCTAATCCTAGAGAACTTAAAATCAAAGATATGGATTTTACAGACTTGGGGGAGGAGGATGATGTAGATGTGTTGGACATGGATATGGGTCCTGGGGACTCCCTTGCTCCCCCTCCTCCACCTCCACCTTCTTTTCTGGGTTTGCCACCTCCACCACCTCCCCCGTTGTTTGGATGTCCGCCTCCACCTCCACCCTCTGCTAATTTATTGGCTCCTCCTCCACTGTTCAGCACTCCTCAGGGTTTAGGGTCACCTCAGGTTCCCAGGGGTCAGCCAGCATTTATAAAGAAGAAGAAAACCATCCGTCTGTTTTGGAATGAGGTACGGCCATTTGAGTGGCAGTGTAAAAACAACAAACGCTGCAGAGAATTCCTGTGGTCGAAACTGGAACCCATTAAGGTGGACACTTCCAAACTGGAGCATCTCTTTGAGTCTAAATCCAAGGAACTGCCTGTCACAAAGGTACAGCTTGTATTCAGTTTGCTATTATTCTGTTATTGTATTGGTATTCATTTTGACTTAGATCTAGATGATTTATGTTGTTTATATAAAAACAGTGGAAATTACTGGATGTGTTTCTAGCTTGGCCTATGACGGAAGATATTCCATGGCCTGATGCTAGGAGATGAGCCTAGGGTGGTGTACATGCCAAGTTGCCCTCCTGTCTCAGACCTGGCAAGTGTGGGATATCATTTTAGGTGGCATATACCAACAAATTTTACATTTACCAACAAATTCGCTTGTCTGTAGACGAGTGCCAAACTAGGTATTGAAACCTTAAATATTTTCTCTTACATTCATATAAAGGTCACAGCATGGTGATTCATATCTGTGTATTTGACAGTTCTTCCCTTGGAAATATTTTCCTAATCATTATGTGGAAAGGTTAGAATATCAAACTGGATCTGCTGCAGAGAGTCTACACATGTGCTTTATTCTGAGGGATCGAATTATCAGCTGGACTAACTCTACAGCTAAACTCTGCAGGGGTATTGGCTTTTGGTTTTATACTGGTGAACAGGCCTATTTTAAATCCTTGATTTATGCAATGTGGCAATTTTAGGATAGAAGCTGGCACACCAAATACCTCTGTAGCTAGGATTCCCTCTTCCTCAGTATTGTTATAAAATAAATTCACAAAGGCTGGTGACATGTCTGTTTAACATTAGAATCAACAACAAAAGGAAGCTTTTTATAGTTACATTTAGTAGGAATTTGAAGTAGCATTAAAAAAGTTATTAGCTTGAACATTTGTTTTTCATGGCTACAAAAACTCTTTTTCTTCTAAGCAGAATAATCAGTTTCAGGAAAACAATGGGAGTTTTTTTGGTTAAAATGCTAGTTAAAGATGTCCATCTCTCCTAAAATAAATAAATCACTTGTTTATTTTCTCTGTATGCCTATATGTTTTACAGTAACATAAAAACCAGTCAGCACCTTGAAAGTTTTACTTCTCTTTAGCTAGAGAAAGTTATTATATCTATTATGTATCATAGATACTATTGTTTACTCTTAATCTTAGGAGTCTGGATATCTCACAGTGAAAGTTTTCAGGTCACTTGTCTGGGTTATTAACTCAACATTCTCTTCTAGTCATTCCTGGTCTTCTTGGCCAAGTGGAAACACTACAATTTCAACAATCAAGTACCTAGCAAACAGCAGGTACAGAAAGAGTAGATCCTGCCATCACTGTTCTTAGACGAATTGTTTTGTGGCACAGACGTATGTAGATCTGAAATGTATGGTATAGCAGCTTCAAAAACACATTCAGCTGATTGTTCATTTGGCCAATGCTGAGATTAATTTCTCTCTCTAATTCCTTTTCTGCTGAGGAAGGAATGCTGGTGTTGTGGCGTGCTACTCCTCATCTCTTTCCCTGTAAATACAAATCTGCCACAGATGGTTCATAGATGGAAGGAATGAGAGCATTTTCTTAGATCCATAAAACATTTAATTCCTTGAATTGAATGTGGAATTATTACATATTTGCCATTTCCAAAATTTAGCTTTGTGCTCAATGCCAGTATTGTAATGGATCACTCTGGCTAATTCTTAGTCTTTTATTCTCACACAAAATTTTGATAAAATGTTAAATTGTTGGAATTATGACTTGTTTACTTTTCCAGTCATTCATCGTGCACATTCCCAAACTACCCTTGGCCATTTTCCCTCCCTCACACTTGTTTCTCAAACTTGCCTGATGCTTTGGCACAGCTTTTGGCTTCTGGCTGGAGGATGAGTGAGCAGGTTTCTTTGAAAATAGTGCAAGTCTGAAGAATGATTTAGGTGACTGCTTTCCTCTTGGAGACTAATAACTTCTCTCTGCATGAGACATTGTACTTTTGGCACTCTTTCCACACTGTCCCATAACACAGGCATAGAAGTCTCATTCTCTCTGTAGAGAAGACAGTGAGAACTGAGGAGTTCTGTAGTAGAAGTCTACAGGGGCTTCTGAAACTCCTGCCTGGCTTTGGTGAACACCAGAAAATCTTACAGAGTAGGAGATGGTCCTTAGATCAAGTGAGAGTGGGAATAATTAAGCAGACCCCTGAATCTGTAAAAGACTTGAGGTTTGGTACGAAGATTACACTCAAATTAGGATAGCTCTCGCTTTTTCCAGACTACTTGGTTTATTTCCAGGGAGTACATTCCCCGTTGTGTCTAGTTTCTCCTGTTCAATGGCTGCAATCCAAAACAGGTTTATTCTATAATATCATAAAGTCTGACTCACAGCTCAGTTTGTTCAGCTGAAAAAAAGAGAGTGCAGAGTAACAAATCAAAAGTCAGATCTCCAGATTTCATAGCAAGAGGTGGAAGTAGGTGCATGGAAAAGGAACAGTCCAGAAGGATGATAGGAAAGGCAAAGTCAGGGTGTGTAGGGGTGGGCTTGGCTCTATCTTGAGCATGTGCTCCTTCATACAGCTGTAACCAATTTTACTCTAGTTTCTAATCCTTCACTATGATTTCCACAACACACAGCTATAAACAGCTACTTCCTGGCTCATGAGAAGTTTTTCATTAAACACAATAGGCTGTAATAAAATAAAGTGGCTTTTAAATTGTAGGATATAATACAGGATTTGGGGGTTGGGGCTGGGAGAAAAGATTCTTGATTTTAGGAGAACTTATGCCACATTGGGCAAGTTGCACATTGATTGTAGTTAGTGGAGAATCTTTAGTTGCAGAATGTTTATTTTCTAGCATGGAGGACCATGACATTATATTTGTGAATAGAAAAGAGTGATCAAGCCAGTCTAGTATTTCCTTTCTTCTCACTCCACCAAATAAAACAGGTATTTTGGCAAAGTACTTTAAAGTATTTACTTTTCTGTGAAGAGAAATGAAAACAGACACACGTGAATCAGATGTTGTTATTCAGCCCTTCGCCATCCACTTGGTTCTGCATGAAAGTATTATTTTGCTGATTCATATATGCCCTGTGGGATATAGCGATGCATCATGTGCCACAGACATAGAAACTAGTAGGTGGGAAAAATTTAAAAAATTTATTTCCATGTACCTATGTATGTACATGCCTAGACCTTTTGAAAGGATTTGTTGTAATTTGAATAAATGCCAAGACAAGTCATAAATGTGGACCAGAATTTCTTAAAAAGTTTGCATACATGTATCCTGGAAAAAATCAGTGTCAGCTGAACGATTCCATTTTAAATCTCCAGGACTAAATCCTGGCTAATTGAGATAAAAATTAAAAAAAAAAGCCATCTCACCAGAAGTTTTAAGGGAGAAGATACTTCTAACTTGACCCACATACATAATGATTTATTTTTCTGCTTCGGGTATGAATTAAAGCAAAGAGCTGTGTGTTAGATTATGTGTTTATCAGACTGCAGATCACCTTCTATGGGATGGTAACAGTTTCTAAATAATCTATCTGGACTACCCAGTCTTCAACAGAAGCTAAAGAATCTGACAAGTTAAGTCTTGTAAAGATGTAAATTCACTGTAATTTTCAATACATTGCACAAATATTTGTTTCCCACAAATTATACAACCTGATTTATATTCTATATGTAATTTTGCATTTACATTTAATAATACAGTATTCAGGAGGTCGGGGATTACATTTCATACTGACACATTAACATATAAAATCAAGTGCACTAGTTCACTGTTTCCTCAAGCATTTGAAGTCATTCTCTATGAATAATTCTATAAAGCACAGATTGAAGTCACCTAATATTGTAATAGAAATTAATAGTTGTAGCTTATTTTAACAGTCAGACACTTACACATGTGCAATTTCATTGCAGACAGAAACTAGTTCTTTTCCTAGTGGTAAGATAGTTCATAGTAGTAAAATCTCTTTTCTTCAATCTTTTATTTATTTAGAAAATATATCTTTGGAACTCAGCTATCGTCCCCAGAATGGGTTTAAAATTGGTTCTGCCCCTATTTTTGAGAAGGCTTAGTTAGACCAAAGTTTTATATCCCATGCAGTTATAGCTGTGGAGAATACCTGTGTGCATACATGCCCTGCACAGCTCATCTGTCTGTCTTAACTCTTGGCTAAGGCAGGAGAGCAGTATTGTGAGCCCAGTCATCCTGATAGGCAGAGTCATATGTCCTCCAAATGAATATGTCTCTCTTGTCAAACTTTGGAGCCTAAAAACAGAGCTGCAGATTTGAGACTTACTTACCCATACCACATGTGGGAAGCCTAAATTTAACTCCCTTCCCTCAGCCTTTTCCCTTCTGCATAAATTCTTTGGAGCTGTGTAATTCTGTGCAGCAAAGGACAAGGTAAAAATTGGTGGTTTAAAAAAGGCTTAGTGCAATACAAACTCAAGGGGAAGCAGTCTCTGGTGAACCCTGTTTGTTTTTAATATGGTCTTGGCCACTAACTGTGGTCCTGAAAATGTGATTAATAGCTTGGGAAGTAAAAAATTACTGCTTTAAAGGAGAAACTGTGTTTCACATCCTTCAGGTAGGTCCCAAAGAAAAAGAGGAGTCTCTTATTCAAAGAAAGGAAAGTTCAAGAGGGCTTTGGGGATACTTTTAGGGTATTAAAGAGAGAGCAGTTCGGACAGAACTGACATAGAAATGTTGAAAACAAATGTTATCTCTGCTCTCCTAAAAATTACCCTGTTAACTGAAAGGTTGTTGTTTCTCTCTAAGTTTAAAAAAACCCAACTCTTATTACTTTCACAGATCATACACATGTGGTAGTCCCCAACTCCTCTAAATTACACTTGCCTTCAGTCCCATTAGCCCACAGAAGTTGCATCATACCATGTTAATTGTTCTGGTATGATCAAAGGTCTGTGGTGCCACACAGGTGCTAAGCAGTCTGCAGGGACTGGTGGGCAAACCTTTCCCTGTGCAAGCAAGGAACTGAGCTATGCCATAAAAAGGTATCTTGGTAATGATACAGCTGCATTACCCATTATGGGCTGACCCACAGCTGGAGGTACTTTGATGAAATCATTTACTAGCTTAGTTCTTTCAATTCAGAAAATGCACATAGGCATAGCAGTAGGGTATTTTTTTGTTGCAGTGGGTGTGGTGCAGACCCAAAGAAAGTAAAAAAAAGAAAGCTTCATGGTCTAAAAAAACAATCCTGATAAGTAAGAGTCTCCTCCTGGGCTTTCCTGAAATCCACAGATGATTCCCTGCTCTGTACAGTAGTATGGGCTGCCACACTGCAGCCTGGAAAGAGGAATTGCTTACTCTCTTTGCTCCATTGAGGTGTACCTATACTAAGGTTGCTGCTGCTGAGGCTACAACCCATAGCCAAGTAACAGGGAGGTCACAGTCCCATCTTTACAGCCTGCAGTGCAGGTTTGTATATACCAAACCAGTTCTGCTCGCTTGCATCAGTGTGCAGGACTTCTCCCTACATTCCTCTGCTTGACTGTATTCCTCAGTGCATCTCTGAGAAGGCAAAGGGGGAAGAACCAGAGAAAATGTGTTTACAAAGTTCACATATAGGGAAAGGGAGGAAAAAACTCTGAGTATGGGCAGAGTCCTCTCATATTTCAGCCTATTATACAACATATGTAGCTACCAAAGAGACACCTTCTATCATGGGATAATAAGAGAGGGAAAGAGAGGAATATTGAGGCATAAAAGCAAAGACCACATTCAACACTACGTTATGCCATATGATTGGTTGATGAGTCACCTTGTATAGTTGGTTCACATTTTCATATTTTGATTTGGTTTCATATAAGGATGGGGAGAAAGAGGAAGAAATTCTGTGAGCCTACTCTAGTATGGAATTTAAAGCATATGGTGCTAGTTCTTTGTGATTTCATTATTTATAGGAGATTTTAAGATCCAAAGATATGCCTAGTCTCAAATAAAACTTTGGGAAAAAAAGAAAAGCTGATATTGTTCTGCACCTGTGAAGGCCTTGATGGGCATATTATGAGCAGCAAGGTAGAATAACTTTGCCCTGGCAGCCAGAGCAATGATACACCAGTGCCTCCAGAAAGTCCTCTGTGGCTCCTTTGCCCAAGGTCGATTTATGACACAGGAGAGTGCTGGCAAGCCCTGGCTGTTTCCCAGCCAGCCACACACGTGAGAAAGGGTCAGTGGCCAGTCCAGGCTGATGCATCCACCAGGGAATTGAGTCCCAGAGCCCAGTGGCTGCCTATCTGCTGCCCCACCAGCCCTGTGCTGGCCAATCCTGCTGCACAGCAGAGCTCTCAACTGGCAGAGACAGCTTCAGGTGTTTTCAGACCAACTCCTGCCCCAAACTGTCCTTGTGGGGACTCTCAGGCTAGCTCTGCTTTGAATGGCAGCATTCAGATCTTTGGTTTAATCCTGGCAGCTCATGTTGATACCAGCAAGGATGTGGTGGAAGAATTCAGCTTGTTTTGATGACAGCAAATGAATTAGCTTTACATTCAGTGTCAGCTTCCTTGAGTAGGTGAAGTCATTAGTGAAAGGAGTGACTTTTTCTTTATAAAACAGATCAGGGGAATAATAATCTTGTTCTCTTCTTTACCAAGAAAACTGCTGCAGATGGGAAGCGACAGGAGATCATTGTATTGGACTCCAAACGAAGCAACGCTATCAATATTGGCTTGACTGTGTTGCCCCCTCCTCGCACTATCAAAACTGCTATTTTGAACTTCGACGAATATGCCTTAAACAAGGAAGGAATAGAGGTAAGAAAGAATAGTTGATGTCTTCAAGTCTGCATTTTCAATGCTTCCTTTTTTTTTTTCCATCTTGCACATGGTACAAGCTAGATTTGTCATGAAAGAAGAAGAGGATGTATTATGTCATGTCTGAGTGCTGAAATTTGTCAAATCAGTGCCGTGGGCTCAGAAGCATGCAGCATCCACCTGAGATTGGGCATGCTCCGTAAATGTTGATTATTGCTTTGTTTGTATCTGAGTTTGAGTAACAATCCTCTTAATTCCTGTCAAGATTTTCAGAGTATTATCTCGAGCTTGACTGAAATATTGTGAGCAGCAAGTACAGGCATTGACTTACTAGGGCTGATGCAAGTGGTACAGGATTTAATAAATTTCATGCCCAGCTAGCTGTTGGAGTCATTCTAGATTGTATATCTAATGGAAAACAAATACAGTGACTAGTTCTGCTCAAAATAGCATTTCTGTGTTACTGTTGTTTGAAGAAAAGCAGTTGGTATAAAGATTATAGATGATGTAATTTTTACCATTACTTGTTTGACTTTGCAGATATTCTTATTGAGATCCAAGATGAGCTCTGTTTATTATTTTTTTATCAAAGCATTTTTCCTCCATGAAGTGTAAAAGAAGCCTACTGCTCCCCTGTTTGTTTTGTTTTTAAATTAGGGTTGTATTAGTTTCAAATTTTACATTTTTTTTTCAATAAGCCTATATCATCTAGTAGGACTCGTCTGCACAACTACAAACTCAACCAGGGCTGAGCTGCAGAGGTCATATATTGATTGACAGTCACCTTTTAGGAGTTTGGCACCATGTTTCATGATTTCCACCATTCCACCTTCATTGTGCTGACTACAGAAGAAAATGAGAAAAGCTTGCTGGAATGGCAGTGGAGTTGCCAACAGTTATGTGCAATAGAAATACTTAAGTCAAAGGATCATTCTAGCTAGAAGGCAAGGCCTGATTTATCCCTACTATAATCTAGTTTATTCCCAAAGCTATTTTACTTATTTGCTATAATCATACTTTTCTTGCATTGTGAAAGTGACAGATCAGTCTAAAAAGGTAGTTTTGAATGACCCAGCCCATGCACCCACCACAGCAGTTGGCAGTACTAAACTTCAAAGTAGTGCGGAGAAGTACCTCTCCAGCCATGCCCAGCTCACAGACCACCCGTTAGATCTCAGTGCTGTAGGCAAGGTTTCCATACAGAGTCCAATATAAAATACCTGATAAGAAAGGACACACCTTCATTAACTTCCATGTATCATCTCCTTTGAATTGTGTCCTTCTCTGGCTTGCTTAACAGAAGATCAGATGCTTTGCACAGCCCACCCTTTCCACTGCCAACATTTGTTTCTGGGCTGTCCATCTGCCATCCACCTGTGATGTCCACAGTTGTGAGTGCCTTGTACCACCACACCCTCCTCTGGGTGGCCTTCCCATTAGCTGCCAGGAACCCATAATTTAATTTCAAATATATACACAGGTAGCTTTCAAATTGAAGAATGCAAGAAACCAGGAAATGGTACACTGTAAGTATACTTGCCCAGTGCTAAAGAAAATGGGGTTTCTGAGGTCTATGGCCACAGTTTGATGTTAAGGTTGTGAGTAATCCTAATGTGATCGTTCTGGTATTTGAAATTAAGAGAATGGGTAAGTGGAGCAAAGCCCTGGTACTTTGCACTTTGAGAGATGAAGCCTTCATTGATTGGGAAGGATGATGTTCATGAAGAAAAGAGTGGTTTTTCCCTCTATATTCTGGATTTATTTACTTCTTATCAGGTAAAACCCTACACTGACTTCAATCTCCCCTTCCCAATCCCAAGTCACTGATTTTTCTTTTAGTATGTTGTTACAGAGTCAAACAGATGTTTATAGTGATATAGGGCTGGATTAAGGTATGCAGAATTGGGCAGGAAGCACACAGGTTGATAATACAGACATGCATTGTTGTGAGTCCCACTGTTTTTGGTAAAGCCCTGCCTCAGTTTTCCATCTACCCCTTTGGTCTACAGTGTAAACGAGCTCTATTTCCTGCAGTTATCCTTTCTTTTGCTTTAGCCTAAGAGTTAGCTTACAGAATTTGTCTTTTCAGGCTAGATTTTTGGGAAGCTTTCTGGTTCTTATCTATGGTTCCTAATTATTGGGAAATAAGTGGTAGCAATGATGAATGAATCAGTAATAGTGTAAAAATCAGCTTCATTTGTAAAAAACCCCACAGATTATAAAACATATTATTTGCTATGTAATTTAATTGATAGCTTATCTATGGGTTGAATAAGGCAGGACTGTTATGCAAAAAAAAAATCAGCAATTTCCCTAATATAAAAATTGTGCAGTGGATATTCAAAAGTCTTTCTTCATAGTTAATTGTCTAGAAGAGATGTCACATCTGGTAAGCAGAAGCGAGAAGTGTCAAGAGAGCAGGAAAAGACATATAATGTGTGCAATGATAACATAACATTCACTGCTAAAATTTCAGAGAAGATATAATTTAGGATCATCTTCAGCTTTTATCAGATCTGACACAGAGCAGAGCACCAACAGCATAAAAAGTCACCTGAGCCATCCTTTGCCTTCGCTGGGAGCTCTGTGTCATGTCCTTCACTGAAGGCAATCGTCACTGCCGTGTTAGCCTGGGTGTGGCTTTGGTTCTGCACCTTAGTGGATTGAATGGTGTCTTAACACTGACCTTGGAGATTGTTTTAAGAACAGTGGAATGAAAGTAGTGCTGACAGTAGTTGTAGCAGCAAGGCAGTGATGCAGCAGGCTGCAGGCTCCAAGTTTGCAACAGCCCAATTCATCAGGTCCATAGTGACGCAGTAAACTCTCCACTATGTTCTACTGAATGCTGCTGTGCTTGTGGCATTGAACTCTTGTTAGTAATCCGTATTTTACTTTTTAACTTTAAATGTGTAACTAAGTAGAAAAAAATTTCCAGTTATTTTAATGTCCTCGATGTCTAAGTACATTACATATTTTTAGGCCATGTGCTTAAAGTGGTTAGGTACCTCTGAGCTGTGAAAAAGACGAAAATGGGGGCATGACACTAAAAAGGCAGATGTAGTCCACTTAGTATGCAAAGCAGGCACTGCTAAAAACGTATTTTCAAAGGAATGCACATTGTGCGTTTGCAAGCATGCGTCAGTCCAGCTAAAAAAAATTTGCCACCTTAAATTTGCCAGAGTGTTTGTGTTTTCTTTTCTTTGAAAGCTTGGCATTCATTGTGTCCAAACAACTTGGAGCTCACTGCAGAATAAAGACCTGCCTCCTTAGTATGGATGAGGTCTTTCTGTGAGCTAAGCAAAAGAGGTGAACTTAAAATCCTGGCGCTTAATTTTTATGTATCATGGGCAACTGCAAGAATGGAGTACAACAAACCAGTCTTTGGTGCTTGTCTGCAGCAAAGGAAATGAATGGATTGCTCTGTAAAGGGCTACTCAGTAAGGGAATGGGGATCAAAATCAAATTATACCAAAGAGTATCATTAGTTTAACAGAGTAAAAATTGGGTAATGCTGTGAGGAAATTAAAATGGGTTGTTTTGTGCTTTACAATATAGCTTTTTGATGCTATGCAATACTGATTGCACTAGTAGGAATAGCTTTTAGTAAAACCCTTTGAAATGAAAAATCTCTCCAGGTATGCTAGGCTGTCCATACTCTTATTAAGTACTTTGAAGCAAAGGTGTCTGGAGTGTCTAGGTAGCCCTGAGATGTAAAAAGGGGTAAGAAATGAGAGCTTGGTGTTCAAAGGCAGATGGCGACATGTATAAACAAAAATAAATATTTGAGTTTTGGAAATAGTTACAGTATTTTCATTTTTATTTTGATCATTGACCTGGTGTATTGGCATTTGCAGTTTCAGCTGTTTAGCTAATGCTTTGTAAAAGTGTAATGGGATGTTTCAAATCCCATGCTAGCTTGTGTGACCTGAAAGAACACATTTTTTTACAAGTCTAGACAGATGAGAGAATGGCCTCAGTGGTGTCTTGCTGGCCGGACACTCAGTCAGCCTACCACTGTCCTAATCAGCTTCAGACTTTAAAGAAAAAAAGCCACTCTTTCTCTCTCCTTGCAACAAACCAAAATCTCTTCTGCAGTTGTTGTGACCAGCAATGGTGTGTTCATTATTTCAATGGAGAGCTGAGGAAGTGGAGGGGTGTGACTGAGGCCCTGGTGTCAGTTTCTGATTCACAGGGATGGCCAGCAGCGTTTTAGATGTAGTCCCTTCTCAGGATTGGATCATTTTTGGAAGAGTTGAAATAAAATTAGTGCAGGCAGCCTCAGTTACTGTGGAATTCTGAGCTTCAGATGCTGTTCTAATTTCTTAAGAGTTTCTACAGTAATACAAACAGCATTGTGTCTCATTAACACCTGCCTGAGAAGCTGGTGTGAGAGCCTTTTACAAGTTGAATTGTCTGCTGAGACCTGTCAAATATCTGGTGAGATGCCCACTAACATGTATTTGGTTATGCAGCTTACAAATTTATGGGCCTCAAGCCACAGAAGACCCAACAACCAGATATTTAGGTTCCTACTTTTTTCCGGCTGTTGTTCACCTGGTAAGATCAGTTGAAATGAAATATGAAAGCCAACACCCCTGCAACCTCATCATCACTTAGGACCCCATTATCTTATGAAAGAGATAACTTAAGCACCTACTTTACATAGAGGCTCTGGGCTATTTGCAGTCACTTCTTTGCTTAAATGCTTCCTTGCATCCCACAGAGGTCCATGACCCTCAGCCATATCAGGTTTATAAATTTTTCCCTGTGAACCTTGTAAGTCTTTCCTCTTAGGAACTTCTGGAGATTATACCTCAGGAGGGCAGAGTCCAGAAAACAGGCATTTTATCCCTATGCTGAAAGTTCAAGGAAGTGGCTGAGTCCAGCAGCAGAGTAATTAAGATCCATTATCTCATGCAAAAAATACTTCTTTTCCTCCATTATTTGTGCCTGGGTTTTCCTCAGAACGTAGGACTCTGGCCTGAACAGTTGTGTGAGAAAGAATGAAGATGAAATACATGTGTCACACATACTAGAGAATATGAGCTTTGTTAATAACTACTTCTTCTTTTATGAACCTGGAGGCTGCCAAGACCACCTGAGTTATGAGGAAAGAAAGGAAGCTGGGCCTGTTTAGCCTGGAGAAGAGCAGACTGAGAGTGGATCTTATCAATGCCTATAAGTATCTGAAGGGAGGGTGCCAAGAGGGTGGATCAAGGCTCTTCTCAGTGGTGCCAAGCAATAGGACAAGAGGCAATGGGCAGAAACCGATGCAGAAGAAGTTCCACCTGAATGTGAGGAAGAACTTCTTTACTGTGTGGGTGACTGTGCACTGATAGAGATTCTCCAGAGAGGTTGTGGAGTCTCCCTCACTGGAGATATTCAAGAACCCTATGAATGCAATCCTGTGCCATGTGCTCTAGGATGACCCTGTTTGAGCAGGGAGATTGGACCAGATGCTCCACTGTGGTCCTTTCCAACCTGACCCGTTCTGTGATTCTGTGTACTGGGGAGACTGTTATGAACTAATGATTTGACTCAAAGCTATTTGTAATTTAATGGTCACATCAGGTGCCAGTAACCTTCTACCCTGCTGTGTTTTTATGCTACTTTTACTGTTGGTGAGGATTCAAAAAATAATAGTAATAAAAATTAAAATAATAATAAAGTGGCAGATGGTGTACTCATCAGTTTCCAGCACTGAAAAAAACTGCTCAAATTAGTTGTAGACTGGAAATCAAGAATAGGAGCATTTTACAACTAGCTTAGGGGCACACCAAGGATAATGACCAGCAGGATCAGAGTTATTTGCCCAAGCAGATCAGAAGTGCTGGTGTAGGTCATTGTTATGGGAGGAGTTGCACCCTGGATGATGTGAGATCTGCCAGCAGCTCTGGTCCCATTAAGGCTTGGCTTTCAGCAGCAGGGCTGATGCTCAGCAGCTGGCACCACAAGTACGAGCTCTTTTGCTTGGCATTCTCTGTTTCTCATACTATGGTACACAGCACAGCAGCTCTGCAGTACATGGACTTGAATGCTTTTTGTCGGCTCCATCTATCTTGTGGTGTTTACATAAAGTTCAAGGAGGAGGAGAATCTCTTTGGAAATAAAGCTTACTGTTTCATTGCTCTCTTTAAAATGCCCCAAAGCAGTGCAAAATCTCTGGAGTGAGGGCTCTGCCCCACCACAAAATACTTGTGGGATTCCTGGGTAGCTGCCAAAAGTCCTAGTTATTTGTAGGAGGCAACTGAGAATACTGCTGAAGTGTTACACTTTAAAAATGCATCAGAAGCATTTTTTCATGCATCACATGGCTACTGCTAAACTATCCATGTATGGATGTTCAATATGATCCTATTTGCAAGCTGCCCTGTCTCAGCTGAGGGCATCTTGGCTGCTTTTCATTGTGGAAGAGAGGAGCAGGCACTAGGAGGCCTGACTTCTTCAAGGGACACTGCAAAACACCTCTGCTTGTGAGTTTCAGACTCAGGTTTGAGGAGTTTTCGATGAGTGTTGGTTAAGCACTGAGAAATGCCCTGAAACATCTGCTTATAACTCTAATTTTATGTTAGGCATGACCCAAGTTACAGATTTCAGCATGTGTGTGGATGCATGGATGGATGAATTAGTGGATAGCACATTTCAAAATCAATACACAAATGCTATCAATTGGAATTGATGTACATCAAAATATTTTCCAAGCAATCACTGACAGGCTAAGGAAAAGCACCAGAGTGTATTGAGGGATTTTCCTCCTCTTCTTTTTTTAACTTCAGATATTAATATATTAAGGTAGAAACTTGCAGTGACCAAGCAAGGAGGCCTTTTTTTTGTTGTTTGTAACTGAGAGGAAGAGCCAACATTAACAGAAAGAAATGCTTCTTTATTTATGTTTATGAAAGTCAGCAGAAGAAAATGGACAGCAATACAAATGCTGTGGCTAAAATTAAGTAAGTCCCAGTTCAACAAATTGAACATTATTTGCCTACTTACCACTTGTTCTTTGCCAGGAAAGGTCCTTGCTCTCCCATGCTGTATAGACAGCCAGAGGAACTTTCAGTACTAGAAGGGGGCACTTGTGCTGCTTGGATGAATTGGCTGTGTCCAGCATTGGAACAAGGCTGTAGTTTGGATTGGCAGGTCTGATAGCTTTTTGGCTGTATTTTTATTATTCTCTCCTCCCCTTCAAAACAGTCTCTATCATTACAGAAGGCTACAGCAAAAACATGTCATTCCTCGGATGAATAAACAAGTTGTGTTAAAAATCTGCTTTGCTTTAAGAAGGCATTTATCAGTAAAGACCTCAACTTATCTGATGCCTTTATGTTGTTTTGCTTTTTTTTTATTTTCAAATGTGTTTATTATGTTGCAAACTAATTAATAAGCAATACTTTAGACAGCAATACTTTGAGAAGGAAAGCTGCCAGAAATAAACAAGCCTGTAAAAACCATGAATTAAAGGGAAAATTTAAATATTTTGAGCAACACTGACAGCAGAAACTAAAAATATTGACATCCTTTTTCATCAAAATTTTAGGCTTTTCAGATCAAAAGAGAAAAAAGCCTTATGTTTTGCAATGCATAATTCAGCTTTAAATTCAATGTCTGTTCCTTGGGAAGTTGTCAGTTAGGGTGAAATTTTTAGGAGTGACCTAGTAAGCTGCAATAGGTTTCATGTATAAAAAACAAAACAGGCTGAACCAAAAGCAAGGAATTGTGGTTACAGCAAGGGACAGGAGTCCTCAAGTTATTTTTGTATACATACAAGTGTGCTGGAAGAGTTGTAGATTTTTAGGCTAAAAGGGACCTTAAAATCTAGTCTGACCTGCTATAAATCACAGACCACAAAACTTCTCTCCTTTTACCAATACTACCATATGTAATTTGAAGAAAGATGCTCAGTTGTGACTTAAACATATGAAAGGTGGTGAGATCAGTCCCAAACAGTGTCCCTTTGTCTCCTTCTTTATTTCATCCCATGATTAGCTATATCTACTGAGTACAGATTGAAAAAAAAAAAAGAAAAAAAGAAAAGGGCATGACTGTCCAGATATCTTTTTCAACAAACTGCAGGTGTGAGATAGCAGGCCTCATTTTGTTTTCTTGGGCATGGGTTAGTTCTTGATTACTACAGTGCTGTCCTAGTTTAACAGCCCAGAACTTCTTGAGGACTTCTGCTGGTGCTGCTGTGAAGTCATGCAGCATCTAGCCCTTTCACACCTCTCAGCCCTGCCACTGATGCCTGCCTTTTGTCTCCCTATACAGAAAATCCTGACCATGATCCCATCTGAGGAGGAAAAGCAAAAGATCCAGGAAGCACAGCTGGCAAATCCCGATGTCCCCCTGGGCAGTGCTGAGCAGTTCCTTCTCACTCTCTCCTCCATCAGCGAACTCTCCGCCAGGCTCCAGCTCTGGGCATTCAAGATGGACTATGAGATAGTGGAAAAGGTGATGGGAAGCAGAGTGGCAGGGGTGGAGACTCTTCTGAGCCTTTGCTTAATCTGTCCCTGACCTCGTTATTACATGAACATGTATTTTGAGGAAATGGTAAATGGGTAGCTTTTGTTTCAGTGTTCCAGCAGGAAACAGCGAAAATGATCCTTCATAATCTATTCCTTCTATAAAAGAAAATTAGAGATTATGTCTTCCTTCCTTTAATTAGTTACTAATGATACTGAAACAAATAAGAGTGCTAAATCTTGACCACATCTTCTTCAGATGTTGTTATTCAGGAAATTCTTACTTCAGAGCAATGAGAATTTTTCTTTGATTAAAGATTGAGTGAGGACTATGGTATTCAGTCTTATATAGTAAAATGAGAGTATTGATCTTGCATTCATTTGAACTAAGAAAAACACCATCCATTAAGGGGTTTTTTGTTTATAGTTCTCAAAATTCTAAATAAAAGGTAAGGCATCCTTCAAGAGTGTTCTGTTCAGTTAAGTCACAGACAGTTGTTGCCACGTCCATGGATGTCTTTCATTCAGAGAACACTGTAATACTATAATTGAGTTGTCTGTTATTAATGATGAATCATAGACAAAAATTTTAAAAAGAGAATGTAAAATTTTGGTGCATAGATGAAACAGAATGAAACTGTGTAGGCAATTTCAGCTAATGGCCTTTCACAAGGTGCCTCTTCTGGCTGGTGCATATCCCATGCATTGCTCTTAAAGCAGTTCTCTCCTATATTAGTTTCGTGTCTGTATCTGTGCAGATATGTGTGTATTGAAAAATCTGTATCACTTTGTGTGATATCCATTCTAAGAAGTGGGACATGCTTGTGAAAATGCCTTATGTTTACCTAGAAATGGTTATTAAACAAGTTGTGCAAAAGTTGATGGATCTGCAGATGATACTGTCTCTGCATAATTTTCCTAGATTTTAAGAAATGCAATCACACTAATAATTGAGATGTTTTAATTGCAATATTCTAGTCTTAGCCATTTACATTTCTGACTTGTATAACAAAATACTTGTTATGGTATGAATACTTTCTTACCAGGTTTTCTTTTTTTTACTCAGGTACTGATATTTATTTTGCTTTGAAGTTACCACAAGGCTAAATTGTACCTCTCACGTCAGCTGTGTTAGCTGTAGCTGTTAATCTCTGCATATACCTAGAATTTCTGGTGTCCTCTCAATCAAAAAGTAGCATCTGAAGCAGTGCTAGGAGCTAAAGAAGTTCTCATAGTTTTCCTGATCCTTTGCCTGTAATGATTATGCCACAAAGTTAGTTCATGAATTGCCAGCTAAAATCCGTGTAGAATGGATGCTGGTACAAAATGCCTCAAATACTTCAGTTTCTCAAAGAAGCAATAGCTGGAGTCAAGATAGAAGCAACATTTTTATCTCCATTGAAAGGTAGATAGGACTAAGTACAGTACTTACTGTAAAATGGTAGAAGAAATAACACGTGATAACTCTGATAAAATAAGAGGAACATGCAAAAAGAACCCTTGCAGAAAAGCGTGGATGGGACAGACAGCTTGGGTTGAAGAGGAAGATACAGGATCAGATGTCAGGAGTACAAGAGAGACTGAGCACCTCTCCGGTAACAACAGGTTAAAGTCAGAGGTTAAGTTCCAGGTAACACATAAATATACTTGTTATTTAGACTGAGATAAGGATACTCAAATTTAAAAAATGAAGTAGTTTGCATTAGTGATTGTGGTAATAAGAGAGTCCGATGAGCTGCTAACATTCTTCTGTTTTTCAAACTATGTTTTTGAAGAAGATCCATCTGCAAAAGGGCAAAGCTTAGGTGTCAAAATCACTTAGCTCCACAGTTTTTGTCATTTCTTTTACTCCAACATTTGCTTTTTTTAAATCTTATTTTAAAATAACGAAAATTCATAGCAGTTCAGAATGCATTTATATTATTTATTGAGTCATACATATATTTTATGTAGGAAATTAATGAACCTTGCTATTCCTTCCATAAGGCTGGAATTTTCAGATGGTCCATGGTATCAACAGTGTGAAATACCTGAGGTGTTGATGTAAGACCATGCTTCTCATAAATGAGAACATGCTTTTGCTAATCTGCCAAGAATAGAGTTTTACCTATTTTTACCTAAATAGGTCTTAGCTTGATGTCTGACAGCCTGAAAGAAAAGAGCATGAATTCTTCAAGTATGGGGTTAAGTGATACATTGTTTACATTCATCAGAAGCTTTCCATGCATAAGTCCTCTTTCCTGGCTTGAATTTAATAACTGAAGCAAGTCAGGATACATTTATAGGGAGCATCCTCAGGCTCTGAGGGTCTTAATTCGATGATGAATACTCGTTCTTCGCTACCTACAGAAAATAAAAAGGAAAACCCTCTCCAAATGGTTAGTTGGATAATATGTATACTGTTTTGAAATAACTTGAATGCCTACTGAAGATCATTAGTGGGACAGTGATTTTTCTCACCTTTATTTTAGTATCATAGTATAAAGGCATCGACAAAAGAGGTAGAGTTTTAACTTTAAAACTTGATTTTCAGACTTCTGATTGCTTTGAAAAATGACATTGTTGCTATTCATTCTTTGTACTGAACTATTTATGATGGAAATGCTCTCAAATTTCATTATCTCTAAGGGAGTTTAAAAGTCTAAGAAAAAGGAATAGAAAATTTGGTTGTCCTAAATAAGATTACTTTTTTCATAAGATCACTGCAGGCAAATGCATCCTTATTGCTGACAACTTTAAAGGATCATAAATTCATATAAGCAGGTGTAAAAATGAGAAAAGTAGGAGTGGTAAAGAAAAGGGCTTAATTCAGTTTCTCTTTTGAGAGGAAAGATTACTCCTGACCCTAGTCTTCTTGGAGACAGTGTGCTTCAAAAATAAGTGTTCAAAAACATTGCACTTCTGAGTGAAGTACTTTCTGTCTGAAAATTTTGCAAAATGCATCAGAGCTTTTTAAGCTTCATGGTATGATCCTGATACTTTTTGTTGTTTTCGAAGGATATGTTACTATGTGCAGGTTAGTCTTGATTAGAAGAAAATCTGGAAAATTAAATTTTGATCAGAGTTCCCATCTCAACCAAGTTTTTTCCCCTCCCAATAAAGCACAGACATGAACTTTTATAGCTGCAGGGAGCTAAATTTATTCCCAGTACAGCAGGTTGGTAAATGGTGCATATATCAGATTAGCTGTACAGAACGTGTGCCACGTCCTCCCTGTCCCAGGACCACTGGACTCCTTGCACACATATAGTTGGGTTCATTTGTGCATGTGTGTCAGACCTTTATTAGGCATTATCAGATGTCTTGCAGACAGGAGTTCTGGACCAATCCTCAAATTTAATTCAAACATAATTTGTAGGTGAAAAATAAAAACGTGGTATCAAAGGATTCAAGGTATCTCTGCCTTGTGTATCTGCCCTCTTTAGGTAGCAGGCAAGTTTTATAGAAAGCAAGAATAGGTATTTTGTCTGATTATTCAATATCTTGTTCACTATTTTTTATTTTTTGATTCTACAATAAAATAAAAAATAAAGAATAGTTATAAATGTGTACTACATGCAAGGAAGTCTAAGCTCAGATAACTTGCCTGTAAATAGCTAAATGAAGGGCTCAGTATGGCCTGCTTTGCAAGCCTTTTATGCCACCTTTATATTCACCTTGAGAATGCTTTAAATTAGTCTTTTAGGAATGATTTTTTAACAGGTTGAAAGTTATCTGAATAAAGTAGTTCAGAAGCCTGTGTTTACTGCAGATGCAGAGCTGTTTGATTCATCCCTATAATGCAACAAAACAAACTAAATCAACCCTGATGTTAAAGCAGCTCAAAGAATTCTGTGCAGTAGTTTCCTGATTTTAGTTCAACTTGATAAAGTCTTGGATTATTGAGCACCTCTCCTCTGAAGTGTAAATTACTTAGCTCACTATCCCATCTCTTAATTTGTCTTGAATCTTCCGTATTCCTTTCATGAGGTGAATTTTTCTGTAGTGACTAGAAATGTGTATTTCATTCATCTTTTGTGGTAAAATATCATTACAGTTATTGAAGGACCCATTATATGTCTTCAAGAAAGTGAAATTCTCAGTTATTTTGCCTCTTGGTCTAATATAACAGCTTAGTTTTGGCTTCTTGGCTCATACAGGGTACGAAAAATACAGGAGATTGGGGAAAAAGTTCTCAAGGGGAATTGGAACTATATGATCTTTAAGGTTTTTTGCAACACAAACCATTCTATGATTCTGTGAAAACAATGCTGCTCATGGATGCTTAGGATTGCATTTGGATATAGAAACAATGTGAACTGTTACTGTGCATACAAAATAAATAACCCTGAGCCTCACACAGAGACGTAGAAATAAGCTCTGTCAACTCAAATTACCCTCACTCTCTTCCTTTGAACTCTCTGATGTAGTTCACTTCCCGAGGTAATGGAACAGAATTTATGTTTTCAAGCCTTATCAGTTTACATACCTATACTCAGATAACATATGGATGGAAGATGCATTAGGTTAAAAGTTTAAAATGAGAATATTTGCAAAGCTTGATGTTTACGGCAGGGACTTTTTCCATTTTAAATTCACCAAGCACAAAACCATATCCAAAACTCAGAGGTGGCCATCATTTGAAGAAAGCTATAGGGTCAGGCTCTCATTATCAAGTCAGCCCAATTTCTAACCTTCTTTGTTTGTTTCTCAAAGATTAGAAAAAGTCATTTTAAGAAGCTTTTTTATCAGCTGGGGCTTAGGGGTGTTCATGCATCTCACTCAAATGCAGCAGCCCCTCCTCTGATTCTCTCTCCTGTTTGGAATCACAGGATAATCCCCAGGACAAGTAAGGCAATTGCATACATAAAGGAGAAACATTAGGAAATTATTTTGTGTAATTTTTTTTTGCTGTCCTTGCATGTGATTTATTAGCTGGAACATGGAAGAAAGCCAGCACACATGGCCAGTTTACACTCTGCAAGACCCCAGTTCAGGAACTTTTTGCATTAATTAATCTAAACCATAGAATTAAAAACTAGCCAACTGCAGCCTTCACTTTCTTGTTTCTGTTCTCATGGCAGGAAGTTGCAGAACCACTGCTAGACCTGAAGGAAGGAATGGACCAACTGGAGCACAATAAAACTTTGGGATTTATCCTTTCTACTCTACTAGCCATTGGGAACTTTCTGAATGGAACCAACGTAAGCCTGATGTCCCAGCATTTCCCCTGCAGCTTTTTTCTTCAAAAAAAACCAGAAGTCAAAACCATTATGATAATTGCAACCCACTATTTACTTTGTATCAGAAAAGTAATTTAGGAAGCAAAGCTGGTTTTTATTGTGTTGTTATTTAGGTTCCTCTTTGTCTCTTTCAGCATAATCTGAAGGAAATGCAGGGCTAGTTTAACTCTTTTAAATTTAATGTTGGTGTTCCTCATTCAAATTGTGAGAACTGTGTCATGAGTCATTTCACTGCAGATAGACTGATTTTAGGCCTAGTCTTCAGCAAGTTAAAAATTAATAAAAGCAATAACTTTCTTCTCCCATAGGATTCTTCTTTGCCTTCTGTCCCTTCCTGGTCATCATTTTTGCCTACTAATCTGCATAGAAGGAGTAAACATTTTTATTTTTCATTTCTTCCCTTTTTTTCCTTTTACAGGCCAAAGCTTTTGAGTTGAGCTACCTCGAGAAGGTTCCAGAAGTCAAGGACACAGTGCACAAACAGTCCCTCCTGCACCACGTCTGCACTATGGTGGTGGAAAAGTTCCCAGACAGCACTGATCTGTATTCTGAGATCGGGGCCATCACCAGGTCAGCCAAGGTATGTCCAGTGGGTGAACACATCTATATGTGTGTTTTTATAACACCTCTTTGAAGTGAAATGTTTAAGATTTTATTTTATTCTTTGATTGTTGTTCGTCACTGGTTGCAGCACTTTTTGTAAATGTGGATTCTTTGTGTCATTTGCACTAAATTTCAAAGATACCAGAACTCTCTGGGGTTGTTTAGCCTGGAGAAGAGGAGGCTCAGAGGTGACCTCAGCACTGTCTAGAACTACCTGAAGGGAAGTTCTAGCCAGGTGGGGGTTGGTCTCTTCTCCCAGGCACTCAGCAATAGCACAAGGGGGCACGGGCTCAAGCTCCACCAGGGGAAATTTAACTTGGAAATCAGAAAAAACTTCTTTCCAGAGAGAGTCATCAGGCATTGGAATGGGCTGCCCAGAGAGGTGGTGGATTCACCATCCCTGGAGATGTTTAAACACAGATTGGACGTGGCAATGAGCGCCATGATCTGGTAAATGGACTGGAGTTGGACCAAGGGTTGGACTTGATGATCTCAGAGGTCTTTTCCAACCCAATCATTTCTATGATTCTATGATTCTCTTATGAGCTTTATTTCTTTCTCTCAGGTGGTTCCCTCATTGATGTGCTGTTAGGCAGCCATTAGTTACAACAGCCATTTTAATGTTATGTACATTATTAATGTATAGAACTACTAGGAACTATTTTTAAGTTAAAACTTTATTTGACCAGTATCTTCAAACATATTTATTCTGTGGTTTGCGGGAATCTCTTTTTTAAGGCAAATGCCTGATTGTATTTTAAGGACAGTGGAAGGAATTAATTTTTTGGTAATGAAATTGTTTCCAGAATTAAAGTGTCCCTGAAATACTTTGTTTAACTCACAGAATCACAGAATGGTTGGAGCTGGGAGGGACCTCAGCAGGTCGTTTAGTCCAACCCCCTACTAAAGCAGGTTCACCTAGAGCAGGTTGCAGAAGATTACATCAAAAAGATTAGGGGTGAAGGAAGATAAATAGAAATAAAGGAAACTTGCGGCAGCATCTCTTTTCAAAAAAAAATGCTAATCCCCTGCTTAATACATAGGTCTGGTCAATGGCTCGATGTGGTATGCAGATTATTTATTACTGCTGCTTGCAGGCATGATAGAAACACTAAACTCACTTTTGGAACTCTCAGAGGTTTTGTGAATGACACCTAAAACAGTACATTACTTGATTAGTGTAGTAAACATGGGAGATAGCAAACATAAAAATTCTCTTTAGGAGTCATGTCTCATTTGGGAATGGAAATAATTACAGCAGACAGTAGCAGTATCCCTCTTTCCCCATGCCTTTTTTCAAACAGTGGACAATACCAGCTTCCTGAAAGAAGAGCACAAGAAGCTTCTAAGGAAGAGGAGAACAATTTCTTCTAGAAACATGTTATTTCATGAGCCATAATTGTCATTATATGCATCAAATAGAGGAATTATTTCTTTTCTGAGGGCCACCTTGTCTGGAGATTGGGAAAGAAGATTAGGGGAGGGAAACAACTCTGTATAATACATTTTTTTAAAAACTGCAAAAATCAAATCTTATTTTGGCTCCTAGTGTAGTTCTTGTGACAATGAATTCATAATCTAATTTTGTCTACTGTTGAATTTGCCAGTCTCATGATTTACTATCTGAATATATTAAACAGTCAAAACATTTTTCTCTATTTAGCAGAATATCTTAGGTTGGAAAGGACCTCTGATGGTCATCTGGTCCATCACCTTTTTCAGTGCAAGACCAAATGAAACTAGGCTGCTCAGATCCTTGTCTAAGTCTTATATGGTCCTTTTGCAACTTTTTTTATCAGACCATTTCCACACTTTTCCTCCATCTTCCTTTTAGAATGGGTTAAATAACAGTAAGCACAGTATTCCGGCCTCTCCTGGAATATAAATGTTATATGCTTGCTATGTTTGTGCCTTCTGCTTCTGCCATCTTTTGTTAGATGTCCTGAGGTTGTCTTCGTGCTTTTTGACTTGCTCTCCTTTGGACACCTGTTGTCTTTGGGCAGTTCACAAGGACATCCAGGCAGTCTCCTAAGCTGGTGGAGCAGTTCAGAACTCAGCCCACTGCACAAAGGAGTCTGACACTGCCTGCAGCGTGCACTTCATTGCTGTCTACAGTAATGACCATGATCTGCTGGAGCAGATTTGCTGCTTATCTCTCAAACCCTAATAATCTTCAGTCAGGACTAATCTGAATAATTCCTAGCCATCTGTACATTTTACCCTCTTGATGTGCTTCCTTGTGTCCAGCTAATTTATAAATACAAAGTGCAAACCATGAGACACCTCCTGTTAACCATGTCATCAAATGAGAATCAATGTGTATTCCTTCTCTTCTTTTGCTCTCTTAACCTCACACTTCAAAGGTGGCCACTCATGAGGCTCTTGTAAAGATTTTGAATATAATTTTCTTTACTTACTCTTATCTGTACACTGTTTTATAAACACACACAGAATATGGTTGTTATTTTGGTGTATTAAATTTCATGTTACTTGTCCTTTCAGCCAGGTTACCAGATATAGTAATAAAACCTGGACCTCTGCAATAACCTTGCTGCTTTTCTAAGGATAGGTGGAAACTTTTGTTATCCTCTGATTCTCTAAGTTACTAAGTGTAATTTCATGCATATTTTTAACTCATTTTAGCCAGAGGTTCAATTTCTTTATTTTAATTGCTGTCAGATTTCTTGTATTCTACTTGTTTACTGCTTTGTAAGATATCATCCTCCTCCAATGCATTTGTTTCTACTGGCAAGTTTTCAAACCTTGCTATTAGTTCACATCTATTTAAAAAAATAATACAGAAAAGCAAAAGCAGCTACTAGAATAGGTTTCTTCCCAACATCCTCTGAGGTGAAGTTGGATGAAAAGAAGTCATTCTTACTTCCCTTCTCTAACTTTTGTCTTCCTTAGTTTCTTTCATCCCCAGTGATCCAGGACCTCCTACATATTTTCTTTTTTTTTTATATACCATAAAGGAATTTGTGGTTTTGTTTTATATCCTTAGATATTTTCTCTTTGAAATCCATCTCTTTTTTCCTAATTTTCCTCTTATACAGCCTATGTTTAGACTGGTTTATTGCCTTCAGTGAGGTTGGTTTCTCATGTTTGGAAGATTTTAACCTTTTCATGTTTTTGTTTTTAATTTGAGTGATTCTTCTTCTCTTACATTTGGGTATATTGGTTTCTCATTCCCTGCTTCTTTGTTAAGATGTTATTTCAATTTTTTTTATTAAATTGGGACCAAGTTAAGCACTAAATTGAAAATTACCGTAAAGGAGAAGAGGTTTTGTTTTCCAAAATCCTCATCACCGTGTATGGTGCACTTTCAAGTGAATCTTCTATTTTTCAGTTAGAGAGAGTGGAAGAAAGCTTAACCTACTGCTGTCACTTATAAAAAATTTCAGGTCTAAGAGCGTGCAAAACTGAGCCCAGTCTTTCAGTCTGTGGTTTGCTGATCTAGTGGCCCTGCCCAAAGCGGATGAAATTCTGAAAAGGCCAGACAAAATCACATTAAGAGAAATTATAGCCTTAACCTTCCCCGTGACGCCCAAGGTCTCCCTCCTTGGGATGTTCCTGCATGTGTTATACCACTGATGGATTACTGTAACAAGCTCTATTCCCACTTGATCATAGCTGCCACAAATCAAAAAGTTAGGACATGGAAGCCATCCAAGCTGCCCTCTTCAAGGGAATGTTCACAGACAGGGCGAAATCTTGGTTTAGGAAAGCTGACAGGAAAGGAGAACTAATATTTCACTGTGGATTAGACTGTATTTTAAGCTCCATTTTGTCTACAAACATCTTTCAGAAACCACAAAGGCTAAACAATTCCCATCCTGTAGATAAACAGAGATGCCCCTTCCCCTGAGATACACATCGTATAAGAATTTCCTGAGCCTTTGTTCATGAAAAAAAACATAAAGAAAACAGGCTGCCTCACCAAAAAGTACTTAGAAAGACCAGAAACAAAATGGTATAGTTATTGCAAAACTTGTGGCTTTTTATTGAAGGACTGAAGTCATAAATAGCACCAAAAAAAGCAGACACAAGTGAAAAAATTACAAAAAAAAGAATTCTTGATTAAAAAAAGTATTCATGAAATCATGCACAGCACTGATTGTTTAGTATCCCATGATTAAAACCACTTGCTCCTTTTTTGAACATATTTTAAGTTGTTTTTTTCACTGAAGTTGTACCAGAACTGATGTATCTAATACTGAAGCAGACTCACAGATCTCTGAAGTTAAACTTAGTATAGTTCCTAGAAGTTTCCTTAAGAAGAGGTAGTATCGGCACCAGTATCTTCTCTGTTAGTGAATAAAAAAATGTATACTTAATAAAAATACTCATCTTTTCTTTCTAACCTGTGCATCTGAAAGCTGGCCAGCTCCATACAGTAAACTAGTAATTGTCATTTTCTTTCCTTGATTTTAATTTACTTACAAGATGTCAAACTTCTGTCTGGTTTTTAGCCCCTGCAGCAAGGCACCTGGATTAGTTGTGGTCACTAGGCAGTGGAGAAGCAGGCAGCTTTTAAAAATAAGCAATAGAAAATGTTAGCAACCCAGGGGAAGGGACAGGGACTGATGATAGGAAAGAGCTGAGGACGAGACTAAGGCATGCACAGGGGAGCAGGAAGCTGCTCTCCAAGGGACTTGGCAGGCAGGTATGGGGAGAAAGGTGACTGGAACAGAAGTGCCATTTGACATGCTGCAGCTTCTGCCTGATACAGTGGAAATCAGAGAAAGGAGAAAAAAATAATTAAAAAAAAAGTAACAGAAGATCGTGCTGCCTCCTGTGCTCTTTCAGTGGGGTTTCTCTTGTCTTGCTTGACAGGAACTATTTGTGTGCAGTTATCATTCAAGTATGTTTTCCCTACATTATTTCATACAAAAATAAATGCCAAAAGTCAAATTATTTTCCATGAGAAGGAAAAAAGAAGTTGAGGAATGCAAGGTTTTTTACAGTTGTGTCATTCCTTGTGGTGCCAGGAACAAGGACTGCTGGAGCTGCCCCAGCTCCTGGCACGGGCTAGCAGGAGCAGAGGTGAAGGCAGCGCGGGGTAAGGCAGATCCTGTTGGCTGCAGGGCATACTGGGGCAAGGGGGAAGGAGCTTCCATGGCAAATGAAACTCTGAGGTTCTGTCTGAAAGAGAGGAGATGAAGTTTAACATGTATGCCTGACAGCACTGTGGTGTTTCAATAACATTCCAAGTGACATAACTGCAGGAATTGTTGCAGGTGACATAACGCCTTCTTAAGGGACCTATGTCACCTCTTAGTGATATATTGCTTCTCTTTGTCCCAGATTGTGGGAACTGCCATACAGTATCTGCAAAAAGATCCCATGTTAGCATGTTTATTGTTCAGTGAACTAAAATGCACTGGAGATGTGTAGATACCTGCATACCATATCTCAGTAAGCACCTCTGTCCTTTAATTTTTCATTACTGAGTTGATTCAGGTGTTCTCATTTCCAAAATTATTTTTGCAAGATGCACCCTTCACTCCAGATGTAGAAATGTCTGGGCAGAACCTCCTTTATATTTTGCTTGAGTTTGGGAGCTGGCATCTATTTCACTTAAAATGCATGACCCACAGTGTGCAAGTTGGACTAACGTTGCTCTTGCGAAAATTCTTGTGACACTTGGTGAAGGAAGCCAGTGTGGAAATATTAGAGGAGACAGAGTTTTGAACATATGCCAGAGAAGGTCGCTGTGCTCAGATGACAGTGTGTTTGCAAGGAACAATTCTCAGAATTTCCTTTGGCATTGAACAAACTCAGGAAAAGAGGAAGATTTCATATTCCGTGCCAGAACGCATCCCTGTAATAATGTGAGAATGAACGGTCTGACCCTCAGTTATAAACAGCTCAGACTAGGCTGTGGTCTGCTGCAGAGACTATCTTGAACTTTGAAAAGAGAAAGCTTGTGTCTGTGATTATGTATATCTTTCTATGTGGTACAATAAAATAGCTGTCATTTTACTGTGAATTTAAGGCAACATTTGCCA
Source organism: Sakesphorus luctuosus (assembly GCA_013396695.1). NCBI lineage: Eukaryota > Metazoa > Chordata > Aves > Passeriformes > Thamnophilidae > Sakesphorus > Sakesphorus luctuosus. The sequence goes on from VWZD01013281.1 coordinate 360,947, forward strand.
ATGTGAATGCATCAATCTTCTTTTTAATGCACCTTATGACTAGGATAAAAATGCAGAGATCCAGATCTTCCTCAGAAAATATCTGGATTTTATATATTCACCACTAAAAGAAACAATCTGTGTTGAGAGATTTGTTGCAGAAAGTGAATTTCTGAGCAATCCAAAGTGCTCTGACCATGGGAATCAAACTGCTCTGGCCATGGGAATTCAACTGCTCTGGCCACGAGAATTCTGCTGATATCCCAGCAAAAGAGGATTCTGCAGATATGGCAGTAAAAGCAAGGTCACGCCTGCTATTTGTCCGTTAGGCCTCAGTTACTCCCTAACTAGCTCATCCTGGGGAGTACTCCCAGGCCTGGCTCTACTCCGGACACCAACCTCAAAACATCAGGATGAGATAATGTAAACACTGGACTTGTGAGATATTAAGCTTGTAACCAATTAGAAGTTCTAACGTGTGAGAATAAGACCTTTTTAGCCAATAAGATGTACCTGTAACCCTATATAACCTGTGTGCTGTGTAGAATAAAATGTCTTCACCTAAATCCTATGGGTTTGTGTGGTGAATTCCTATGTCTCCGCGAAACTTTGTTTACTTTAAATCTGTAGCAATAAACAGTAAGCAGAATATCGAGCAATAGAAAACTTACAGAAGGATGCTGTGGATAGGTAATAAGTTATTCTCTGCCCTTCAGAACAAAACTTTGGATACTGTGATTTTGAAAAGAAGTGCTTTTTAAGCACAAACCTCAGCTTTATCAGTTTCCATTTTTTTTTTGTTTTCGGGGTTTTTTTACTTCAATCCAGTTGTGACATTTTTGACTGTTCAAGGGCTGAATGCTATCACAGGAGTGTATTTAGGTGCAGCATCTTTGACTTTAGGAGAGTTTTGTACTCACAGTAGTGGAGGAGCTTAGCCTAAAGACTAGAGGAGATTTAGCTGGAAAAGATGTGTGTGTAAAGCACATTCCAGGTGAAGGAATGCTGAAGAAAAATGACCTGTTGTCTCACAGTGGCTACATTTGTTTGCTGTGTATGGCAATGCATACCTGAAATTGTATATACTACCCTAGGGCATACATAGTGGAAGGCACTTTATGTTTGAGCTACTGCATTTAATTCCCAATGTCAGCTCAAAGCAGCCCTTCCTCTCTCTCCCAACAAATAATAAGGAGTGCAATTCCTGTGTTCCCATGACATATTTGCAGCCACACAGAGAAATAACATTCCAGCCCAAAGACCAGAAAGGCTCCCTGATACATGCCCTGCCTGAATGATTAGAGCATGGTCTAGTATTTCATGAATGAGAGCATTTTATATTCTTTTATGCATTGATATTGGGTGTATGGGATAGATTTGAAATTGAAAAAATATATTTTCATGGAACCTGAACGAGCAGGGAAGTAAACATTGGGCCATTTGTTGGTTGGTGGTAGTTTCTGAGTCAGGTGAAAATTGATGAGAACAGAAGTCATTTGGGCAGTAGGTGTGTCACACAGTGTTAAATTCTCAGTCCAGTGGAGTGAGAAACTTGGTTGAATTCTTTTTTTATATTGTTGTTTGTGGTGAAGTGATCTGCTGCTATGGTAGCAAGCAGTGAATAATGATATAAAGTGATTAAAATGAGTTCTGGTGTCACTGGCATGTGGTTGGAAGGTTTTACTCTTGGTCAGAGTGTCATTTGTGCAAAGTGTGGTGGTGCATCAAGTTGAAAACCAGATTTTTATTTTTAAAGTTGCCCATTAGTAACTTAGGGCAATAGTTTACTGACTCAGCATGACTTGTGTCACGTAAAAGAGTCTTTACATCCTATTTGCATGTACTGTCTCTGGCTACTCCACCCTGGGGCAACAGTGTCTAGAAAGGCACGTCTCAGAAGACCCAACAGTGGTCCTTGCAAGAGATTCCACGGATAGTAATAGTTCTGAATATTTTTCAGCTAGTGTGATTGTGAATGGAGAGGAACCTGGCAGGAGAAAGGAGAAATATATCAAATATATCTCAGAAACATTTAGAAAGCTGCTTTTTCTAAATTGGTTTACAAATTAAAGTAAACATTACTTAAGTGTCTGAAAGAAAGGACAGTTTTATTTTGCATAACAGCCTAAGACCACTTATTCTTTGTCCTACAGAAAAAGAAAAGTATTGATTTAAAAATTTGTAGCAGACGGTAATAGCAAGCAGAACCAGCAAGCTGCACATCTATTGCACATATATGTACTGAGGAGGAAAAAGAATAATATATGTTTCCACCTTCCTTCAAATCCTTGGGTCAGGCATAACATCTGTGCACTGCTGTCCAGGAGGAAAGCTGTAAGGAGTGTTTCAGATTGCTGCTTCTTTTATTCAGGGGAACATAGTTACAAAATAATGCTACAGCAGTGCTTGTCTGAGTACCTCCTACGCTGAGCTCTCCTGGAGCCACAACTCATCTGAATTCCTTCTTAGTCCCAGCATGACCCAGCTGCAGGCAAAAATTGGTGCATCTTTCCTTTCGAGAATGAACGAATGAAAAAAGAAATCCTCTACCATTATACAGCATTAATTCTTTTAGTAAATGTTGGAAATAAGCACATAAATAAGAAAGTGCAATCCATGCTCTCTTGGGAATGCTATGTGGATTGGTGAGGTATTATGGTATTATATATGCCTTTTCATGTTTTCTTTATGCATAATAAGTTATCATTATTACTCCAAACAAGTTCTTGTTCTCTTTATCATAGGAACACATAGTTGGGGGATCATTTCTCATCACTTACTGTTATATTTGTATAAGACGCCCTGAACAGAACAACAGACCTAGAGCAGACTGAAGTGCAATGACTTATGTGTCTGCACACAAAATTGGCACTGGTGAAATAGCACTTCACAAAATATCAGGTGGGGGTACCTGGTTGTCTCTGAGAAAAACTGGACTTTCAATATTTCACATCTGGATATCTTCCTGTATTTTCCTTTCTGTCCACAAGTAAGTGACCAAACATTAGAGAGCTGGCAGCCAGAGGTTTCATGGAGGTTTGACACATTCTTGCAGGCACAGTACAGTTTGCCTGTGGGAAATACACAGGTACATTATCCTATATTGAACTTCCTGCTTTATTCCTTCCAGGAATTTACAACCTCTGTTCAAGCACACCTCTGCTCTACAGAGGTTTATTCCAGGAGAGTTCAGGTGTCATTCCCTTTACTGCAGTCTCCTTAGAACTTCCCCAGAGGAATGAATTTGTTTATGCTCAAAAAATTCCTGTGTATCCCTTAGACCAAGCTGTCATTCCCAGTTCCTGCTGGAGCTTCCCATTCTTGTGAATGTGCTGACTGTTGGCAGATTTCAAGGGGCCGGGAATTCACCACATCTCTTCCCTGCAGATTTGTTGTTCTCCAAAGGTGCTTTTTGAATCCCTGCAGTCCTGAAGCTCTGAGCTTTTAGACAGATTAAAACTCATTCTGTTTTCAGTGAAAGCTGTCAAAAAATGTGATAAATATAAATTTCTCATCTGCAGCAGCTGAGAGGCTTCCTCAACCAGGTTGGATAATTATTACTAGTAAGAAGAACTAGACTTGGGATTTTTTTTTTTAACCTTAACAGGAATGATAGTATTTTTCCCCATGTGTGTTTTAGATATACCATCTGTGGAGAGCAGCAATGTGTTTATCATCAACAGTGAAAATACTGATCTGGAAAGGACTTTTTTTTTAAACATATGCATTGATACGGATATAAGGAAAGCAAAAACCCCACAGCTGCTCTGCCTGCAGGGCTTTTCTGAATAGCAGAATGGATCAAAGGATGTTTTTATTTCCTTGTGAAGAGGAAAAATTCATCACTTTATAAATCAGTAAAAACAAATCAAATCAATACCAGGAGCTTTTTAATAATAATGCATTTCTTGTGGCTATCCTCAGTATAGGTCTCAGCAGTGGATGCTGCACACAGCTAGGAAATATGAAATAAAACCTGTCTCTGATGCTGGTTTTCATTTAGCATTAAGGAATTAACTGGAGTATGAGACGGTACCATCCCACTGATGTGTTCAGAGTCTGAGAGCTAAGTCTGTATTTTATAGCTAGAGTTCATCTGAACTGTGAAGTGATATTATATTTTTTTTCCTTTCTTCAGAATTCAAGAACATGTTGGGTAGTTTTATTTTTTTCATCTGTTGTGTGCTGTGGCTGGGTCGTTAATGCACTTTGTTCAGTTGTTAGCAACACATCCCGAATGTCTTGTGTAGGCTATTGCGACTGGAACACCTTTTTTGGTTGACGAATAAAGGACAAGCTCTCCCTCACCTTCTCTGGAATGTGTTGGCTTCTATCCTGATAAATGTTACTGTAGGATGCAATCATTTATTTTAACTGTGTTGAGAGACCTTCAAAGTCATTATATGATCTTGTTACAAGCCAGTAAATTCATACCGTATATCAAGGCATGAAAGTCAGTGCTGAGATCACTAAATAACACATACTTTCAATAGAGCTTTAAAAAATTCTGGGCAGTGAATTTTGTGATTAGAACTAGATCATCTATTAACAAGTCAGTGCATGACTAGGGAATAGATCCAAGTGCTTCCTAAAATGGAGAAGTGTTGGCGGGGTGCAACGGTCAGCAGTAAACAGGGTATAAAAAGCTATGAGTAGTAGAGAAAAGGATTGCAAAAAAGAAAGTTTTGTATTACCTCAGAAAGGACTGACTCATGCAGTTGCTTAGTGCAGACATGAAGTTATTAAGAAGGGAAAAAACACATCACAATATTTTATTGTGCCTTCTTTAGCTGTTAGGCTTCCAAGGCTAAAGATAAATATATGTGTGTACGGGTTTTTCTTTGTTTTCAGTTTTCCTTACTAGCACTACATGCCTAGATGTAGTGTGACAGAGAAAGCTATTTATTATTTATTTAGTAATAATTAATAATGTGAATTAATGTTGTGCTGCCTCTATATTGACCCTTTCCTACAAATACATTGCATTGTTCAGATATCCAAGTATATAATGACAGTGTTTTCACTTCAAGTGTAACCTTTTCCTTTCTTTTTTTTTTTTTGCAGGTTGACTTTGAACAACTCCAGGAAAACTTGTGTCAGATGGAAAGACGGTGCAAAGCATCGTGGGATCACCTTAAGGCTATAGCAAAGCATGAAATGAAGCCAAGTCTAAAGCAAAAAATGTCCGAGTTCCTTAAAGACTGTGCAGAAAGAATCATAATCCTGAAGATTGTTCATAGAAGAATTATTAACAGGTACAGAATTAGACTGGTGACAGCAATACCTTGATAGTAAATGACTTGATAAAATTGTCAGTTATGGCATCATAAATATGTTTTTTTAATAAATGTTTAATCCACATTCCTGCAAGGGAAGTTACCAAGTTGTATGTGGTGCATACTTTGTTATAGATGCCATTTAACAACTATCTCCACTCCAGAAATTTCTATATTTCTGATTAAAAGAAGCAATCATCCAGGCAGTCATTTATTTCCAAGATGCAATAACTGGATCTTTTAACTCCTAGTCCCCAAAAGCTAGCAGCTTTATGGTTAAGTTGCTATATTTTGTGTTCATCCCAGGATATTTTTGGGAAGGTTTGTCTTACTATCTGATAAACAAGAACAAACTGTAGGAAAAAAAATGAAGTATCAATGACAAATTTGTCATATGCAGAAGTTGAAACAAATCTTGTACAGTGAGTTCTTTTGTAGACAGCACCATTCCTATCTGCAAGATCTATGACTGTGTTTTATGCCTATGCAGCTGAAGACAGAATTAAAGTTCCTCTTCTTAGGATTTGCAGATGAGTTTAATGAAATTGTGAGAGACTTTCCAACTTCTGGATAATTTCCAAATTGTTGCGGTCAAAATTAGGAACTGGATTCAAAATTACCCCAAATTTGTGGATATACACTTGAAAAGTTGCTTCAGCTCTTCTTTTGTTATTGTAATGACTTGGGGTTTATGCCATAAGTAAGCAGAAATGCCAATTGCAGTGGATGGAAAGTGAATTCACCAGTTTCCTGTTGTGTTTATCATATGTATTCTACAAATAACAAAAATACTTTTTCATGTGATATCCTGCAACTGCTTCTATAGTTCATTAAAAATGTATTCATGTACTTGCATCTTTCTAGGGTTGGGAAGACATTTTATCATCAGGGATGTAGATGCAGTTAAAAGAAATTCCCATACATTTTTAAACCTACAGTGCGCTGTTGTAAATCATGAAATATGGAAACAGTAGTAGAAACTGCAAATAGTGAAAAAGCCCTGAATGCCACAGAAGAAGTAAAACTGTGAATTGAGAGTATCCCAAACTAATGTCCTCAGTAGATAGTATAATTTTATGGCCATTTTTGTGAACCAGAAATTCTTTCCTTCTTCTGTTTGCTAGCCTGTAAATCTGCATTCTTCTTGTCTAGACTTTGCCCAACATCCTAACAGCCTCTTTGAAGTTGCTTAACTCAAATAAATAGAATTGAAACTTAATAAATATTTTTTCTATAACTAAAATGAAATTGGTCATTCACGTGCCAAATTAGTCATATAAAGTAGATGGAGTTCCACAAACATCTTATCTCCTGCATCAGCCTGGGAAAGTAGACGTGGATAAAGTTATCATAGGCTAGACTTTCATGGTTTTAATTATAAAACATACCAGTGTTATGCAAAGCATCCATGAAAATTCTGTAGCACAAAGGAAATGATGGGAGCTAGTAAAGTAATAAATGGATTCAGTGAAATGTGAGGTTTTTCCCAGAGACCATCAATAAAGATTTTTCCCCTTTACATTTATGAACTCATTGTTTTCCAGGTTTCACTCATTTTTGTTATTTATGGGCCATCCTCCCTATGCAATACGTGAAGTCAACATCAATAAGTTCTGCAAAATTATTAGTGAATTTGCTCTGGAATATCGCACCACCAGGGAACGAGTTCTGCAGCAAAAACAGAAACGAGCTAACCACAGGGAAAGAAACAAGACCAGAGGGAAAATGATAACAGATGTAAGTGGCAAAATGTATATCCCACAGCATGGATTTTAAAACTTTCTTTCATTGAATGTGGTGTATGAAATGTTGTTACTCTCTATTTTTATTCTTAGAGGTTCTTCTACTGTAAGTAATGAACTCTGTTCTCCTAGAAGACAAAATTTGCATGTCCTTGATTGTGTATAGTTTCTGCTTCACACAAATGTATAGGATGAGAACAAACTGAAATTAAGCATCCAAAAAGAGCTTCTCTCTGTGTTGCACAGTGTCCAGAATATCTAGAAGAAAGGAGCTGTGTGTACCTGCTCATTAAGAATATGAAAAAGAAAAAAGGCCTAGGAATTAGACTCCTAATTGAGAACAAAAGTTAAATGATTAATCATTGTAGCCATTTAAGTGATTCCAACCAAACTGGAATGAACTTTTTCCTCCATCTTTGAATATTCTAATATAGTCTTTAGTCTTGATATTTTATCTATTTTTATGTGTGTGTATATATATATATATTTATGCATGCATGTGCAGCAATTTTCTTCTTAATTCTGAAGTACAAAATAGCCGATTTTATAGGAACAGAGTACTCTGGGGTTCTGAAAGAATGGACAAATCTATGTTCACAGTAGATGTTATCCTGCAAACATTTTGAATGTATGGTTGCATACTCACAGAATAAACTAAAATAAGATTAGTTTTCTCAGCATAGTAAGTTTCAAAATCCCCTTCATATTTTCTTTTTTTTTTTTGGAAGATGATGTAGTTTAACTCAATCCAAATAAAGTTTTAAGAAGTGCCAGTACTTAATGAAAGTTTCCATCTTTCTCAAAATCCAAATCTGGAGTCTCTGTTAGATGCAAGTGGTTCATTGCATATGAAGCTATCCCTGCCTTTGGCATGAAAAGCCCTAAGCTGATTACAGTTTTATGGCTCAGGCAACATGGGTCAATGTATGTATATATATATGCATATATATGTATAGAAACTGATATAAATTGCGATTGTATTTATGATCATTTGTATATCTTTCCTGGCAATATCTTCTTTACATTTGGAAATCTGTCCCATCTAGAGAAAATGTTAAACCTGTATTATTATCAAAAGATTTTCCTTTTGGTCTAGCCTCAGGATAAGGAAGGGGCTCTGATTTCACACAAACTTTATAATATAGTCATAGAAGTTTTCAAAACTGCCACTGGGGAACTGAGGTCACTTTTTCAATTGCTTTTCTCCTGATGTATTCTAGAGGAGCTAAAAGACAGTATTAACCAAAGAGTTTGATAATTTACAGTTTTCATTTCCTCAGATAGCCCCAATACTTTTAACTAATTTATGCAATACTGAGATGCAAAGAAATTTCTGGTTTCCTACTATATGATGTAGTGTTTCTGTATTATCTGTCCAGAATAACTGGCTGTGGCAGAACAGAAAGCTTCTCTGCATCCTGTTCCTGCAAAAAATGTGAGAGGGAAAGGTGATCTGATCACTGGTTGGGTTCGGGAAGCAGAAAAATGGGACCTTTCAAACCAGAAAAAGGCTCGGGCCTGACAGCAAGTCAGCAAAGAGCAGAGCCAGGGACAATGCCTGTTTCCTGAAAATGGAGGAAAGGAGGCATCAAGGCCTTTCCCAGAACAAAAGTATTACTAGAAGAAGATCTCTTGTTCAGCTCAAGATAGTGTTGAGGTTTGGCAAGAATTAAATGTCAGCTAACATCTAAGGGTGTACCTAAAAATATCTTGCACATCTTGAGAAACAGAGCATTTTTTGCCTATCACTAATTTACAACTATAGAACAGTCCTGTTAGCTTAAAACCAAAAAGCCTGCTGGAGTGAAAAGAGCAACGTTTTTTAAAATTGCCCTTGTAGGAATGTTTTTAAGGGAGTTATTTATGTGGCCATATAGTTATTCCAGAACTTGCTAAATCTCTTTAACTATAGCCCAGTAATATGGCCTCACTTATCTTTCATTTGAATTGCAGTATATGGTAAAACAGAACTAAAGTTGCATCAGACTATTTGTCATGGCTTCCTTTGACAGCTTCAAAGTTAGATCTACCTCAAAACAAGTTTCCAAGTCAGCAGGATGGAAGATATTTATGTGTGAAGAATGATGAAAATGGGGAATTTTATTGTAGTCTTGTTTTGGTTGTAGTTGGTATCTGGTCTTGATTTTCGTAGTGTTTTATATTTGAAGGCATTGGAAAGGGAATACAGATCAGTAATGAACTGACAGTGTGTTTAGTAGTTACAAAATACTGATAGAAAGTTGAGATCTTGACATTGGGAAAAAGCTCTTTCTAGAAATTAATTACAGTATGTAGTAGTCATATGGAATTTTAAATTCTGCTTTTGAAGACCTAAAAGTATTGTGCAATTATTAGGAATTTACCTCCCTGTCCTTTTGAAAGTTTCCTCAGGTTCTCATTTTTATCACCTTACAGTATATTGTTTTCAGGCAGATGAAGAGGGATTTTAGTGCAAGTGGGAAGGGAATAAGCCAGAACCAAACCCGTTCTTAACGAGCAGGCCCATATCTTTTAAACCTTAGTCCCCCCTGCAGACTTGGAAGGCAGAGGGTGCTGGCTGATGGCATGGAGAGAGGCTCCTGGCTCTTTGCACGGAGAACTCGCATCAGCTTTAGCAACTACTCACATGGAGTGGGGCTGAGGAACACGATGGGAAATATTTCCAGTCTTTCTTTCAGCCTTTTACCACAGATGGCTTTATGTTTATATGTTCTTGAATAGCTGAAGTGGACTGGGCACTGTCAGTTTAAATTTTGGTGAGTGTTGTCTGGAGGGGAGGGGAAGGGAAAGAAAGAACATTGAGTTGCCACAGTTTCACAGGGCAAACTGCCTAGTCTCTGTAACCTTATATCTGGCTTTAGCCAATGACAGCACTCATTTCAGGCCCTCTAAAAATAATAAGCAGCAAAATAGGGAAGAAATGCAATTAGAGATACAGGTCTGAGCTTTTTAATGATTTTTAATAATAGTAGGTAATGTAAGCATCTGTCTCCCAGATTTATGAAGCTCTGCTTTTCATGATACTTAGGAGTTTCAATTCCAAAATTGCTATGTAATAGAAATAATATTTTGAAACAGCAAATCCACCACATAGAATTGCTAGCCTAAAGGAAAAATGTGAGGGAAGGAGGGAGATCTCAGATTGTCCTGCAGCATCCAATACGGGATGACAGAAGAATCAAGCAGGATTTTTTGCTTAAAATTAACAACTTATGCTTGCAAGTGATGTTCAGTATAGCAATATTCTTTCACAGCTTTTTGCTAATACTACTTGTTATAAAACTCCTAATTTACTACTATTGCTCAGCATATTTATAATGATGAAATGAAAAAGGAAATAAAAGGCAGAATGTATACCTGGGTGAGAGCAGATTCCCTTGTGAAACACAAGGTTGATTTATTTATTTGGATACTTTAACTCCTCTTGTAAGTATTTGCTAAGGGCAAATGGCTCTTTAGACTTGGAAACGTGTTGAACTGCTCCTCCTGTGCACTGGAGTAGCTTTGGGTGTAGAAGGAGTGAGTGCTCTCCACCCAGAGCGGGAGGAAAAGAAATGGTAATTCCTGGGTACTGGAGGTGAGGACAGTCAAGCAGATAACTGTACATTGCCCTTTAAGTAAGTCCACAGCAAATCACTTTTAGCTAGATTAAACAGGCAGGAAGGCCAGCAGCTGGGATTTTCCCTGTAAAAACCTAACGATATAAAGTAGCTTGAAGCACAGTGTTGTAATGTGTGCTCTCTGCTATTTTACCTTGCCTTGGGTTGCCTTTTTGTATTGTTTAGCTCAATTTGCTCTCCTGGTTGTACTTATTAGATAGATAGACAGATGAATGGGATTGATTAGAAGACAAGAATGTTCTTACTTCCTATTCTTCTTCTTTCTGTTTGTTATTCATACCAAAAAAAAGTGAACAGTGGTCTTCTTCAGAAGAATTGCTTTATAGTGTGACTCCCTGTCCCCTAGGGGATGGCAAAAAGACAAGCAGATCTTTTTAATGTAAAGGGAACATATATGCCAAGGTCTCTCTGCAAAATGCGCTGCCTGTATTTCTGTTAGTACCACTGTGTCCAAAGAAAAATAAGCATCTCACTCTTTGAAAAAACATACCCTTAAAAAGTAATGCTAATGTGCTGCTCAGCACTCACAGCTAATCTTCTTATGGAGATTGTGCTGAAACTGAACTGAGGGCCAAAGTAAATCAGGCTTTCATTTTTAATGATGAATGTTTCTGGAACAGAATGTATCAATCCCAGACAGAAATCAGAGCTGAGATGGAGATAAGGTCAAAAATATGTATTAGTAACACTAGGGAGGTGAATAGTATTGATGGAATACTTCTTCTAAAAAAACACAAAACTCACAAATAAAAAAAATGCATCAAAGTTCTGGACTATGTTTGCACTTTATAAACAGTTAAACTGAAAATTACAGAAACAAGAAGCCCAGATACTTGAGAAACTGTGTTTTACTTTGCAAACCTTCCATGTGGGGCATCTTACAACTCAGTGAAGAATTCCCACTAGCATTTGGGAACACAGCTCAGAATAGTTTGCCAGTTCCCTGTATAACCCCAAATCTAAGAACCCTTCATATTCTACAATATTTTTATATGTCCATTGCATTTAATGTGGTGTAACTGTCGAGATAGTTTTACACTCCTGCTGTCAGAGAGGATGAAAGCCCTGAATGACAATGGATGATTGCATCTCTCTAATTTCCAGGATCAGGTATCAGGCAGCTACTGAAGAACCTGAAGCATTTACTCAAAGACTACCCAGCATTTGATTTGAGTGCTCTGTTAAATTGGAAGCTGAAAAGCCCCAGCTTAAAAAAGGAATAAAAACAAGCACTTAAGCGTCAGAGAAAATTAATTGCCAACAAGTTGACCTCTGCACTGAGAGAAACAACAGCCAGGACCTCCCTGTGCTGAACAGAGCTGGAAAAAGGAGAGGGAGTCCTTCCTAGTGTTCTCAGTTTCCAGGCGGCAAAAAGTGGGCAAACAACTGCATGACTCAAAGGAGAGCAATAGGATGGGTTAGGGGTAGGGTAGTTTTCAGTTCATCATTTCTCTATTTTACATACCCTGACAGTGATCGTCGGCTCTACGTACAATAAGGTTAAAAAAATGGAGCAAGCTATTTGTCTAAGGAATTAATTCCTTACATGTTTTTTATTTTTATGTCCTCCTATTGCATAAACAATACCATGGTTACCTCTTACTCTGTTGTGGTTTGACCATGCTGTCTTTCCTAAATCTTGCTGTTTGTCCTTCTCCACCCTGTCCTTTGTTTCCGATGGCAGACCGATGAAGAAGAGGATGCTGAGGTATGGTTCTGTGAAAGAGCATGTCATCCCATGTCTCCTGTGTGCTGTGACATCTAATTCCTAACTCAGATAGTATGGACTGCTCAACTCCATCTGCTCAACTGGAACTATGAACCATGACATTTTTCTCATACCTTTTTGTCTTAATAATAAGAATGCATCTTTACAGTCAGCTTTAACCATATGCATATCTGTCCTCTTGAATAAGGATATCCTGATCTGAGGCCTAAACAATTTTAAGTTTCCTCATTTCTTTTTCTTAATGTCTGTTCGTTAAACTGCAAAATATCCTCATTATGCAAAGCATCAGTAATCTAAATTTTATGGGGATCATAAATTACCTTGGGCTATGAATTATCAGGATAATTTCAAACTCATTATTAAGATGTGTAACCACACAAAATGTTCAAAAACATCAGGATGTAGGGATGTTAAGCGAATTGTAATTGTTCTCCTTGTTGTATAAATTGAGAATAAGACAATTCAGTCATCATAGAGGTGAGCCATGTATCTATCATGAGGTGTTCCTGAAGGTGATGTCGAAAATTAATGAGTGAATAAAATATTTAAGAACTATAATGTTCCAGCTGTATTCATAATAAAACAGTTTACTGGATTGAGGAGCATCTATTGTGTAATGCATTGTTGTTCAGCATTAGAGCTTTCTTCAGTTTGCTGAACCTAAACAATGTGGCTTAATGCTCACTGTTTCGTAGTGGTGGTGATTTGCTCAAGAAGCTGGGGTTCAGGCAGTAATTTATGGCAACATCTGAGAATTAAGGAAATTAAATAAAACTTTTGGCTCTAGAGCTTCACCCCCAGTGATGATTTTTGCTGTACAGCTTGGGTTGCAGGAAAAAAATTACATGAGTTAGCCTGTTTATGCCAACATGTAACTAACCTGTGTGAATAGTAACTAACCATTATGTGAAGGCTTTGTTCTTGGGGTTTTTTCTGAGGTGGTATTGATTAGCTTTATAATGCACTCTGTATAAGAGACTAGTCTTAATGCAAAAATGGCATGCACTTTCACTGAAGGTTTTCTCTAATCTTTTTCTGTCTCGTAATTTCATGTGTGAAACTCTAGCACTTGCATAGTTTCACATGAAAATGTTGCAAGCTAGTATTTTAACAAGAAAACAAATTTCTCACTATCAAAATAGGTCTCATACTGATATATTTAGCTCAGTGCCTTGTAGGGATTATTGTTTTGCTCCTCAGTTAACTTGCTACCTTACTCCAAAAAGTCACTATGTTAAAATAGAATCATCTTATTATTAATTTTCAGATAAAACATTTTCAATTTGCAGTCCTGACAGCCCTGGGGACTTGATCAAAGCTCTAAAAGTAGGGCCCAGTCTTGTCTTCCAATTTGCAAGTTTTCGTCTCATTAACTGACTGGCCTGATACCACCAAGTGAATAATTAATGTTGTTTATTATGCAAAGGAAGTAGAGAATGCAGCACTTTTCCTTTCATCTGTTCTGAATGTTCAGAGTAAGAAGGATTAAAAAGAAAAGGAAAATATATTTCAGTGGGCTGATAAAACTGAGAGTATCTAGGGCTGTTGTTATCTATTGATGCCTGTTTGTTGTCAACAGGGTTGGTATTTTCTGCAGCCAGGACTGCATTTTAAATGTGCTCTGACCTTTCTGTAGATAGGACCATAGTGGTGGATACCAACATCACAGCCCTTTGTAGGCAGTCTGGAAAGGGAGTGCAGCCCAGCAATGCAAGCTCTTCTCCTTAGGAAGTACCCATTTCTGCTGTTCTCATGTGTTCTGAGGTGGCTGTTTACAGTATCTGGTGGGGCTGCTGCATCCCCACATTGTGTGTGCCCAGCTAATGTAGCTGCTGTTGTTCATGTAGTCGTGGTGACAGGGAAGCAGAGGGCAGATTCCTCAGTCTCTAGTAAGGTCTTGTTTGTTCTTCTAACTGCTGACTGCAATTTTTGTGTTTTGGCCATGAAATAATTTGGCTGGATGTTTTGGGACCAGGGATTTTTTCAGAGTTACTGGTAATGTATTTTAAGGTTACTTGTAGATAATTGTGTTTTAGAGCAGTTTGAGAGTTTCTGTGCAGCAAGGCTGAGAGGCAAGAGGAAAAGGTGTCTCTCTCTAGAGCACTGTCCCCATTTTGCCTTATTACTAAAAGCTGTACAGAAAAAAAGCAATTTCTTATTTGTGTTGGGTCTCATGCTGTCCCCCTAAGCATCATGCCTCACCCCAGGTCAGGCCCAGTCTGGATCAAAGGTTTCAAAGCACGTCCTTGCTTTGTACCTCTTACTCTCAGACATAAGGTCAAAATCACAGAGCTCGAGCTAAGGCATCTGTTTTGCCTCTGTGTCTGCTCCCTGCTGTCACCCTGTTTCAGGTTTATTTCTGGTCAGGGTGCGCACTTCTGGGAGAGGAGCAACTGTTGCTGGACTCTGCTGGGAATAGCTGCACTCCAAGTCTGGGAGGACACTTTTCTCCTTGCAATTCACATCAAGACTCTGGCCTATTCTCCATGCTGTTTTCAGTTGAAACAACAAATCTGTTTCCTCTCGCAGTCTGGCAAGTTCTCCAGCAGCTCAGCGCCGTGCCAGGGCCAGCCCCAGGGGCTGCAGTACGCCGAGGACGCTGCCGAGCATGAGAACATGAAGGCTGTGCTGAAGACCTCCTCGGTCGGTGGGGAGAGCCCCATGGCACTTGGGGTCCGCACCCGCAGCCGCGCCAGCCGAGGTAATGCCAGCAGGTTTCCTGGTGGAGCATGGTGCTGACAACACCAAGGGTGTGGCTTTGATCCCCGTATGGCCATGCACTTAAGAGGTGGACTTGATGGTCCTTGTGGGTCCCTTCCAACTCAGAATATTTTGATTCTATGATTTTTGTGGTGTGGTAGCCACATGTTGGCCCAAAGGTAGGTCATGGCGCCCATACATAGCACTCATGGCAGAAAAGGTCAAAGGGGAAGGAGAACACTCTAGTTGTGTTTTTGTGCTGGAAGTGTCAGTTTGGAACATGGGGTTGTAGAAGAATTTACCAGAAGTTTTAACATATGTATCACAGCCCCAGCAGTGCCTGGGGGCAGTAAGGGTCCAAGCCTGCAGAAATTCCCACTTTCCCCCTCACCATCATCATGACTGGCCAGTAACACCCCAATTTTTTTTTCTTGTTCTCACCATGCAAGCAAAATGGGGCATCCAGGGAATGCATGATATGGTTTTCTTTTTATTTTCAATAAAAGCAAGTAGAAAGTAGCAATTCAAATAGAAGTTAAAAGACCTTGCACCATTTTATGAATGATTGGGTAGAGAAAAATGAATGGAGAAAAGGCGATGAATCTTTTAACCACCTCCCTGCTAAACTGCAAAGACAGTGGGTATTTTCTTTTGTCTTCCCCTCACCCCTCCTATACATGCAATCCACAGAATATGGTTTTGGAGTAAAGGTGATGCACCAAAATCCAAGTCTTCAGTTTCCTACTTCAGTATTTCTTCTCCTTCACGTCTGGATATCTTACATTTTCTTGACTCTTTCTTGTTATGACTGATAGCACACTCAAAGCTTCCACCACTAAGTGTGTGTGTGTAGTTTCTTAAGACTTGAAACCATAATCCTGTCTAATTTAGAGGTTTCACAGCCCCAGTTTAAGAAGCAAGTCAGCTAACTAACGTACAAAGAGGAAATAGTTCAAGCTGCACTGCAATAAGCTGAACAGCTGAAGTAATCCATTGAATGCTAGCAGGCAGTGTGCCTTGATTGTGAGAGTCAGCTTGTGTTCCCCTGTAGAACAGCAGAGGCAGAAGATGGGTGAGCTAGACAGAAGCTTGTCAGGAGCACTATTGTAATACAACTGCTCTTGACAAGAGCTAGGAGACAAGCAGTAGAGCAAAGGCCTAATCAAAGCTGTTGTTACTGACTTCAGGGATGTGATACAGAGTGGCCTCATTAGTGCTTTATTAGCTGCTTGCAGTTCTATCACACCCATGGTTTTGCAAAGCTCTCTGTCAGTGTTCAAACTGTACATCAGCCTTCAAATTATTTAAAAACAAAAAGCACACAGAACAGTAGTCAGTAGTGGAGGAACCCAAAGATGTGTCACACAGAGCTCTGTGGAGTAAGGAGTGCCAGAGCCTTGGATTCAGAAACATGGCTCACTTGTTTGTTTGTGGTTTTAACCAAAATTGCTTATTTAGCTTTTGAGCTTGCCAACAACTCTTCCTTTTCCGCTCATTACAGAGCAAATGCAGTTGTGCCAGAACACATACAGCTTTGTGATGAGGTGAATTCTTCATTGTGAAAGGGACAACGAGACATGTCAAACCACACTTTTCATGTCTCCTTTGCACTAGGTTGTGATACAGATGCTTGGAAAATTATCCTGTCTCACTTTTGGTACAAAGGACCTGTGTTTCTGGTTTGCATCAATCTCTAACATGTGCCATGTCTCCTAGTGTCTGTGTAACAGGAGCAGAGGGAAACATGGTCACACAATGCTAGCCATCCTTGGTTTATAGGCAGCTTCTAGCAGACATTTGCCAGTTGTATGGTCAAGAGCAAGACTCTGAGGCTGGAAGGAATAGTAAATATATGTATATTATAATTGCATTTGAGCTCTTAGTTCTCTGCTGATACAGCAAAGAGTCTAGGGTATTATTTAGAAATATTCTCCATTAGGCAGAGTCTTCGCCGTTGGTCAAAGTGAAGTCATGATGACCAAGATGCCTGCTGTAATTTCCAAAAAAACCTAATTGCAAAACCAAAGTGACGCAAGAGAACTTTCTGTCTTCTTTTCCCTCAATTCATTTGCGGGACTTTCCCAGGCCGTATCGGTTCATGGAACGCTGGCAATGATGACTCACCGAACGCAACAGATGACGCAGCAGATGAGATCATGGATCGCATTGTGAAGTCTGCCACCCAAGTGCCAAGCCAGCGAGCGGTGCCTAGAGAGAGGAAGCGGTCACGAGCAAATAGGAAGTCATGTGAGTATATGGCTATTAAATTTCTCAAAATAAGCAAATATGCAAATATTTATGTGTATTGGTGTAGGAACCAAACCTTCAGTAGGCAGACATACATTGGTAGTTCATGGTTGTTTGAGTGTATACTTATGATTGCTTTATGCTCCTCTTACTGTTGCTTTAACAGTGTTGTGTTCAGTGGGTGGCTGTCTTCTACAGAACTTGAAATGTCCTTAGCAGTAAGAGAATGGTTTATGGTGCTTTAGAGCTGATGACAGTAGTTATGCATAGCTAGAGAAGTCAGGTCAAGACCTCAAATGGAGACTGCTTAAAATGCTGTAAATTACTGTGAACTGGAATAAAAATTAATAGCTGTATCTGTAGCTGAATTTAGTCATAAAGCAACAGTAGTTTGAGATATCTCGCCTTTTAAAACCTTTCTCTCTCGTGCTGTGTGCTATCTTTCCGCAGTCCTGAAAACAAAATGTCTACTGCTGCTTGGCTGCAAAGTGGTTATAGAGGAGTTTAACTTCCACTGAGAAGAAAAGGTAGCACATTTATAAGGTGGTCTTTCAATGGTGTAGTGTGACCATGGGGCTGAGCCGCGGCACCTGAGTCTGAGGAATTTGGTTTCATGCTGTAGTAAAGACAATGTATTAGAGGTGATGAACTTCATGGGTTTGGGGTTTTTTCCTCATGTGCAGAAACTACTGCAATTACTATGAGAAGGATAAGTATGCAGAGAACGTAAGACTTTAGTGTTTAATGTAATTCACCATATGTGGCTTTTTGACTACCTTTCCATCCATCTTTTTAGCATTTCTGGGAAGTTAGGACAAAGAGGAATCAACAACAGTGAGTGAAAAATAACACAGATTTTCTTTTTTTGTGGAATTGTTCTAACATAATGGGTGATCAAAAACATTTGGTATTGCTATAAACTAGCATGTGCTGAAAGCATATTCACTTTCCCCAACATGCTAAGAAAGGAACTTCTGCATGTGGCAAGAGCAAAGGCAAAATGGACACTGGTTAGATGAGCCAGTCTCTAAACAAAGAAAATGAGCTGACACTGGATTGTCTGTCTTACTTTCTGTCATGCACTGTGCCTTACCTCTTTGTGGCATCACCTTCTGCTGCTGCCCACTTCCCCACACAGTTCTGGTGTTCTGCACGTGCTGACTGCCCCAGTTAGCTTGTGCATATCAAATAAACCTCCTGTGTGTTTGCCTATTTCCATGGTTTATCCCATGCTAAAGTATTTCCTCTGTTAGCAACACTGTCTTCTTGCACACACATACCACAAACTCTTATTCCTGATTTTTACCAGGTAGTTTTTTTCCCAAGGAAGCACGTGCTACAGGAAAAACAAAACAAAGCAGGATAATGATAATAAAAATACTATATATTTTTCAATTGAACTGTCCTTAATATTCAGTAAAAACATTTATAGGGACTAAACATTCAGTAAATGTTTAGACTGGGACTGATTTCCATTGTAATTAATCATGATAGAATCCAGCTCTTTTGCTTGTTTGTTCTTCGAGATCTGGATGAGACTCTTAAGTGGATTAAAAGGCAGTTTCAAAACAAACACAAAGTTCAGTAGTTCAGTGTCCCTTTCAGATAACATGTGCAGAAGTGTTCAAGGAGAACATCTTGACTGAACTCTTTCACTCTGAGAGATGGTTGATATACCTGGATGATGAATTGATGAAGTAGTTAACTTTAAAATACACTCAGCTGGACAGATAATATGGCATGTCCAAGACATGAACAGAGATCAGCCCTTCTTAATGCATGATGCACATGAATAAATCAGTAGAAGATATTCCAGGTAGAAACACATAAACATTTTAGAAAGTTGATTTTTAGGCATACCTTAATGATTTAGATTAGCAAACACTATGATCTTTATTATCTGCAGAGCAAAGAGACCCTATTATCTGATGGATTTGATTCACCACCTTCAATCTTCAGGCTCCCATACACATCTTTTGGCTTTTGCCATGAGCCTGGTATTCAGTTTATTCATGGACATCAAAGAGAAACTCACTTGAAAGGAATTAGTTTCCCTGTGCATCATGTTACATATGTCTCATTACTTTCAGTGCAGAACTGGAAATCTTGTCAGGCTTACTTAGCATTCAGCAAAGATTTTAGTGAACATGAACTGAGATATGTTTTTAGCAAAATCAGAAACCGAAAAGATTTATATGCGATTGCACTGGAAACATTTCCTGTGATCCAGGCAGAAGGTTCTCATCAGCAAGAGATCTTTTTTTGTCATAAAAAAGACAGAAAAATGTGACGTAAAAAAACCCCAACTGATACTTAAGTCATTTATAGCTAGGGGAAAGCAGAAACACGAATATGGAAAAGGCTGTGTTTAATTCAGGAAGTAGTTGTAATGGGAAAATAAGACATTTTGACATGTTCCTTTGAACCATTTTACCTTTTATGGCTGTTGAGCAGCATGAACATATCTGGTATGCAGAGAGCTTAGGTTGTAATGAAGTAGAAGAGTTTGAAAGCTCAGAGTAAACAGCAGAACTCTGAAATGGAAGGAGGAATAAGGCAGTGAGTCATCCAACAAAAGATAGATGGAAACGTCTGTATGTGTTGGTTGAAGATAGGAAGGTCACTGATAAGTTGTGATATGACTGAAGTAAACTGAGACCTGGTAGGAAGGAATTTGTTCAGTGGGAGCTGAAGTGGATTACAGAAATCTAAGGTACCTGATAAGAGCATAACAACTTAGTTCTTCTGATGATCTGAAGAGAGAGATGTTAATTCTGTGCTAGACCTTTACACAGTGGAAGGTTTTAAGGGTAAAATTTGACAATTAGAAGCACAGCATCCAGCTGGAAGTCACTGCCTTAGAACAGGTGTTCAGTGACCTGCTACCAGATGTACTGAAGTGACATCATAAATGAAGAAACATTACAGTTGTATTTGCTCATCAGAAAACCACAGGACTGAATGAGCCATAGAAACTGAAATGCTCTCTCACCCCCTCAAGGTAATAGTTCAAAGAGAGCTTCAAGGCCAGTTGCAATGGGAAGCTTCTGCTTTTTTTTTCCTCATATTCTTATTCTGTGTGTAAAAAACAGACCCCAGCTGCTAAAGATGTCAGTTCAGCATATTTTAAAAGCATCCAAATATAAATTAAATTGAAAATTGAAAAATTATGGGGTTTAGTAACATTATAGGGAGCTGTTCAACTTAGCAAAGAAATAAAAAAATAAAATAATTAGGATTGGCTGGTTCTCCTACAAGATTAGGATAACCTTCACAAATGGTGCCATAACAAGCAATGAGTGTAAGGGAAAGTTGGGTTAAGGAAATTTTAAGAATCACTCTGTTTGGTAGTCCAAATTTCAATTAATACAACTGAAGGTAATTTTTATCAGCTTACAAAACAGTGTTACAGGCATTGCACCAGTGGATTTAGGGAAATAAAAATTAAACTCTGTATAAGATACCACTGATATTTCAAAAAACAGTCAAGAAAGAATGTTATTTAATACAGAGAGCTAGATTAAAAAAGTATTAATATAAGGTAGATAAGCAGAGTTTGCTGTGAAGATTACAAGAAATGAGGTCAGAGAAGAAATTATATGAAGATTAAGGCTGCTCAGAAAATCATGCTACTAAAGTTTCACACCATGATGAACTAGCTAGTGCCATTTGCTTCCAACTGAGGGAAACAAAAAATAGGTCTTAGAGCCACAGCAGCTTTGAGGCAGCAAAAGACACATAAAGACTAGCAGTGTCATCCATAACATAAAAATTATACCTAAGTACATTTAAATAAAGAGCCCCTCCAAAACTCCATAACAGAAAATATGTGATGGGTGAGCAACTGTTTCACAGGTCAGGCACAAAGAGTTATAGTGAATGAGGTGACATCGGAGTGCGTTTCTGCAGTGCTTCATCATCAGCCCTGTGCTCTTCAACATCTTCATTAATGACTTGGAGGCAGGACTGGAAGGGATACTAAGCAAGTTTGCTAATGACAGTAAACTAGGAGAAGCTGCTGACTCCCTCAAGGGCAGAGAGGCCCTACAGAGAGACCTCAGCAAATTAGAGAGATGAGCAATCACCAACCATGTGAAGTTTAACAAGGGCAAGTACCAGATTCTGCACTTGGGACAGGGCAATGCTGGTTGTGTGTATAGACTAGAGGATGAGAGGTTGAAGCACAGTGCCATGGAAGGGGATTGGAGGGTCCCAGTAATCAGCAAGTTGAATATGAATCTGCAGTGCCCTGGCAGCCAGGAGGGCCAACCATGTCCTGGGGGGCATCAGGCACAGCATCACCGGCCCCTGAGGGAGGGAATTGTCCCTCTGCTCTGCACTAGGGCAGGCTCACTTTGAATATTGTGTGCAGTTTGGGACACCACAATATAAGAAAGATTTCAAGCTACTAGAGAATGTTCCAAGGAGGGCCACAAGGATGGTGACGGATCTGGAGGGGAAGCTGTATGAGGAGTGACTGGGATCACTTGGTTGTTCAGCCTAGAGAAGGGGAGACTGAGGAGAGACCTCACTGCAGTCTTTGACATTCTCCCTGGGGGAAGTGGAGGGACAGATACTGATCTCTTTACTTTGGTGACCAGTGATGAGACTCAAGGGAACAGCATGAAACTGAGTCAGGAGAGGTTTAAGTTGGATATCAGGAAAAAAACATCTTCCCCCAGAGGGTGGTTGGGCACTGGAACAGGCTGCCCAAGGAAGTGGTCTCAGCACCAAGCCTGCCTGAGTTTAAGAAGCATTTGGACAAGGCTCTCAGGCACATGGTGTGATGCTTGGGGTTGTCCTGTGCAGGGCTAAGGGTTGGACTCAGTGGTCCTGATGGGTCCCTTCCAACTCAGGATATTCTGTGATTCTGTGAAAATAGGAGGATAACACTGTTTTTCTATTTGTCCTGGCTGTTTATTTAAATATTCATCACTTAGAAAATCAGTCTTCTCAGGTGTAGGCTCCTGCTGTGGTACCATCTCTGTGTTGGTCTCATTGAACTAGATGAGTCTGTCTCAGGGGAATGATACAATTCTTGTGACTCAGCATCATGAAAAATCATACTTCAGTTAAATAAATATGAATAAGCACATGGAAGGTATTTGCAATAATTCTGGCATATGCAAAGCAACACTTGTGAGTGTTGAGCCAAACAGGCTTATATTCTGACCTCTGTGAATGGCCATGGCAGGGGGCTGAAAAAGGAACAAAGGAAAGTCCTATGGATTCATTATGTGGTTCAAGTTCTGATTAAACCACAGGATAGTAAAACCAGACCAGCCGACTAATAATTACCTAAAGGCTAAAACACGAATCTACAAATGAATTGTTAATATTAAAAACATTCATGCTTGAAAATGTGTCTTCTGGCTCCCTAAAGTCAAGGTAGTGGTGAAAGAGTGGGGATCCCAACTTAGGCTTGCTAACAAGCATGTAACTGCGTCAAGAAAATAGCTCTTTAAAGATAGATTGACTATGCAGTGCTGTTGCATCTAGATCTTCATCTGACCCTGAATGGTAAACTATAATGTAGGACCCAGGTGCGACTGATCTTGGATGGTGAGTAGCACAGTGATGCTTTTACTGGATGCTGCTGAAGACACTGCATGGGAAGGTTGCTGAGTGAGAGGCTTGTTTTCCACATGATGTTTTATCTCAGAGTGTCTGTGTATGTGTGCACTCTTATTTCTCTTAGATTTTATTAGAATTGAAAATCTGCTTTAGATTTGAGTTAGAGAAATGGGTTTGGAACAGATAATAATTGAATCACAATTTAATCTAATATTCCAATGAGATAACTTGATCAAACTTACTTGTGATGTTTCAAAAAGAGAGAGAGGAGACATGATAATGCCCTGTTCTTTTATCTGGCTTTGAAATCATGCATTAGCCTAATAACATACCCCACGACAAACCCTCGAGATATGGAAACATCTCATAAGGACTTATTGATTTATTTGTATAGTAACTTGCAGGGAGTGAAAAATTCTTACGGTCATTATGCAGAAACAGATCTGAGGCACCACCCAAGGAATCTCATGTCAGACTCACACGATTGGACTGTGGAGGAGATAGGAATTGAGTCAAGTTTATCTGAATCTTAGAAAAATAAACTCTGGGTCATTGGATTAAATTTAACTACAAAACATCCAAGGTCGGGTATTTCATACTAAATTCCACCTTCAGTAAATGTGAAATAAGAATCAGAGTGCTGTCATCGGTCGCCAAAACATGGGAAAGAGCTCTGCCAAAGGACCAGGCATGGAGACCAGCTTTAGACAAGTTATGGTAACATATGCAGTGCTGATTTGGAATAAACGTGCATATTAGCAAACAAAATATGATATGGGAGACTACTGGAATCCAAAGGTGTGTATTTTTTTGTTGAGCATTCACAGGGTGCTTTATTTAAGTCTTTCTTCTTATTTTCTTTGTTTTTTTCATTATTTTTCATTTCTCTCTCTCTCCACTTACTTTTTCTGGCTTTGAAAAGATACAGAAGTGCCAAAATACCAGGAGGGAGACTGTTCTGGTATTTACAGCCTGACTAAAAGCAGGAGTTAATGGAAATTATACTTCTAAAAAATGAAAACTTTATAAAAAAAAAGTCTATATAAAATGTTGTAAAGGCAAGAAAATTTACTTAGAATTTGCAATTAATTATTTAGGATTTGAGTAGCTGGATCCTATCAGGAGTTAGAGGAGGGAGCAGAGTAATCTAGTCAGTGCATATTTAGGAACTTTCCTTTGTATTTAGAATAAGTTAGTGTATCACTGATGGTATTCAGCATCAAAGCCTTCAGAAGGTCAATACCCAGTTAATTAAAATGTAATTATTGAATGAGACAGAATGTGAGACAAAACATGGCATCTGGAAGATTATCTCCAATAGATACCAGGATAGCTGGTGTCCAGTTGCCTTAAAAGTAATACATTTTTTCATCCTTAGGATAGCAAGATCTTTGCAAAAATGGGAGGACTAAGCTGCATGATCTAAAATAAATAAAAATACAAACAATAAATTGAAATTATTAGTAATAGTAAGGAATAAATAATAAATACAGTTGACCACAGTAAGCTGTAGAAGTTGATATTCCTGGTCAGGGTGAAGTCTGTGTAGTCCCCTGTCTCATCTGTGCCAGAGACGAACACCAACAGCTGTAGGAGAATGAACAGGAGAGGTAAAATCATAGAAACATAGAATCATTGACCTTGCAAAATACCTCCAAGTTCATTAAGTCCAACCTTTGAATACTGCCATACCAGCCATTATTTTGCATAACCATTAGCCATTAATTGCTTAACCCAAAGCACTCCTCTTGAGTTTTACAGCTGTAAATCAGTGTATTTATTTAAAGCATGAGGCTGGTTCCATATATTCAGTTTTGTCCATTGTAATTGGTGACATATTGACATATATAATTGTGATTGTTGATATTAATACCATTTCTAAGTTGGCACACATTTATTTATGAGAGTTCAGTTTCTGCTTTACTGTATATATTCTGAGGAGGGGTTATAGCTTTCTATTAAGATATCTGATCTTGACAAATAGGGATAGACATTCTACTTTTTGAGTGTTCAAATCTGTAGTACCTATTTATTTTATTGGCAGTCTCCATGAGTTTCAAACTGTATCTTTCATACCACAAGGTTTGTTCAAGTGTGTTTGCCTGGTCCTAGCACTGTAAGGAAAACTTCCAATCATTCTGTACAGTTCTACACCACGTAGCCTTCAAAACAATATGGTTTTTTAAAAGGCTAGTTTAAAAAAACTAGTTAAAAAATTGCTTGTAAAAGAGGCTTATATTCATTTTCCAGTTTATTTTAGAGGAATCTATGAGTCATTTCTAGAATGAGTTTTATTCTGATAGAAGTTATTTCTTTTGGGGCTCATAGCTTCAAACTTACTGATTGAAACAGGCTTTTTTTTTTAATAAGTAAAGTCAGTTATAAAATTAACCCAGCCTGTACCAATAAGTGCATTCCTTAAATTTACACTGGATTCCAGTACCATACTAGAGATACTGTGGATTTTAATATTTGCTCAAAATTGAGCTAGATTGTTTTAATACAGCAACTGAAAAAAGGGGTGAGCCGTCATTGTGTTGATCTGGGAAGTCAGAATTAAATATGCAATGTTTACAAAAAATACATATCTTTTATCCCTGTTCATTGTAGTTCACAGGGAGAGAAGAGAGATGAACATTACACAGACATTCACATGTACATGTGTGTTACATTACCCAAGCACACAGGATATGACTGAGGAATGAAAAGAAAACTGCTGCTATAATGGGTAGTCCTAGTGATTTTAGATTGTCTGTCGCCCCCATGGGACTGTCCTGGTGAGGCCTATTCCCAACAGGTTCTGACAGCACAGGCAGACCATTCTCACCTCCTTGTTCATGTTTCCAACCCTGGGAGAACCAAATGCAGCTTCCCATGGGCTTCTAGACAGGAACTTATAAGTGATGTCATTATTATATGCAGAACATAAAGCTGTTCATGTCCCCAGGTCACAGAATATTGGCATTGACATTTTCTATATAAGTGCTTCTGTAATGATACACAGTTTTGTCACTTTAAGTGTAGTTCTGCAGAAAAATCTAACTTTACTTCATTGGTTTGCATCTTAAAAGACATACAAATTGTTATTTTCACTTTTTCCAGTTTGCCATTCACTACATCACGTGAATTCATCTATGTTACTTTCTGTTTTCATTTTAATTGACATATTTTAGAGATAAAGGCTTTTGAATTCTTGACACATGATTCATTCCCAAAAGTAGGATATTTAAGTTTTAAGTATTACAAATATATTAAAAATATGTATGGCTGAATTGCACATTGTTAGCCCAAAGTTGATAGGGTATGTATTTTGTTTGCTTTCTTTCTGTATAAAGTGACTTTCAAGTTTATCTCCAGTCAGAAATTTACTTCTTATTTACATCATCCTTTCATAGTGAAAGATGATGATCTTCAGCATTCGAGTAAGAAGTCAGTGTCCCTGAGTTGCTGGCTGACAAAATCGCAGAGTTCTTGTGCAAAGCACTTCATCTGAGAACAAGAAAAGGCAGAGAAGTCCAAGGAGGCTTTTCAAGCTGCCATTCAAGAGAAGTGCGGCAACAAAGCCGAAAGCCTGTGTGGTTTTCAGGAATGGCATGGAGCTGCCACAGCTGCCAAAGAGAGCCCTCTGCTGCCGCCAAGGAGATTAGCTTGGGAAGGCAGGATTTGCTTGGACGCGAGTGTGAGAAGAGTTTGGAGAGAAGTCTCTCTTAGAGGATGAACAGAAATGTTTCACACAAAGCTACTTTGCGTTTACATTGCCCCAGCACTATATCCAAGAAATAATATATATATGTATATATATGTCTTTCTTTAGGCAGAATAACACCACCTGATTAATGTAATTACAAGATTGTTTTGATCATAGTTATTTTTATCTGATGGGTTTGTAGAGATGATGCCTTTTACTGTTTTATTTCCCAGCGTGGATTCCTAATGGGCATTATTAATTTGCATTCCACAGAGCCAGGGTGGTCAAACCTGGTCACACTCCTGTGCCAAGTCATTCTCCAAGAGAGTTCATAAGTCTGATCTACTCCCCTAGTGGATCATTTTAAAATTCCAAATGGAATGTAGAGGCTGCAGACCTGAAGCTCTATGTTAGAGGTTTATTTTTTTCTATCTCATCTCCTGCCTTTTTCTGACTTGTGCATTGTTAGTGTATAGTCTGATCCTGAAAACAGTATATAGTGCTTACATGCAGACTCAGTTGTTGATGAGCTTTATACTCTTGATGCTTTACCTATTAATAATGGAATCATTTCTGACTGGTGAAGTGGGAGAAATGATGAAAGAGGTGACAACAGGACTGCTTTTAATAGTAACTCTTTCTAGTGGAATTCACATGAGTTCTGGAAATTGGGAGACTTTTGTCATAGAAGGCTTTCAAGGAAGGAGTTAAATCTTCTGCTCTACTGTTGGGACTCTGTAAATGATGATCTGTGAAATACATAAAGTTGGAAACTTTAAGTTTCAGCTCCTTGTTAAATATACCTTTGCAAACCCGTATGCTCTTCGTGCAACCCAGGTTCTCTAAAGCAATGTTGTGTCTTGTTCCTTATAACCACTGGAGATGAAAAACAAGTTAAGCTTTCCTTATGAAGTGCCAGTTTGCCCTTTTCCACTGCTAGACTCCTCTTTATGTCACAGCCACCATAAGTTATACCCAGAGGTGGTTGTGAACTACAGAATTTCGTGTTAGGAGACTTGTGCCATCTATGAAGTGTCAACATGACTCAAAGCAAAGCTGCAGGGCAATAGTAATACATAATAATGTGTTGTTTATGTGAGGTTTCTATGTGGCTGACTCAGAGACCACATTTCAGTAGTCAGTACTTCTTCAGAGAAGGACATTATATAACCCAAAAATTCACCTACAAATGCCCATCAGAAAATCTGTACACACAACGTTTTAGTATTTCTCTTTAACCATTTAGGTCTACTTATATTAAACACTGGTGTGTAATTATTATTAATATGTGTAAGTAAACATAAGTATAACTTATATAGGCAGTGGCATGAAAATGTGAAGACTGAAAAGAATTAAAATAAGAAAATACGAGCAAGATTGTCTGGAATGAACTGTTGGGTTGCAAATTGCCATTGCTGGACTCACTGGAGTAAAGTCCAAGAGAATATGTTACATGCAAATACGTGAGAACATAGACTAAGTGTGCAGGCTGGATGTGGATAGGTAACACAAAACAAAAAAGAGATACATTAAATGAAATGAGTCGATGGACCTGGCCTGTATTGCCTCATATAATCTGCCTTTCCTGCTGTCCTTGCTGTGTAATTTACAGCCACGTGGAATTTTCTTCGTTCCAAATCAGCAACTAGCAGCTGCATTACCTTTGCAGCTGGAACTGCGAGAGAGTCCTGTGGCTGCCACGTCTTTGTGATAGGAATGACACTCATTCTGTGACTGCTTGAGCAGGAGAATGGTCATATCTATTCTGCCTTACAAGTGACTCATACAAATGTAAACACACATGCCAAAAACCATTGCAAATGCAGGAGTAAATGGTGCCAGGCAGACTGATCTTTACTGTTTGTTGAGTCTTAAAAGGAAAAAAGGTAGGGAGAGAAGAAGTTAGAAATGCTATTTGCTCTTTAAAAACACAACCAAGCCCTAAATGATTATATGCTTTGACAAAGCTATGCTTAGGGAATTACTCTTTTTAAATTTTTTTCTAGTATAGTGTGAGGCAGAGTCAAATTCATTGACTTCATCATAAGCACACTGCATTCTGCCAGGATATCAAATAAAATTCTAGATTTCATGATTAACAGAGAATATCATATCCTCTGACCCCAGAAAAAAAAAGCATTTAGTTTCTTGGTTATGGGATCTCAGCAGGTCTTGCTTGTGACAAGAGTTAAAGTTATTTTCTTTCTAAGTTATGTTTCTTTAGCAAATGTTTTAAAAATTGCTTGAAGAACCTAAAAGGTCATTTGAAAGTCTTATTTTTATTTTCACTGCCTCCAAAATACATTCCATAACTCAGTTTAATGTGATCTGCAGCAGGCCAAGAGTTTTACAAGCCAAGATATTATGTCTAGTCCAGTTAGAGACACGACGGAGTTCAGTGAGACAGGGAGAGTGAAGATCCAGTTTGAGAAATGTAATTTTGTATCGCCTATAAACATGGAAGGAAAATACCTCCCTGCATTCAGTTTTGATGACTGAACATGTTCTTGACCTATGGCAGAGGAACCCTCCCAAGCACTTTATGAGGAAATAGAGAAATGACTGAGGACATCTATTTAACAGAATGTTAAGACAAGATTTATCCACCTCCTAGAGTAGTCCCTGCTCCTGTAGATAACCTGGCTTTCTTCTGCCTTCGTTATCCACAAGCCTTCATATTCTACAAGCCAGTGCAGAGAATAGTGGGGTTAGTTCTTATGCTACTATAGATGCTGCACCTGTCCCTTATGCCTTCAGATGAGGCAACATACTGTAATTTGTACATATTAGATATAACTTTTGTGTAAAGAAACGCTGTATCAGACTGCTTTCATCTACCTAAGTACATAATGCTTCAAACTACAAGTGGATTTTTCTGTATCAGACTGACCTTTTGCATTATAGGGACAAGAACCCTCTCATTAGAGCTGTTACCCTTCCAGTTGCCTCTTGATGGTGGACAGCTTTAATCTTGCCAGTAGCCACAGTACTTTGCAGTTTTTGGCCCCACACACTTAGTTTATACAAGTCAGCAGCAGCTGTCAATTTTTATGGGAGTTACTCTGTCACTGAAAAGATTCTTCACATCTTTGCTTTATATTAATTATTTCCTTGACAGTTTCATTATGACCCCCAAAGTCCTACATTGTTTGGAGCTCTTTTCTCCTAACTGCTGGCCTTAAAACCTTAGGATGCAGGACTACCTCAAATCCAAGTTATCATTCTCTGTATTACCAGAGAGCTGTTAGAATGATCAGCTGAGGGATGTTTTGTTTAATTACCGCTCCATGTGTCCCAGCAATTCATCGAGTATTGTCACTCCTACTTTTTTGCAGTGCCACAAGAAGTGTAAGCCTGGAGTTGGCCTCCGTTGTGTGACTCTTACAGCAAACCCAGAACAGGGCAGTTGTCCTTGTCACTTGCTGCATACAGTATTTGTTTTCTTCAGTCATCAAAGGTCAAAGCTCAGTCTAAGACTTTAGTATGTTTGATAAGTAGGCACCTGGAGGTTCAGAGATATCCTGTGTAATGTAAAGAAAACTCCTTGTTTTTCCATGATGATGGTTTCTACCATGGTATTTTTAACTCCTGATTATGGTTTCTAAATTGTTGTGCTTTGGTAAATACATTTGGCTTTTCCTAGTAAACTAGTAATCCTGTCACTCAGGCTGATGAAGGAATTTGAGCAACTGTATTCTGCTTGGTGGAAGTCACAGAGTCATACATTTCCCTTTCAGTTGTTAGACACAGTCTCAGCCCAGCTGTTTGTGCAGTAGTAACTGTACTGACCTAAAGAAGGTTGTTCTAGATTTATCTTGTCATAAATAAGAGCAGAATTTTGCTTAGTCCACTACATAATCAATATTAATAGAGTACCTCAGTTCCTATGAAATGATTACAAGCAGGAATAACAATTCTGTTCTCTTCCTGTCTTAGCAAATAGCTTTGTTTTACAGTGGTTATCTAAGGTGGTGTGGTTCTTGTAGCCTCGTTGATGCTGTGTGCTGAAGGAATCTGCAACGATATGGTGCTTCTGCCTGGGTTAGGATTCTCAATCCATTAACCCAGGAGAAGTGTGTGCTCAATGTCTAAGCCCAACCATGTGCTCCCTGAGAGCCCCCCTGAAAGGACACACAGGAGGCACAGGTCAGGGCAGGAACAAAGAGGTGGTTTATTCAGGGGAACAGGTTTATAAAGGACTTGGAGGGATTCAAATGCTCCAATAAGGGACAAGGGGGAAGTCTGGCTTCGGGCCAATAAGAGTAAGGGGATTTACATTGAATGGGAGAGAGTTCCAGATCACTGTCTGTGTCCCAGCCCCCTGTCCTGGCAAAGGACTTCTGAGAAGAAGACAGTGACTTTGCAGTTTTACATTCAGTACATTCAAACCACATTAAAAACATCAGTTGTTAAGGCATTCTCAGTGGATGGCTGTTTTTCTTCACCAGCCCATTTCTGGCATGACATTCTCCAAGCCATGTATTGAGAGTGCATTGCTACAGTTATTGTGCTCTGTTTGCAAATGTGAGTGAGTGAGTGAGAGAGCTGGTATATGTGTGACAGCAGTCATGAACATATTTAGTTTGACACTTCTGCAGCAGTGTCTAAAACGTGAAATTTGTTCTGCATTTGGTTTTCTAGTTCATTTTTGCACCTGTGGGAAGATGTAATGTCATCTAGGCAGTGACCCTGTGAAAGTGCACTCTCTTGTATGCATATTTTTAACAATGACTCAGCCAAGCTAGCTACAGTCCATGTTTGGCTGCATGTTTATGGAAGGTATAAGGCAGCAGGTGAACTGCACAGGGAAACATCTTTGCTTTTAATATGACAGAAATGTTTTTACTGCAGCTTTCTTGGGTTTGTTCTTACACTGCTGATGTGCTTCATTTTGATACAGAAATAAGCATTGGGTATTTCGCTGAGATCTTAAGACCCTAAGGTCTTAAGACTCAAAGTCACAGATCATGTCTAGATCATGTCATTTGTCACCATGGACATTTGGATGTCAAATTTGAGAAGTCAAAAATGGTGCCAGTTTTGAGGACTGACTCAAAAGTCCTCATAGGGGTATTCTTCACCAAAGAGACCATAGCATTTTTTGAAGTTTATTTCTCTTCTGGTAGGACTTTTTTAGTCTTTCTTAATCTTACCTTTATCAGTTGCATTTAGCCTTGCAGTGCTTTAAGCATTATTAAACTTGGAAGATGTTGCTGATGAGTATTGTAGGAAAAACCGGGTCTTGTAAAAGGCTGCCATGCAGACTCCTGGTGGTGTTTAATAAACATGCAAATACTTTAGGGAAAACAAGTGAGCCTTGAAAAAATGTTTTCAGCTAAGAGTTTGATATTGGAGGAACAACTATACATGTGTCATTCTCAGCTCATTTGATTAACCTTGGTAACTGATGAAAGTGATTTGACTATCAAACATAGATCACATTCATTCTACCTGCATGATATCAAGTATTCAACTACAGCATATTCTTCCTTTATCTTATCCCACTGTTTTCTGTGCCCCTCCATTCCCTCGTCTCACTCCTGCTCAACCCTTGAGTGTGACCACCCAGTTTCAGTTACATGAACTGAAAATCTTGATAAGTTAGAGGTCTTAATTCTATTAAATTATAGTGGTGCAAGAAGTCCTTGAACACTATTTTAAATTGTTTTTTTTTAAGATTAGTTACCTCTAGACTTCACTATTTTGGCACTCCAAGTATATTCTGGTCAACATTTAAGTCACTGTCTGTGCTTTGCATGCAACTTAAACATCTCAATTTTTTATTTTGTAGTTGAGGAACATCAAAGTGTGGAGTGAACACCCCATTTGTGTCTTGAATTAAAGCCCACCTGCCTAAAAATTATGGCACCACTAAAACTAGGAGAACACTGATGCTCAGGGTGTGCAGTCACTCAGTTACTTGTTTCTGAATAAAAAAGACAATCACAAGTTTTAAAAGTTTTATGTTGGGGCTAGTGTTCAGAAAACTTTGTAGAAAATTAAGGAAAAATATTTTGGCATAGATTTATCATTTAAATTCAGCTCAAATGCCGCAGACTACTAATGGCAAAGATGATGCAAATGGTGCTAGGATGGGGGAATATTACAGAAGAAAGGGGAGCATGTATGAAAACAGTAGCTTTAATGACTTGACTATAAAGTAGCTAATTTTTTAGTCTTTTGCTTTTGGGGAGTTTCTATTACACATTAAAGGGTCTCATAGGATTTAATAGAGATAAATTCAAAGGAGCCTTATAAAGATTGCAAAGATCTTTTAAAAAATTCCTTATGGTACTATAAAATGCTACTTTCTATGGACTGAAAATCAACTAATACAATTTCAGAGAAAAAAATCTTAAAATGCTGTGGTATTTTTCCTTAAATTTTTTGTTGACTAAATATCAAATGACAAATGTTTTTTTGCCTGACTGGAGTTGCTGAGTTGCTGACGCTCCCATGAATTTGCCATAGGGCATTACTCAGTGTTTCTGAACTTGTGTCACTGAGTACATAGCAACTTTTGATTTGAATGAGCTTGCATATTAACAGGTTTGTTTGCAGGTAGAAGTCATGTGTAATTATTGATTCTAATTGTTTGCATTTTCTTTGTTGTTTTGTTTTTTTGGTTTGGTTTGGTTTGTTTTTGCCTGCTTTTGGAATTCATGACTACCCAGTGAGAAGGACACTAAAAAGTGGGCTAACACCAGAAGAAGCCAAAGCACTGGGCCTCATCAGCACTTCTGAGATGCAGGTTTGATACGCCGGAGGTGGCAACAAGAAGAGCCATTCATCTGAAGCACACAGGCTGACAACCCTTCGGTGTGGCACTGAGCTGCCAGCCTCCTCTGCTGCTTCCAACATCCTGTCCTCTGTTAGTTCAATTTTACAAAGCAACAAAAAGTGAAACACCACAGCCAGGGCAGAAGAGAGATGTGCCACAGCTCAGCATGACATCCAGACAGTAACTGAGGAAGCATTTGAGTGCTTGTAGGTGAAAGGATATGGCTTCTTCTTCTTCTCATGGTGTATTGATGTGGGTAGGAGGGGGCACTCTGAGTTACCTGTCATTATGTGAGCTGTGTTTACATTGGCTTTCCTTGTGCCCTGTTTTAGTCATTGTAAATGTATGGCATTTTGTCAATGCAAGGAGCGGTCCTTAAAGAGGCAAAATATCTCCTGTTACAGCAGCCCCAATTTTCCTGAAGCAGATTCATTAAGCAAAGATGCACAGTCTGCGCAACCCTGGCGTTTTTTGGGTTTTTCTATTATTTTGCCACCAAAGAATGTAAAAATGTATGTGTACCTTTGTATATGTACAGAATGAATGTGTGGACATGTGTACATGTATCTGTACATATGCAGTCATGGTGTGGAATCATGCTCTTGCTGCAGCTAGCTGGATCATGATTTGCACTGTGGGGCCTTACTGTTCCAACTGGACAGGAGGAAAAGAATGTTTTTTGTGTAGGAACTCAGTGTTGCTCGATGGGATTCACCCTGTGGGGCAGGAGGTAGCCTGAAATACAAGTGAAAATTTAGGATCCTTAATTCATATGTATTAATACACACTGATACTGTACATAGCAGCATGCACACAGAGGAGAGAATGCAGTTCCTCCCTCTTGTTGAGCTACAGCTGTACTGTGCATATGTACAGTTTCAGAGAGATCTGTGTCAAAAATTTTACTTACTCGAGGAATGCATTTGGATGCTAAGATCAAGAAGTTTTGTTCACTTGCCTGTGCCCTTCATGCTGCTTTTCTCTGCTGCAAGATCATGTGGTGGTGATTTTATTTCAAATTAATGAATCTGAATATGAAATAGCCCTGCTAAAAAGCCTGTTGTGTTTTTGCTGTTCTTTATTGTTTTTTTGTGATTGTCCTTGATACAAGTGGAGTGAGTACCACAGTAAACAACTCCATTATGTATGCCCTTATCTCACTGTTTTATAACTGACTTTTATAACTGCCCTCAGCATGTTTGAAGAACCTTTAGTCAACTCA
The DNA here is from genome assembly GCA_013396695.1 of Sakesphorus luctuosus. Classification (NCBI taxonomy): domain Eukaryota; kingdom Metazoa; phylum Chordata; class Aves; order Passeriformes; family Thamnophilidae; genus Sakesphorus; species Sakesphorus luctuosus. Next base: position 395,505 of record VWZD01013281.1, read on the forward strand.
TCTGCCTTTAAGTGGAGGACATACACAGCAGTGAAGATGAATTGAACACAGTCAACCCAGACAGTGCTGAAGTCTTTTGAAGAGAACTACAAACGACAATAACAGAAAAGGGAACTTTTCAAGCCAAAGTCTGTATATGGCCAATTGATCCTCAAGGATGCACAAGATTGTGTCCTTCCACTGCCTTAGCCTCTAAAATTAAGAGTATGTCTACACAGCAGTAACAGCTGAGGCTTCCTTCAAGCTAGTTAACTGGGGAACTGCAGCAGTTTAGTCATGGTAACAGGGTTTGATTTTGGCTGCAAAACACACTTGGAAAATAGAGTTAAATAATAGTCTATGCTGGGGTCCTAATGCCATGGCTGTGTTGCTTCTGGCACCCAAGCTAGGTCAGGTACTTCACATGGTTCTACTCTGCTCTCATTAAGGGCAGGATAATCGCTGAAGATTGTTCAGGATGGTTGAACAAAACACAATGAACTTTTGAAACCTTGGTCACACATTGCATCTCATTGAGCACAGCATCCAAGTGATGAGAGACCCAGGTATCTGACAACACTGCAGTGCGATCTGTAGCTGACCATCATTTCTATGCTGCCCACCCTCTCGATCGTAAGATTTCATTATCTGCCAATGCCTTGGATCTTCCATGGAGTAAAAAGTTACTAGTGAGCAAAGGTTCTTAAGGACAGCATTAAGTTTTATGTGGTTTTCCCCTCAATTTGTTAAAAAGCCAATTCTACAAGTAAGCAGAAGGCAGTAGTTGGGTAATTAATAAAATATGTTGTGTATTTGAAAGCCATGGAAAGGAGGAAGATGATTGGGAAACAGAAGCAGCATGTAACTTATTTAGCTGTAAAATAATGCAAGTCCATGAGCATCTGGATTTTAAAGTGGATCTTTATGTGCTGCTCACCATTGTGGACTTTTAAAATCTCTCTTAAGGATGCTTAGAACAAAGAAATGAAGGTAATGGGGGTTTGTGGAGGTCTTTGAAGTCTGAAACAAGAGGGAGAAGCCCTGAATGTAATGGTTATGTTGAACTATGCTACTTGCTAAGTGATAAAGGAAGCAAAAATGCAACAAAATGCATTTATGCTGACAGATCCTGTATTTGACTGGGGGGAGAAAATCAGACAAGTTTTTAAAACTGAATATTTTAATTAAAATATGCTGAATGTGCAAAATAGGTCACTGTTGGTGACCACTTGCTAACAGGGAACAAAGTTTTGTGTTTAGACATAGTACAGCATCTGTCTCTGAAACATAACATGGCTGATTAATTACTAATAGTTTGGCATATGTATTTTCCAATAATTGTGCAAAAATTTTGCAAAACTTGATATGCTCCTTATCAAAAATATTAAATATGGGGAGTCATATGGGTTAGAATAAGTTTGGAAAGAAAAAAAAGGTGGTTTCTTTTGGATTCTGGATGGAAGCGTCATGCATGTGAAGCGTATTCTTCCTTGTCTGTTTTTCCACAAGGTTTGTTTTTCCACTTGTGCTCTCTATCTGTAAAACCAATACCAATTTTTTTGAAGAATAACTTGGTCTTGTTTATGCAGTAGTATACAGTCAGATTCATTCCACTGTCCTCAGCGTTTATTGCGACAAGATCATCAGACACAGTAACAATTCATTAACTAGAGAAAATATTTCCATTTCAGTTCCTGATAAAAATGGCCAGCAGCCCTAGTGCTCATCTGTAAGGTGGCAGTATTTCCTCTGGAGTCAGCCAGCATGTCCTGATTGTGGGAATAACATTTGTTCCCTTCATCTAACTAGTGGATTCCAGATGAAATGGAGGAATTCATTATATCTGCATTCCTCTCGCTGTCTGTCTAGTGAGGTTGTAACCTTCAGGTTTTCAGTTGCTGCCTGCCCCTCCATCGTAAGAGCCCACCACAAGGACGTAACACTTGTTTTAAAATGTGTGAGATATTGATTGGTTTGTATGAAATATAAAACTCTTGGATACACGATGTATTAGCTTATGTTCCCATTTCTCACTTAAGAGATACATGAAGGCTGTTTTTGAACACTTGCAGCCATAATAACTACTTCTCTTCCCTTTCCCATAGTACTAGTCAGATGCAAATGTAGTGCCCAGAATTTTGTATCTCCAACAAGCTCGTAGAGTCACTGCTGGGGTTCATTTCAGCACCCACCTGCTGCCAATACCTTGTCTATCTGTCTGCCACCATAATGCCTTCCTGATCTGGATGCTGAGGGAAACTTTAGCACGGGAAATATCTGCCAAAGGGAAGCTGTCCTAATTTCCTTTCATCTTACTTGGTGTTCAAAAGCAGACTGCATACAAATACTTGTATTCCCTCACTCCCAGCTGAGGCATAGCCTTCAGTAGCTGTTATGTGGCTACAGTGAAAAAACACCCCCAGGAAATGCTTCTGTGCCACAATCAAGAGTGAAAGATCCCTCAAAAATTAAATTCATCACTCCTCACCTTTCAGTCAGGCCAGGCACCAGGCTCATGGATTCCAGATGGTTTATAGCCCCTTGGCTTCTATGTATGACCCTTCTGTTTAATAGATCCCCTGTCCATAATCCAAAATCAAAAAAAAAAATTAGGGTCTTTCTTGGTCTGATAAATACTGGAAGCAGCGTCAAAAGCAGTTTTCAAAATGCATTTCTCTTTCTCTTTTGACCCCCTTTTGTAGCAAATCTCTGCAGTGTTTGACACTGTCAGCAAAGTAAGGCATCAGTTTGGTAGATAGACAAGACTTTGGCTTTAGCTTAATAGAAAGTCACTTGTTTGTGAATATCAAGATAAGAGTTAATGTCCCAATTTAACAGAAATTTGGAGTCAGAGTCTTGATGTGAGTGAACAGCAAGGGCATCCTGCAAGGTCCTGCAGGACAGCACCTTAAATCCCTAGTGTGCTGTGCTATAAATAAATTCTGGCCAACAGTAACAAGCCATTGAAAAGTTACATTTGAGGACCTCAACACTTACTGCGACCCCAAGGGACACAGTGCCCTGTAGGTGCAGTAAGTCAGGCAACTGCCTTACAGCAGCCTCCCTGGTGATATAACAGCAAGTGGCTGTTCAAAATGCTTTAGAAGCCAGTAGTCTGGGTTCAGGTACACTGTGCATTGTGGTTATTTCAATGCTTTGATTTCACTGAGATGAAATGGGAACAAAGTGACATCCCACCAGTGTCACATCCTTCATCCTTCCACTGCAACTCATAGGCAGGTGTGCACACTGCCTGCCTCCATCTAACAGATGCAACAGGGACAAGGTGTTAGACAGAAGCAGGAGCATATTTCTCTGTCTTTTTCACTCCTGTACTCTGACTACACTTTCCAATCCTCTCATTACCTTTGAGGCAGGCTGTGTGTGTGTGCAGTGGCAGGGAGCCTGGCCCTGTGACACAGTAGGATGATGGCTCTGTATTTCCAGCATCAGGATGCAAAAAACACTTGTCTAAGCTATTGATGTTTCTCTGCAGGAAAAACTGCCAGGTACTTACAGGCTCTGAAAGAAAATAATCCAAAACGTTACTGAAAGTGTTTCATTGTAGGCAGCCATTGAAGATCCTTCCCAAACACTTGAACAACACATAAGGCCCACCTTCTTCTTCAGCTGGGGCAGCAACTGGCTCAATTGGAATTTCAGATTGATCCCAAGAAGTTCTTAGCAAGCAGTTTAATAGTTACATAGCAAGTAAATACAAGGAGTTGCAGAGATGTTGTATAGTTTTATGTTTACGCAAAAAAAAAAAATTATTTCTAATTAGTCCATTTCACACTGAGTTGCAGATAGAGATATATTTTGTTTAATCACTATCTAATACAGAGGCTTCTGTGAAAGAAAAAGTTTATTTGTAGCATCGGGTGCATTTCTCCTTTTTAAAGACTGTCTTTGCGCGTACAGTGTCCTTTTTTTGTGAGCTGGGAATTGTAAAAAGATGTAAAGTAGAAAAGGACATGTTTCTTAGGCAAAGGAGAAATACTGTAAAATTGTGTAAATGTCACTACTCATGTTTTTTTCATGTTCTGTGTAGCATAGTGTAAAATAGGCTCTCCAGCAGTGTTATTCTGTGAATTGTAATTTAAAAAACAAGCCATGCATGGTCAGAGATATTATCTACAGGTCCTTTTGGTTGAGTTTTTGGTTTTGTTTGTTGTTTTCTCATTTTAAGTGAATTTGTTCTATGTTAAATTTAATTGTCTATGAAATTTCATTTTTGTTTCTGTTTTATTTCATAAAGAACTTGAACTACTCTTTTAAGATTTTATTACACACGAAGCTCATCTACCATTTGTATTGATCCCACAGAAGCTGTGTCACATTTAGTGTAAACCAGGGGGATTTTCTTTTTATCTGCCTCTTGCCCCCCACTCTCCCCACTTTACTGTCTAGAAAGATCCAATGACTTTTTTTTTTTCTGTGCCATGCAGGGTCAATATGGAAAACTGACCACAGACCTGTGTCCAAAATTTCTTGATATAAGTAGTTAAAAAGCTCACCTCTACAGCATTATGTAAACACATCTTGCAATAAAGCTTTATAAAGCACTGACTGGGATGGTTCTTGTTTTGCTGATGAAGCCAGTCATGGGAGTTTGGGTGAGAAATGCCTGGGAAGGGGGGGGTCATGGGTTGTTTTTCTCATATCCTCTAAATACCTGCAAAGCCATCATGTGGACATCAAAACAGCAGCCATTAAACACACAGCGTGCTTTTCGCTGCCATCAGCTTGGAGTTGGTTCCTGCCTAAAATACACTCTGTGCACAGAGCACATTGCTTAAAGGTATGGATTTATAGAAGCAAACATTAATAAAATAAAAGACTACCTGTATGTGGGGGAGCATTTCACATTGCTTCTGCATCAAGACACGAAACGCTGTGCCTGCCAGGGCTTCACAGCCAGTAAACAAGACATGCTTTTAACTTGGCTGAAATATGTTCCATGCATCACCCTGGAATGTAATTTTCAGGTGGCCACCTATGAGTGCGCCTGGAGAGGCAGTGGTCTTGCAGTTTTCTCTGTTTCCTGGTGTCTGATTCTTTCTTTTATTGCTATTTCTTAGCACTTGAGAGAGACTGAGTTAACAAACAGGGCATCCCTGACCCTATGGAAGGTGAACTGTAGCTCGGGGCCTCTTGCATCTGCTCTGTCTGCAAGTTCAGTGACTACGATGAGGAGGAGGGTGTGAAAGTGACATGTAGAAACTCAAAATGCTCAGATTTCCACTGCTAGTCCTGCAAAAAGCTACTCACAAGTAATTGCTGTTTTGAGTTGCACATGTAATAGGGTCAAAATACATTATTCAAAGACAACTGCACGTGTTTATAGCAGCACCCTGGAAAATAAAGTAGGTTGACAAAGAGTCTGAAAGAGAATTTTCACCTGTGGTTTCTGAGACTGTAGGAGCTGATATAAAAGGCTAAGTATGTAAGCTTTCTTGGGGAGAAACACCACCCACCTCCCTTTTAATTAGTTTTTAAAACTATTTCAAATAAAATGGTGCCTTTTGGGTTATGGCTGCATCCCTGAAAGAGCTGCTTAGCATTCCAGATGCACTGGTGTAAAGTCTAGAGGATGAAAGGCTACTAGCCAGAAATGTGGTAATGCTTTTTAAAATAAATATATAAACCAAGTTTATTGGCCAGACACTTTTCTTTTCTATCACAGCATATCCATTAGCAGTTCTAAATTCCAGATGTGCAATGACAATGCGTACATATATTTTTCAGACCTGGTGCCCAGTCAGAACTCGTGTTGTCACAGAGAAGCCTCTGGCCTGTAGTCAGGGAACGAGTAAGTATGCAGATTATCCACTGCACAGCTGAATACCCTGGTTTATAGACCCTTCAGAACAGTCTGAGGACACACAACTGAAGAAAAAAAATACTTTTTTTTCCTATTATAACTTCTCCAAGTTTTCTGATGGGAATGCAGTTTGGAAAAGGGAAAGGGCTGTTCTCGAAGCTTTGCCTCTTGTGAGTTTCTTTGCAGGAAATTAAGAATGATGACTGTATTCCATTAGCAACTCTCTGGTGAGACAGACCTCTGCTGGGAAATCCCCAAAGGAGCACAGCCTATGTGAACTGTCATACCAGCAAGGGCCTCTCTGAATGGCTTTTCCTGAATGATTTTTGAGCAGGAGCAGGACTCACCCATCTGTGGAGGTATTCTGCTCAAAAATACTGATTTTCGGTTTCCAGGAGTCACAGTCCAGTTCTCCTCTCCAGCACCCACCTCTCTCCCACAGCTCCACCAAGCTTGCTCTCTTGATTAAGCCAAGTCTGGAGCCATTAATTTCTTACTTATCTGGAAAACACCATGGAGCATATCTATGCACAGAAGATGTCTACCAGCACTGTGGAGGGTGAGACACTTTCGGTGTCCCAGATAGGACTCACAGGATCCCTGGTCTTATCCTACTCCATTATTTATGTTATAATGAGCAGAAATGCTTTAAGCATCTGCCAAAATCTTGTAAATAAGTGTTATAGCCCTCTCTTGGTGAATGTTGAGATCTCTCTGCCTAGAAAACAGACAAAATGACTAGTCTTGACTTTTATATGTATTTTCCTTTGTACATTCCACACTTAAGGTAGTAAAAGAACAACAGTTAATAAGCAACAAAGAAAACTAAATACCAGTGAAATCCACAGCACTTGAAACTGGACAAACGTGAAGCCAAAGGTGAGGTTAAAGCCATGTCATAGCCTCCAGTAAACATTGTACTGGTTCCATCTCAAGCCTGTCTTGGAAGAGCTCTGCATTTGCTTAACAGCAGTGGTTTGAAATGTTATCCCTGGTACAGGCAGCACAAAGCCCTTCCAGAGCTGGGCAGGGCTCAGGTGAGGGGCCAACAGGTGGCAAAGGTTCTGGAGCGTATCCACCATCAGGGAGGCGTGTGCCGTGACTGCACATGGGATATAAAGGTTTGTACTATGAATCTTGGAGCAACCTGTAAAACCACATTTCTCACAGGTATCCCAAAGCTACAGCAGGGTGAAAATTCTCCTTTTAATAAAGCAATGAAATATTGAGATTCTTGAACAAGAGCTTAAAAAAGGAATCCTCCTTCCATCCTTGTCCAAACTTCCTATAAATACGCACTGGGACGCTTAAATAATCTTGGCAAGATACAGCAAAGGAAAATTATTGTTAAAAAGAGGCCCTGGATATCATTTCAACAAACTTTTTCCCCACATAAACTTATGGAAAGTTATTGACCTCATAGCAAAGTCAAGAAAGAAAGAAATTTCTTCTTGAAAAATGGCAAGATACCCATTTGAACACGAACTAGACTGCCTTCACATAGGTTTGTCTGGAACACCTTCCAGATATTCTGCATTAATTATAATGAACAATAGATGTGCAGGTTAATAAATAAAAATCTAAATAATCACAGTGTCAACAGTGATGATCTAAATAAAACTAGCTGTGAGTATAATGATAAAGAAGGCATATTGAAAATCAGGCAGTAGTGACCAAAGCCAAATGAAAATTTGATGCCATTGGCTCTGTAAGCAGTGGAAAGAACCTGATAGACTTCAAGCCCCCAAAGATAACTATTAGAATGTTAAACTAGATGGAAAATGGAATTTCTTCTCTGACAAAAAGGCCCTAAATCATTTTGACCTCGCTAGTTACACTGGGGAATTCTCTTTTAAGAAGGGACAGCACAAGAGTGAATCCTTGTTTCCAGAGAAATTATCTCAAATGTGTTCAGATTACAAGCATGTGGGATGAAACATAGTTAGCATCCAAAATTATATAGCCTGGAAATTCCACATCTTTTTAGAAGCCAAAACACTGCAAAGTCTGAAAACAAAACAACTTAGGCAGTCAATTGCAATTTTTTTTTTTTTTACTATGGAATGTGAAAACCATTAAATTTTCTCATAGGAAAATGAAATTTTAGTAGAAACTCTATCACTGTTAAACAATTCTTCATCATTTCTTTACAATCATTGGTAGACAGGTTACTAGAAATAAGTTTAAGGCTGGTTTCAAGAATGGTATGAAGTTTCTTGCCGTGCAATTTTGCTGAATGTAATAGTTCCTTCTCCAAACTTGCATCCCCCTTGCAATGTTAATTTACATCATCCTTAGGCTTTTTTACTTTCCTGTGATGAGAATCAGTTAGTTGGCATACACAGTTATGTGTTAATTTTTTGTTATTTGATAATGCCCTATACATCTTTCCAAGGGTAATCGGGATATCCACAAAGTTGGATTACTTGATATTAGTTAATCTGAGAGTGGCCTTACAGTACGTAAAAGATAAATATTTTTTTTCCAAATACTTCTTGACAGCATTATATAAACTGTTTGCAGGGAGTGCCTCTGTGTTCATATTTATGCTTATAAATATGCTTATATGCTTATATTGCAATATTTATACATTGCAAGTTGGTTTTTTGATTATGCAAGTGGATTCTGTAGTCTGGTGAATTGTTATTTTGAGTTCTGAACATATTTTTTCAAGGTGGAAAGGCAGTGAGGTGGGTATATGAGTGGTTTAGCTTGTGCAAAGTATTTATTGGTAAGGGAGATTGACAGTTCAGAAAGTAGCAAGGCTTGTTGCTCTTTGTGTCTTTCAGACTGTGAGCTCTCCAAACAACAGTGAGGTAGAAGACCTGTTACCCTGAGATATGGATTTCCTGAAGAATGACTATCTGTTTTTTACCTGTTTCTTACTTAGTGAAATTAGTGTTTATTTCTATAGTCACAACTTACTATATGTTTAGACATCATAAGCTCACAAGGTCCCAGTGAAGGGGAACACTGAGGCACATGTGAAAATTCAGACTCCATCAAAGAGGGCTCCCTGCTGCAGAAAGGACACTGGGAGAGGAGGTAATTTGGGTGACGGAAAGAAAAGTAACATCAACACCCAAATCAGGGAAAGCCCTAATGACAAAGACAAGATTGTTGTTTTGATACACAGGTGAACCCAGTAAAGTTCAGAGATCATTTTAGCAGCAGCACTTCAAGTGGTGGGCTAAGTGAAGCCCAGATGGAGCAGTAAGTTGGAAGGCTGGGAAAGGGACATTTACCTGAATATGCAAAGTAGAGGGGCTGACGTTTATAGAAGTTCTGTATTAAGCTACATGAAAACAAGAAAGGGATGGCACATGGCCAATGTCACTATATAGAGAGAAAGATAGCGTGTACAAAAAGAGAAGATAAGAATCAGGACAGTGTACATTTTCTGACTGTCAAGTGGATTTGCCTTAAGCAAACTATCTAAAGTCTCTTTTAGGAGTGTGATGATTTCTAGGACTTCTTTTTTGCAGTGAGCACCAAAAAGAGAAGTGTACCATAAATGAGGTAAGGGTCATAGAAATGAGGCATTCTGGGCCTCACTGCCTTCAAATAATCATAAATTACTCCTGTGTGTGGCAGCGATGGCATCACCTCTTGTTGGGCTACGGGAAAACCCCAACTGGGGTACCTATGACTCCTGTTGTCATTATCTATATTGAAGCAGCAGTGGACACAGAAATAACCAGGAATTCTCCTTGGTAAGGAATGCTCTTCCGTTTTCCTCGTATCAAGCAGCCTTAGGGCTCTTTCAAGTAACATTTTGTACCTTTGGGATGGCTAAAATTCGATGCAGTGCTACTGGAATTGGGGAGGGCAAGGACAAGAATAAGCTGGAGGCTGCAGACAAGATGCCTAAGAGCCTTCTAACCCTATCAAGAGGGCCCAGAGAGCTCTCTCATCTCAAGTGGGGTTGGATATTGTGGAGATGGCTGCAGTGTGCTTTATGTTGCACCAGACCTTGGTAAGAAGTATTTCAGTCAACAGCTGGGAGGATTTTGCAAAAGTGTATCTCCCCTAAGCAACCAGAAGTTAGAGTGGGATTATGTTCGTGGTTCTAAATGCTCAATGAAATGTGCTGTTGGTCACTTCCCTTGTAGCAAGGGATCTATCACTGATAGAACTTTTGGTCAGACCTGGGGTTTTCCACGTCAGCCATTCTTTGTCCACCCTGGTGAAGTTGTTCTCTCTTAATAAACCATTTGGGTCAGCAGATACAGGAAAAGTTTCATGCAATCCACCCTTAGCTGCCAAACCTGATCAGAGGAAATAGGAAGATGAGAGTCAAACAGCTCTGCGGTCTCCCCAGTCAGAATGTTAGCAGCTTAACTTTCTCCTTGGCAGTAAAAAGGGTGTAATTGTGGAGAAAAAGCTGGCTTGCTGCAATGTAGAAAATATATGTTTTCTGCATATAAGGACCACAGTTTGCAGGAAATGCTAAAAAAATCTTACAAGAAGGTATATTGTTTCTGACAACATTTTCATCTTCTCTGCAGTATTCAGGGGTAGTTTTCTTGAAAAGTTGGAGTACAAAGAGAATAAACGTCCTTGAGAAGTGTTTGTAACTCCAGGTAGGTAATGGTTGGCTTTCTCTTTGGTCAGCTTAAGGGTTCCAGTTAGTCATTGTCCTGTGTTTTGTCTTTTTTTTTTTTTTTTTTTTAGATTTTAAGGGGTTTCATCTCTTTTTTTTTTTTAGTAGCTTCCAGGAATTCATTGCATGTGATCTGAAAATTCCCTTGTGTGGTCTCTGATGGCAGAGTGCTGACCCTGGATTAGGAAAAGGCTCCTCAGAGCAGAACCCTGACAACACACCATTTGCCAACTAATATCACGATTCTCCCTTTCTATGTTTCCTTCCTTTCTGACTATATTCCATGATTACTGGCACACACAAATGTAGAGATTCTGAAAAGGAGAACTTCAAGTGAAACTTATAAGAAAACTCAGAATGTTAGAAGAGAAGAAGATAAAATTTAGAGTGGGGAACAGAACATGGTGATGCATAATGACACATTTTAGAATCCAGTCTACAAAATCAAAGTAACAATAACTGATTTAGAATTTCTTGATGAAAGCAAAACCAGAGCTGTTTGGAAAGGTGATCACTCTTGGTGAACCTTCTGGCAGGGGGAACAAAAAAAGAGAGATTTTAAAAAATATATTTCTATGTTTTCAAGCAAAATGTTTGTCTTAAATGTTTGAAAATAGATTGGTTTTGAAATTCTGTTAAACATAAAAAACAGTCAAGAATTCAGAAAAAATCAAATAGTTTTTCAAAAAGTTTGGAACTTTTTACTTTCTTTATACTAATTAAGACCCTTGGACTGCTCTTTTAGCTCAAAGGTATTAATGGGACAGAAAATAAACTTTCTATCAAGTTATGGAGGTGATAGATTGGAAAGCCAAGCTGATCTTGGTATAATGACATAAATTAATATAAACTGCTCATATAAAGAAATAATTTCTTATTATCTATTATAGCTTGCTTATTGGAATATCTTCATGGTGAATTTGAGACCTAGGAAACTGAAGTTGGAATAATAAAGGTCAAATTTAGAAGTCTATGTTCACTGAAGTGAATCTATTGAAATCTATTAGAAAAATCAAGACAATATGTAAGATTATAGGAACCACTTATGCTTCTAAAAGAGTGTGAGGTGCTACTGCATATCAATACTCATTATGGAATTCAAGAACTCTCAGAAAAAGAGAGTTTAAAACAGATTGCTCTGACTTGATACTTTTGGACTATGCAAATTTTCGAATATGTGATACACTAAATTTTGTAGGCAATTATATGTGTTCATCTCTGTTAATTTGGCAGACAGACAGAAAACAGAATTTGAGTTTCAACTATTACTTCTTTATTCTGATGTCGTAAGATTTTCTTTCACTTCTATAGGCTACAAGTTTATGTTGAAATTTGACCTCACAGCACAAACCAATGGAAAAGAGATTTTTTTTTCCTTGTACTTTGAACAACATTAGACATCTTTGCAACTTGGAGCTGTAAATGCATTTCACAGTAGACTGTAGTACCATTAGATACAGAATTGTTTCTATAATACTTAGTCAGGGTTACTTTTCAAGAGCTCAGTGTTGAATCAGACTGAAGGATGCTTGCACTCAGCATGACTGCAGTATAAAAAAGCACTTTGCTACAGCCATGAGGAAAAGAGGCAATCTTTCCTTGTTCCTTTTATCAAATGTGAATGGAGCCTTGAGTGCATTGATGTCTGAAAATTTCTGGCTGTCAGTAAACCCTGTATTTTTCTTAAGTGGATTTTCAACTATAGATACTTTTCTGAGATGCTTAGACTTTGTAGTACATGATAGCATATGACTTCTCAAAAAATACACGGTCCTTAAGAGCAGCCCTGTCAACATTTCAAATGTTGCAACCGGCCAATTCAGGGCTTTTAACTGAGTGGACTGTGGTTGGAGGATAACTGCCTTGTGGCATGTGTTTTCAAAGTCTTTACTTATACTTGACAGAAATTGCATTATCCACAGCTTTGGAAGGAACTTTTGGCTGAAGTTTCTGGCTGTGATAAAACCTCATAGATATAGTTATACCCAGAGGGTAATTGGAGTTGAAGTAGACTATGAGTCTTTGGAGATTTTTTTTTTTTTAATGATGATAAGTGTTTTTCTATCTGTCACCTCTGAAGGTTTAACATTGGTTTAGGAGGCTACAAAATATCACTGCCATTTAAAATGTGTGTCTTTTACATAATGATGAGCCAATTATGCTGACCTGTCAGATTAGTTGCAACTGTGACTATTTCATTCTGTGTGTAAACAGCGTGTTTAGTATTTATTTATAGACCAGTTACATCTCAATACAATATGCCAATAACTGTTTGAGCGCATAACTGTTTGCCCAGATGTTCATACAGTGTATCTGAAATAAAAAAAACACAAAACAAACAAACAAAACCCAAAAACACACCCAAACAAACCAAATCCCTCCCAACTAACCCACCAAACCCAGTAATTCTAGACAGTAGTCCTGAAATCTTCCCCAGGGACTGTGGGAATATGCCGCACATTTGTCCAGTGTATGTATACCACAATATCCTGCACATTTGATAAGCTACTCTACAAAGAGCCTTCTGAAATGCTGAGCTGACTCCACCCCTCACACAGGTGGCAGGACCTGTGTCTTAGATGATCTCAAATCATCTGAGACCACCTGGAGCAGCAGCCAGTGGAGACATGCTACAGCACTTAGGCAAGGCTTTAGGAAGCTGAAAAGCATTTATCATTGAGTGAGTGGCACTCTCTCTACATTGCAGACCATATCTTGGCCAAGGAAAAGCAGGAGACCAAATTTTTCTGTGCTTACGTGTGAGCAGTCTGAGGAAAGAAGGAAGTGTGTGTCTGAAGGAAAGGCATAACTAATGCCTTTAGAGCATGAAAAGCCCAGCTCAGAACAGGTAATCATCACTTCATATAAATTTATACTGTTCTTTTCACTTACCTGACCACTAACATGTGCCAGCAGATGATTTACATGCATAAAACCACCTTTGTAAGCAGGCATCAACCACGTGGGGCTTGGCACTGTACAGGTAAATACGGCACAGATAGTTCTTGACTTGAGGAGTTAAGAAACTGGATATTGCATGATAGCAGAAAATAAAGTAACTACAGCTGCCTGCACTGTACCAGTAGAACCTCGGGAAACAGTCCAGGGTGTGGGGCAGTGATAGTTCAATTCACTTGCAGGTTTACCACAGGAACTTTACCTGATGTGGTAGGGAATCTCGCAAGGTCCACATTGGAAATGAGTAGACAGTGGCTCCAGGTACCATTGGTCACAAAACCAGCTCTGTTATATTAATGCTTTGCTGTCACATGTTGATCTATGTGTTTGCTTTGCCACTAACATGGCAACTGCAGCAATACCCTGGTCTGTTGGAGTATGGCACATGAGAAGCCAGTTCTTAATGCAGTGGAACCAATCTATTTACAATAGCACAGACTGGGTAAGGGTGGAAGGGACCACTGTTGATATTGATGCTTCCATTTGTATTAAAATGAAATTAAATGCATTTTAAAGAGTTAAATGCCTTTCAGAATGCTTAATATAGATTATATGTGCTTAGTTACTTTTATAATCCAATCTTGTTTTCTCATTTGTAGTTTGTTTAAATGAATTTATTTCCTACAAATGATCTTGATTCCTACAGCACACATTATTGTATCACTGTTCTTAAATACCTCCAGTTGGGCCAATGCCATATTAATTTTTCCATTTAGTTTGTGGGGCATTGAGCCTGCCAGAGTCCACTGGGTTTTTGCCTTCCCTGACTCTTGCACAGTGTTTGGATTCTTGAATCCTGCTGGTATTCAAAGTGCTATTAGAAGTTCATTCCCCTGGACTAAAGATCCCCCAGCAAAAATTTTCAGAACTTTTGCATTTAAGATATTCAGGTCTGATGATTTTATCTTAGCTTCTCTCTTACTGAATACTGCTTAGCAGAGTGCTTACTACCTTGCTTTTCCCCTATGAGTATCTTGTTCTGCTTCTTTTCAAATGCAAAACAGAATTATTAATGCCATACTTAGGTTTTTTCTCCATCAGCTTTCCTACACTAACAGTTTTACTGCTAATGAGCTACCCTACTGCAAAAATTAATGACTAGTATATTCAAATTTCTTCTTAACATTCTCTGTTAATCATCACTTCTGTTTCTTCCATCATCCTATTTTTCAGTTTGCATTTGTCACCTTCCAGATTGAACTTTACCATTAAAAAAATTATGAGCGTTTAGGCAGTTATCTTCTTTCCTCAATGGAAAATCAAGAGACACAATTATCTAATCAACAAGTCTCGCAGAACTCTAAGTTTTCGTTCACCATTTTTTCTCTAATTTTTCCATTGCACTTTATTTCCTTTTTGCATTTTTCAGACTTAAATACCAAAAATAATCTTACATGGAGTGTTCTCCCTGCATATATCAGCTGGTTATGATCACAGTGATTTGATGTATTTTTATCTGTCATTAAAAGTGTTAAAGAGTTATAGAGGCAAACAGGGACTCAGTTACAGTGAACATCAAAAAAAATTGCAGTTTTAACTAACGAGCATGGCAAGGTTCTTGAACAAATTCCCCTACTTATCCACTCTGAGATTTATTGGGGAAAATTTAAATTGTAAAAATGTCAGTAACCAGAGTGCACTTTTTCTCAATATGACTCCACATAGATACTGTCTATCATAAACACCATAAATAGCCATTCTTCAGTCCAGTCACTTTGCAAGCCTGCCAGTTAGATTCATACACTGTGACCCTATTGACTTGGGGAGATTGTGAAGTATAGAAATAAAAGATTAAAAGACACATGGAGAATCAGTCTGTCCTTGCAGAACAGTAGAGTTGTCTTTAATGGTTCTTACTTGCTGACAGAAAAGGTTTCTAATTCTGTGTACCAGTCCTGTATAAGTCAGAGCTGCACTTTGCTGATGCGGACAATAGAAGATTGATGTTCTTGCCTTTGCTTGAAAAATGCCCTTGCAGAGCTTATCACTGAGGTAAGACTTTGGTTTCTGTGCACTGAATAACAGAGTTCCTTGTTGGACCCAACCAGCTGGGTATGGCCCAGGTTTGTCCATTCACTTGCACTAGGAAAGGCATCTGATCTCATTCCTCTGTCCTGGGACCTCCAGACCTGAACACCTCACACTGGAGCACTATATCTCATACAAACCTTAGAGTTTAACTTTGTATATTTCATGTTTAAGCCAAAATGTTTTTATATTTATCACAGTCAATGTTCTTCCAGACCACCAGTTGCTTCCAAGCCTGATCACACGTTCCCTAACAAACCTGGCTCCCTGCTCCCACCCCTTCTCTTGTCATTGTTTTTTCTATTGCTCCCTCCCTTCCTCCCTTCTTTTACTATTTCCTAGCTTTTGGCTGCTGGCAGAGGTAGTTGACATGTCTTGCCTTCAACTGAAAAAGAAGCATCTTCTTCTCATGGGGACATCGGTGCCGCAGGCAGGATGCGTGCAGAGTCCAGCAGCCCGTTCACACAGGCACCTCTCCAGGGAGGGAGGAACATGGCACATTCCCAGCTTCTTGCCAGACTGCAAGCTCTCTCTTGACACTACTCCATTTTCCTTTCTGAATATTTCAAGTGAACACTTCTGCTTGAGAGAAAGTGGGTTTCTTGGCTTCTAGGCAAGCTATGCAACTTTGTCTGCATCCACTTTGTGACACCATTTAATAAATTGGCTCATAAGCTGATTGTTTTTGTGCCTTTTGTTTTCTCTGCACACTTACTCAAAATCACAGAAAATCAGCACCTCTGACCACCAGACTGGGAACTCTTATCCTGTCTCACCTACCCTTGACCACACTGACTGTCCAAAACATTATTACCAAGATGGTAACAACCTCTTGATTTCTGATCCCTCCTCCCATCCACTAAGTTTAGGGTTGAAATTTTCAGCTCGTGGCTCTCAGAGGTGTGACCCACCTCCTTGATATGACATAAGGAACATCTCAGAGAGGAGGGTGCTTGTTCTCACTGTTTCCATAATTGCCAGAGCAGATTAAGGGCACCTTACTGCTGCAATGAAAAAAAAAAAAAAACCCAAACAGAAAACACCAACCCAGCTTTACATGTCAGGAGCTAGATGATCCAGAAGACTCAAGACTGGAGAAATGTCTATGCAGATTAAAGAATACTTCCAAATCTGTGACAGCCTTTGTCTGCTGCATGAATATTACCTTAAATTTACTGAAATGCTAGTCAGCTCTTCAGCTTGGTACATTTAACCATAGTTGAGGTTGGATTCCCCTTCTTTCCTGGATGAAGCTGACAAACCAAGCAGAAAGTTGCTGTCTTTTGCCTTCCTCCCTCTCTTTTTCTCTTTGTTATCTTGGAGACGGTATTCCAAGGGCCCTTGCAATATACTGTGATCTGAATTAAAGAGCTGTCACTGTAAGAATTATCCTGTACCTTCTCATTTTAGCACTTCCCAGTGCACCGTGCACTGATGATTGCACTCTGAGGGTGTCCTTGGCCAAGGATATTCCAGTCTCGCATATGGAACCAAGCTTGAACCTTTTGTATATACAAGCCTTGAGTATCTGAGGAAAAAGCCTTTCATCTTGAAAACTAGAGAGACTAAATAAACTTCTTTAAGCCACTTAATCAGCAGAGAGGGGATGTGGGCCATTAATGGGGTTACAGAACTGTGTCTTATTTGGAGGGGGCAGCTTTAGGACGGGAGTGAGTAACATTAGTGGATTCAAGAATTGATGTTGAAACCAGATTCAGCTAAGATGATCTCCAGGGTATTCTTCCTGATCCTTTTTATTACTTTGTTTTTGAAATTGTTTTCTAATATTATTTATTGTCTCAAATATCACATTCACATCTCTGGAAGCAGAAAGGTTGCCCAGTCTTTCATCTTCCTCTGGTTGTATTTCTTTGCCTCATTACACATTTGTTTTTATGAAGCATTTGATCATATTTTCCAGAAATTATTTAAGCTTTGGGTATCTTTCTAATAGATATTTTTTGTTCAGCCAAGAAGCAACGGGCTTAAGGCCCATCTCTACAATGGCAGAAATCTCTCAAGTTAACTCTTGTGATGGATGTTGAGTGGGACATAACAATGTATAACAACACTGCTGACCTTATTAAAGGGTAGTCACTCTATGAGTACATTGATTAAGTCTAAAAAGAGGCTGTAAGGAAACAATGACTCAAGATAAGCCATTCCACAGGAATAGGATAATAGGAGACCAACTGGCTCAGACAGTACTGGCATGATTTCCTGCTGAGACTATTATACTGGTTTTGTCTAGAAAGGCAGCAGCCCAAGAACTGACAGAAACAAAAGGAGTCCCTCTTTCCAGAAAGGAACTGGCTATTGGAGAGGGAAATCATGCTGGTCTCAAGACCTGCAAGACCCCATATGTAGAAAGGACTGTTACGAGCAGCGGGCAAGGGGAACATAAGCATGCCAAGAAGTATGTTTAAAATAGATGCACATGCACTCTGCTGAATTTAAAACAATTTGCAGGGTTTCTTTTTATTCTATCATAGCTAAGTGAGCATTATGCATGTTTCTAATTTGCTGTGACCTACAAGCAAATTCATTTGGTTTTTATAATTTTCTATCCCCTCCTTTAGCAAATCCTGTGTGTAATGAAGGGGGTATTTTTGGCAGCACACTAGCAAATTAAAGCAGTTTCTGGGACAGCAGAGCTGTGATGTGACTCCCATGTGGTGGTTTGTGGTCCCATTAGTGTCATGACCCATTCTCTCTCCTGTCACTGAAGGAGGTGTTTCCTGGGAAATTTTTCACTTCTCTTTCCTGTTTGCGTAGATATACAAACTTGAAATTGTTCATATACACCACTTGTAAAGTCAAGTTTTTCAAGTATTAGGGAACTTAACCCCCAGGGACAATGTGGACCATGTGTTTCAAACTGCACTTGTCCCTTGTCCATGTTTGCATTGCATTTAGTGGCATAACAAATCTGAGTTTAGAAAAAGCTCTGTTGACACAATTCATTTTTGTGCAGTCTGGAAGCTGTCACCTCAACCTCCTACTAAACTCCACATAAAAACCATGTCTATTTCTACATATAAGATGAAAATTTTGAAGTTTAAATATTTTAATTGGTTCCTATTTTAGTAAAGTAGTTCCTCTGTCAGGTTGCTTTAGTTACCACCAAAAGTTACCCGAATAACACAAGTATTTAATTACACTTTTGTGTCAGTTATACATGGTATAATGGCAATTTGGGGGTGGTCCCGTGGTGTAGTGGAGACCCCTCCGGTCTCCGACTCCCAACGTCCTAAGTTCGAGTCTCAGTGGGGACCGTCCCCCGCAGTTCAATGCCTCCCTGCCATCCGATCTCGTCTGATCTCGGATGCCAAGCAGGGTCAGCCCCGGTTAGTACCGGGTGCTGTAGACAGTCCCGAGGACTTCACTGTCACTGTCCAAGCTTGCTCGGCCGTGGCAAATGAACCTTAGGACTTAAACGGTGGGGCCAGTTCTGTCTACGCTGTGCCTCACCTATGAAATCCACTGCGCAGGCTCAGAGGGCACACCCACGTGGGGTGAGCCCTTCCCAAAGCTTCGTTCGCGAAGATTGGCCATTATTGTTATGTATATGTATAATGGCATTTTGGGCATATGGGCTCCTTGCATTGAAGCTTGGCCCTGATAATCTACCCTACTAGAGGTGTGTACACATGGGTGGTGTTTACCTCATTACAAGCTGTGGGGGAGACATTATTGTGCTCATAAGGATGTCTGAGGGGTCCTGAAGGTATAACTACTGCCTGCATCTGCTTCTTTGACAAGCTTTCATCAGAATCAAAATCTGGATGCTTTTTTTACCTAGTTGCTAAGAGAAAGCCCAGCTGCTGATCCCTGACCTGGTTATGAGACCATGCACATAATACAGACTTAACCAAATTTTCACACCTGCAACCTTCCCTGCAATACAGTACACCCAGTCCTGTAGGAGCAACACAGAAGAGTGAAAAAATGCAGTCTGCCCCTCAGAACCCAACTGCAGAGAAAAATACCAAGCATCTCTTCAGCAGCAACCACTCTCATAGGAAGTAGGGGCTTCAAATAATGTCATTTTATTATTTACTGTTTAAGTACAAGTACAACTATCTTCTGGTTTTATGCTAGGGTGTCTTGGGTTGAGCTGTCAAAACGCCAACTGTCCAAGACAGAATGAAAAGTGAAGAAGAGGGAGAGGAAAAAAAACTCTAAACTAGGTTTATGCTCAAACTAGCTACATATATTTATACAGAAAAGAGAAAATTAAGAGGAAACTACAATATAACACACACTTACATAAGTTATGTATAACAAGCAATAACCTCCCACTCTCTAGTTAATACAAAATCTATTACTCTAGATTCATAGGCACTTTAAAAGACACCCTGCAAGAAACAGAAAGAGTAACAACAAAATATTTCTACTTCCCTGAACTCAAACAAAAGGCAAGTAGAGGCGGCAGCAGCAGGAGCAAGGCCTACTCCAAGACAGGAGCTGCACCACGTTTGGCTTGTACCTTGGCCACAGCAGAACTGACTAAGCCACTCCCACACACTGGATTTTACCCCTTTTGACATGATGCCATAACATGGTATGGAATACAATACCATTGGCTAGAAGAAGTCAGCTGTTAGTTAGCCCAGCACAGCTCAAGTCAGCTGACAATCCCAGGCCTGGTCTGAACTCCAAGCCCAAATTTAGGCCCATCAGCCAAACCCATAACACAGGGGTATAGAGAACCTGGGGTGCCTGAAATCTTGGGACAGGTACCTGTGTGGGAGCTTTCCAGGAATCCTGTTTAATTACAGTTGTGTTGTGATAGTATCTGACTGGGGATTGATAATCTTCAGAAAACTCCATCCCATCCTTCTGATGGTTTTATTAAAACTCTCACTCAAAGAAGCAAAACCTACCAAAGAAAAAAATGCTAAAATTCAGAGCGCGCACATACTTTTCCGAATGTACAGTTATATTACAATGTTCTTCTGCTGCTATTTTGATAGCAACAGCAGGAAATGAATGTAAGAGTTGATTTAGCTTTCCATCACTTGTATATCTGCCCTGAAAGATGGCCTTGCAATTTCCTCAAAGAACAGATGGGTGTTCTCAGTGCAGTCTCATATTAGTTTTTCTGCTATAATCTGACTTGCTTGTTTAGCTGTGATTGTCCATACTCCCAATGTCTAGTGTTAATTTGCCTCCTTGGGTGGCAGAGACTGTTGACAAACACACAAGCTGGATTTTGCCACGTTGGTAGCTCGTGGACAAAGGCCTACTTTTATTGATAATATTAACAGTGACCACAGGCAGAACCTCTGGAGGAAAGTGTGCTTGAACCAAACTGTCAGAGAAGAGAGGATAACCGAGGTATGGCAAATGTATACACAGGTGATCCAGCTTAATGCTACCTGTCCTTTGTGTGAGTACATTAATACATCATGTAAAATCAATTGATGTTCTGAGGATGGGATGTAACTTCAGCAACAGAAGGGAAGATCCTCACTCCATGACTACTGGCCTGTATGAAACCTAGGGTGCAAGTGTAGACATGTGCCTGTTGTCCTGTGCTGGGCTCTACATGAATAAGGTCCATGATTTCCCCTTACATTTTATACTTCATTCATACTTTAAATTGTAATATTTTCTTTTTTGGCAGTAAGTGATATGTTATTTTCCATTGCATATAAATTCAGTGATGGGTCCATATGCCTGATCCTTTTCTTCAGTTCCCCTTTAATCAGAGAGCTCTAGCATTCTGAGCAGAGAACAGATTTCTGTTTAGAGTAGGTGCTTAAGTACATGTGCGTAGTTGCAAAGGTACGCACACACACATCAGTGTCACCATCCTGGGTTTATCATTCCAGTGAGATAAATATTACAGGCTTTTTACTACCAGAATTCTTCCCTATTTCTGCCATGACCAAATCTGGCCTTTCAGACATTCATCAGCCTTATGTTTTCACACTGTGCCTGTTATTAAGATGAAGGTTAGTCTGCTCCAATTTTAAGAGCTCCTGAGGAAAACCATCACCCCATGTTTCTGCATAGCTAGTATCATGTGCTGTCCTCCAACTCTTGTACAAGTCCCCCACCTGGAGCCACATTTCGGCCTTTCCATACTTCTGTTTTATCCTAAAACCTTCTTGCATGCAAAGGGGCCTTGCAATAATTTATTCTCATGATAAGGTAGAAATGAGCCTCATATAGTCAAACATGTTTGTCAAATACCTTTCCACAATACGACACTTCCTCTTTTACCCAATGCCTGGGTCTTGCAGAGATCTAGGAAAAACTGATCACACAAACACACACAGACAGACACAGAGAAAGAGAGAGAGAGTCTGACTATGGTGCTCAAGGATTGCCAGCTACCTATGAGCAGTCTGGAGAAACAGACTCTATAGTCACCCCATTCAATATGTGCCAGGCTGTGCCAGGTGGGTAGACAACAATTCCTTGAAGCAATAGCTCTTTAAAGTCTGCATAGACCAAAGCTTTTCTGAGCATTTCTGGAATCCCTACACTAAGATTTCCTACTGCAATGTGCCTTTCCCCTTAGAGAAAACCCTTATAGAATTCTTTGGCAGGTAAGATGTATTTCATTGGGGATGTAGTTTTCATGGTTGCCTTGCAAATTTCTGAACAAGAAACTTCAGCCAGGCTGATCTCACCAGCTGGTATCAGTCCCTCTGCCCTGACTTGTAAAACAAAGATGAAGTAGAAACTTCGTAAGACTTACTGAACTGGGACACCTTCATTCATCATCCCACCACAAGGATAATATCTTACTCTGAATGGTTTCTAGATATTCTTGCAAGAGTGTCCCCAGTATGTCCATGAACAATCTGAGTTCATCACCACCTTTTGGACCTTGCTCTTACAAGTGTCTTTGTCAGCCCACTGACAACTTCATTCATTGATAGATATCTCTGTCCAGTTGACTTAATTATCCTCTCCAGATTTCTCAGTTTCATATTTTAGGAACCGCTCAACTTCTTGTGCCTCTCTTAAGTGCTACAGTTCTTTCATTTTATTGCAGATGTACTTTGAAATTTCAGATTTGCAACAGTAATCTTAAGAAAGATGAATTAAAACAAGGGGCAAAATTGAATTGCAGCAAACAAATGTGTTTTCCTAACACACCATGATACACAACCTTATAAATTGTCAAGTTTAGGTATCCTTGGCTTAGTCTGGTGAATAGCTTCTCTTTGTGAAAAATTATCTCTCTGACCACTTCTGTCACATTTTGTCTTCTACAAAACCCTTCTAAATTTTATAGGGTGCACCACTGCTTTGGATTTTTTAGTGTTTACTGATAAATCTTTAATTTACTTTAAACAAGTATAACAGTGGTCAGGCAACTTGCATGTCTTCAATATTTTTTTTATGTTAGGATTTGGCCATAAAATATGTTGTAGTGCATGGGAAAAATATACACATCAAAGGCGGGGCTTTTTACAAAATTAAGAGAATCATAGAATTATAGAAATATAAAAAGGCTTGGGTTGGAAGGGACCTTAAAGATCATCGATTTCCAACCCTCCTGCCATGGGCAGGAACACCTTCCCCTAGACCAGGCTGCCCAAAGCTCCATTCATCCTGGCCTTGAGCACTTCCAGGGATGGAGCATCCACAGCTTCTCTGGGCAACCTCTTTCAGTGTGTCATTTTTCTCACAGTGAAAAATTTCTTCAGTTTAAAAACATTCTCCCTCGTTCTGTCATTCTCTACCTGTGTAAAAAGTCACTCTCCTTCATTTCTTTAAGCCCTCTTTAGGTACTGAAATGCTGCTATAGGATGTCCCTGGAGCCTTCTCTTCTTTGGCACTGTCGAAGGCCTTACAGTACAGGGAGATGACACTGGTTGCTCTTCCCTTGTTTACAGTTGCAGAATGAATCCTAATGCTGCAGGCAGATATTTCTGGAATCACTGGAGAATTTTCATAGACATACTCACAGTAGCTAGCACATTATGAAAGGCATCCTCTTAACATATTTAAAGTAATTAGCATGCATACTTGTTTTTATGTGACCACTTACAGATACTATGCTGCAAATTTTGGGGTTTTTTTTCTTTTTTTTTCTACAAAAGGCAATATTAAGAAGGTAGTTAAAGTCGGATTTCAAACCTATTCAGTACTCTGACTCTTTTGTGGCTTAAAAAGAAAGGAATATAACTACCTGTAGGTTTACTGTATTGGTTGCAGAACATCTGGTGAACAGCTGCCTTCTAAAGACAAAATCATTCAGATAATCTCACTGAATAGCTTTAGGATTCTGTCTGCAAAAAATGGCAGAAACGACCTTATTATGGCTCATACCTAATGACAGTCAAAATGTCTCTTCTTTTTGGTTGTTTTTTAAGTACTTAACACCCAAAAATATGTAGTGGGGCATGTTTCCCTGGCATCTTCACAGCATTAACACTTGCAGTCCTGCTGCCTATAAAAGCTGCTCTGATGTTGATTTGCAAAATGGATTGTTTCTTATTAAGGATCTACATTCCCTTTGGTTGCTTGCCATGATGGGAAACAGCAGGTCACAAGTTATGTGCAAAATTGGTAATAAGCCCATGCAAAGGAAACAAATGCACTGCAGCATGTTGCCAGCAGTTTCTGGAACCTTTCTCAGCACTTGCATATCGTATCTTCAGAGCTCTGAGGAAAAAACATTGGGGGGAGGGGTGCTCAGGCACACCTCAGCACATTTGTTCTATCTATTTCTTTAAAATGGAGGAAAATCTGAAGAATACTCTCAAAAGATCTCTGTCCCATTTCAATCTCCTGTGTTCTTTATCCTGAGTTTGAAGGCTAACAAGAAAATTTGAGTAGAAGACATAACCATTTGGCAAGCTCTCACCTTGAGGATACTTCCATCACTGATACAAGAGCAGCAGTAGTTGTATGGAACTGATAGTTGAAGTGAAGAGAAAAAAGATGGAGGTATAGTTTCCATTGCACCTGGAACACTGCTTTGCAGAAATAAGACATCAGATGAGCAGTCGTTCAGCAAACAGGTTTGTCGAGTTTCATCTCAGTATTTTTTGTGTGTGTGCACCCTGTTCAAGGCTGATGGCATGAAGTAAATCAGGATGCAGCAGAAGTAACTCAGATAATTTTATGTTGTCATAGAGAAAAGTGATTGAGTTCACGGAAGCATGATGCAAAAAGTTTTACAAAATAGGAACAAAACATCCTGTTTAACCCTCTACCCTACTGCAAGATCAGTGTTTCCTGAGCAGTTCCTGGCAGAGCTGTATCTAGCCTGTTCTCATGTCTCCAGAGATGTCACAGACTCCCAAATAAGTCTTTCCAGAGCTTTGTTAGCTTCACTTGTGGAGTTGTGCCAAAGACTACCTAACATTTTTATGTTTTTATTTACTGTAGAGATGAAAATGGTGCATGCCCCTAAGTATCTGAAGACTACTCTCCTTAGACTAAGAAACCCCACTTTTTCTCTCATGGGCTATGCCATCAAGGAAAAGCACACAAGAAACAGGGTTGCTGGAAGCTCTGGAAAGCTTCACTAAATGAGCCCTGCTATTTGGTGCTGTAAATCAGCCATATGCTGCACGTGATGAGGTGAAGACTCCTTCAAAGTCCATCTCTCAGATACAATCTGATATGTATTGGTTCTGCAGGTAAACATCTCTTTAAACAGATTCGTCTCCTATTACACAGATGGCTTGTAGGTCTACTTTTTTGTTAGGATATATTTAGAAAATGAGCAGAGTTTGTCTGATAAAGTTAAAAATATGGCTCCATATATGTCTCAGATCTCCAGAGGCAGGTATGTGCTGTATATACTTCATTGACTCTGTGCCAGATTCTCATGTTGAATCTTCCCATGTGTTGCAATGTGATGACAAGTCCAAAAGAACCTTGGATTCACTTGTTTTAAAACTTTTTTCTTTTGAGTGCTACCTCAAGAAATTAAGGTAATGAGACATCAGAAAAAACAATCAATTAATAGACTACAAAAATGCACACACAAAAGTCACAGTCTATTTTGATTAACTTCTAGACTGTGCCTCAATTAAGGGGATATTGTAAGCACATTCATCTTGAAGTCTGAGCTGCATGAGGAAGAATGAAGATCACTTCAACAGAGGGTTAAATAATGCCAAAATACAGTCCAATTTTCCCCTATTTCTTTTGATATACCTAGGGCTGAAGAACTTTCAGCCTCACCTCCAGTTTTCCTCGTTTCTATTGGGAATCAAACTCCATAGTTACATAACTTTTTTGTTGGTTTTTTTTTCCAGGAGTTTAAATTCCTTTTACCTCTCTGGTGAATAATTCTTGAGAATTAAGACATGTCAGTGCATGGGAGTGATACATATAAACAAGTCTTCACTTCTGTAGTAGAGACTATAGTTGAAGAGCTTTGAAAAAAAATAACCTTCGATACTATCTTTTACTGTAACTCCTCTTTTACTGTAACTCCAAGTGGATGTAACATCATAAATATTTTCAGAGATGGATTACATTTTCATTTTGTCTAGAGTAAATTTGGGATGTAGATCAGCACTGGAAACAACTGCAGTAAGCTACCAGACTAAGAAGAGAGGTCCCACTGACTTTTGGCTTGGCCTTGAAGAACAGTATTTAAATTAGTATTAAATTAGATTGCACAGCAGAGCAATATTTTCACTCTGCTGATGGGAAATTTTTCAAGCACAGTCACGTGCTTCAGGGCTCAGCCTGAATGTATGTGCTGTCTCCTCTGCCATCCCACTAACAGCAGAACTAGAATGACAATATTTGAAGTTCATAGGCACATATTATTTTTGCTATGACAACCCCATGTGAAAAGTCATTTGCACAGCAACATAACAAAGGAAGTATTTGCACAAAGTTTTCATCCAGAAGATAACTCATTTCAGAGCTTCTTTGAACAAATTTTGGCTTATGGGGTTGTTCCACTTTCTTTGCTATATTCAGTAAAGGCCATCATGGGCCATTCTACTATGTCAGCATGTCAGGAGTTTCATTTTAAAAGCATTAAAAAAAGCCATCTGCAAATCCTGATTTTAAGTGTTAAGAATAACATAAAGAGAAAAAGGTTATTTGCTGAGTCTCATAAGCAGTTAAATTCCCATCAGTAAAGGCTCATGTCCCTCAAGTGATCCTGGTCACTTCTGTGACCATATAGAAGATGGCCCAGATGCTTCCCACCACTTCATTGCATGCTGTTATGTTTCAAAAAAACTTTCCATGATGGGAACAATCCTAGTTATATTCTGTTGAAATTGTCATTCTTACAGGAGTAAAAAAGCAAATCTTCTCGAAGATCATATTTGCTTTGGGAAAATATGTGTTTTCTTCTGTAATTATTATATAGTGTATTTTAAGACTTCTATACTCTTCTTAATTTGAAGCCATATGTGTGAAAAAGTGATGAAAACCAGCAGTAGCCATCACCCAAACTTGACAGATAATCCCTGTGTATTTACACTCATTCAGAGTGTATGAAAGGATCAAATATGCTCTGCCATTAGAGAGAGATTTCCGAAGTCATTATTCACCATGAGTCACAGGAGGTGTCACACTTATCAGTTTCTATTATAGACTTGACATTTCTTTCCATCATGGTGAAGTCTTTACAATAGCAAAACTTAAGTTACACTTGCATTATCTCCTCCTTCTTGAAAAAGAAAATACTAGCAAGACATAAAGAACATATTTACATACTTAGCTGAGTTAAGGGTGTTTTAATAGTTAAAGTTTTCAAATTTTCAAAGCTTGGTCTGTAAACCCTGACTCTACTGAAGGAAAGGTTTGCATGATGCCGAAGGCAGGGCTTTCATTTCTCCTGCCTCCCGTCCCTGAGTATTTTTCGAAAGGCTGTTTTAACCTGATGCCAACAGTATTTTGTAGTTGTACACACCTTTTCTGGCAGCCCCCTCCTTATGGCCTCCCTGCTCTTTATATGGAGAGATGCACAGCTGAAGAGCAGATCAAATACATGACATTCATTTACATGATTTACACAACCAGCTTTCCTGCACTGGAGATGCAGATACATGTCTGCAGGAGGAAAATGCCTACTCCGGTGCAATACAGATTTAGATGCCAGAAAGCTTGGGCCAGTAAATGAGATAATCTTAATTTTGAAATGTATCAAGGAGTGCATATCTCATGCATTGTAAGTTGCCCATCCAAAGGAAGTTCAGAGAGGGAGGATAAATTTTCAGTTGAAGTATTCAAGAGAAATGTTGAATTAGAAAATGCTTAACATGCTAAATGTATTCTTATTCAGTTTTAAGGATTTTTTTTTTCTCTGCTTCAGCTTCAGGACAGCCTTAGGCCCTGACCCAGGGTTGGACTTGATGATCTCGGAGGTCTTTTCCAACCCAATTGGTTCTATGATTCTATGATTCTAGTATGGGAAACAAAAGAGCATTGTTTTCCTTGTGATGCAGGAGTTTTTTCAGGTGAAAACACAAAACAAAGTCCCAAATACACATTTTTTCTAGATAACTTTTTTCAGTGTTAGAGTTGTCTAGAACTGGGATTCAAAAAAACACAGTAAAAAGATTTTGTAATTGCACATTGTAGACCCTGTACTGAACATAGCATCTGTCCTGAAATGGGTACCTCAATTTTACTACCTTAAATGTTATGCAGATGAATTCATACTCTTGCTAGGAGGAGAAAATAAATGTTTCTCCAGGTCTATCTAGATCCATACTTTTTGTCCACAGCAGACAAAATTCTGGCATCTTGCCTGTGGTTAGAACATAAAACTTTTCCTGTTACATTTTTTATAACATAGCAAAAACACCCCTTGTTACAAGGAATTCAGAGTTTTGACTTAAGCAAAATAAATGAAACCCACAGAAGTGCAAAATTAAAAATTATAAAACCACAGAGAACAAAACAAAAAATCTGCGAACCATACATTTTCACTGGGGGCAGACACCAAGGGGGACAAGAAGTACTGATATACTGTGTTCATATATATATTAAAAGATGCTTATCCCTTAACACAAGGAAGCAAGTTAGATTTATAGTTGTTGGGTTGGGGTTTTTCTTAATTTTTTTTTTATTAATCTGATTCATCATAGTAAGACTTCTGGATCAGTCATCTTTACTTTGCTTTGTTGATTTCAGCATTTTTGATCCCACCATAAAAATGGAACTGGAAAGCTGTTGTCTTTCCTTTATTTCAAGCATGGGTTTGTCCCTTCCTGGAAGAAACTGATTCGAGTTATAGGAGATGCCTGCATTTACTGAATCCACTGAGTAGACACGTCTCTAGCAATTCTTCTCCCCAGCTGAAAAGGATGAATGGTCAGGTGATGGGAGGCCAGGTCCAACGTGCTACCCTGACCTTCCAGGCTCTGCAGCTTTGTTCCTACATGGGAGTAGGAGAGCAGTCTTAGACCTACCCTACAGCACATGCAGGTGTAAGAGGCACAGGCTGTCGCTGCCTCTCCCTTGCACAGCTTGTAGCTGTATGGGTGGACGGTGGGCTAGGTAAACAAATGTTTTTGCCTCTGCAGTGATTTATGCCAAAGGATCTGCTTCAGCAGCTGCAGCTGAAAGGAAGGCTGCAGGTTATCTGTGTTTGCAGCCGCTCAGAGATAAGGATAACCTTCGGGTTCAGCTGAAGTTCAGTTCCATTTTGCCACTCTGTTTCTCTGCTCTCCATTTTCTCATTGGGTGATTTTTTTTTCCTTTTACTTCTCTTCACAACGGCACAGAGAAATATTTGCCCTATTTTATCAACTCATGGTTAGAAAGTATGGGGTGTATTGGCTCCCTGTAACACAATGGTGATAGAGCTGAGCACTGAATGCAGACATCTGGAATCCCAGGCCAGCCTTTAACACACGAGGGCTTTGTCGCGCTTGGGAGGGAACCACAAAGCTGATACTGTCTCTGCTGCAGCACCAGGATTACAGGTAGCCACAACCTCTGTCGATCACTCCAATTACATGTGAAATGTGGTCTAGAATAAGAAATGTTACGTGGAAAGAAGTTGTTTTCTGCCATAATTCTTTTCTGTATTGCTTCATTGAAATACAAGTAGCTGAAAATTAATGTTAACAATGCATTTTCATGTTTCTAATATACAGGCTGATTATTGTTGTGGTGGTAAGATATTCACATTCTTTACTAGAAGGTATAACTTCATCCGCTGAAAGTTAAGAAATTCAGGAGTTTGTCCTTTAAGATAACTTTTTTTTTACTCAATAACCCTATTAAATATTACATCATGCTTATTTCATTCCTAAAGCTGAGAACAATCCTACAATATGACCTTCTGTTTTTCCCCTCTCTCTTTGTGGCATTTCAGGATCATTTGAGACATATATATATATATATATAGGTGTGTGTATGTGTGTGTGTGTGTATATATATGTGTGTACATATATATGTGTGTGTGTGTGTATATATATATATATATATATATGTATAGCCCCTCCCCAGACATTTTATATAGTCTCTGCAATAAAAAACGTAAGATTTTCAAAATATTAAACCAAAAGACATTTTTGGAAAAAGAAGTTGACTTATGTCCTGTATTATATACTCTCACAATATTCAGCGGCAAGAAACTGACCTTTGATCGTACTGCCAGATGAAATATTTTTGTTACACTTTTTTTACCATATGAAGTATTAATTGAACGATGATGCTCTAAAAATGTGCACATGGAGACAGTTAGATCCACCCATGTTATTGTAAAGTGACTTGTTTGATGTTTCATATTGTTCGGCAGAAGAACATCATTGGAATATCCTGTCTGACAAGAAAGGCTATCACATTGAAAAGAAACCTTGGCCTCAGGGTTTTTTTATTTTCTCTTTATTCTCAGTCTAAATCTGAACGTCCCCAAATATACTGCTCAGCTGTGCATCAGGCTGGATTCAGAAATCTCTGTAGCTTCATAGAGACCAGACTGTCTGTGCCCAGAGGGCAAAGCAGGCTCTACTTCCTCTTTTCCCCAGGGCTCCCTCCCCCCATCCTGCCCATGGTCAGGTCGCCTCTGTGGCATTAGCCTTTGCCACAATGATGCTGCAGGAGGGCTGGTCTTCACAGCCCTCCCCAGGCCAATTAACAAATTGGTGATGAAGAAACAGGCAGCAAATTATTATTGTATTTTGAATGCCTTAAAAATTATGAATAGGGCAGGTGGGATAATATAAACAGTACGGATTTGATGTGCACTGGCTCTAGATCTGCTTGGCACTGGCTCACTGATACTACACAGACATAGCTGAGATGCAGCAATATGCCCTTATATATCCAGTAGAGAACATTTTGATATTTCTGAAGTGCTGTAACAAGTTGGTATCTTATAGCATTTACAAATGTCTCTTTCTAAGGGAGGTTACAGAAAATCAGAAGGGAATTCTATCAATTTTATATAGAGTTAGAGGAGGAAATCCCTTTCCATCACAGAATGACAAATTTGAATGTTCCAAACATAAGACAAGAAAAGTCACTGTTGCTCCAGACACACTGTGAATTGGCCGGGTTGCACCTGCCACTCCTTGATGATGGGCCAGCTCTGGGAAAGCCCATGTTGGACCCACAAGACTGCTTTGAGTGGTGCAGGGAGACATGCCCGGCTTGCCTCCATCCTTGGAGGCATCCACCTTATGAGGGGGATAATGACTTCATTGCAGTGCCTATCCATCTGCTACTCTTTCTCAAAGCAGATCACTTTATATAGATGCTTTGAATGCCTTTCAGGCAGCAAGAAACTACTACTCTGTTAACTTCTTAGCATATTTGCCCCACATTGGAAAAAGCAGTAGAATTTTATGCTCTAGAGTTTTAATTGTTTTGTTTGGGTTTTTTTCCTGAATATGCAATGTAATTTAGAATAGATGTTTTATATCATCTACACCATATGTTTTTTAATCATTTTGCCTGCAATGCACATTTTGCCAGGTGCGTGAGCCAATGCCAATATTTTGGCATAAGATAAGTCTTGTGGAAACATCCAGAGGAGGCATTGATGAACACAGCACTATGTTCCACTTGCAAACCAGCTCAAATGTTTTGGCATTGCTTGCTGGGAGCTGCACCCTGAATATGGAAAACACACCATGACTTGTTATTCAAATGTCGAACTTAATTGATCTTTCTCAAGACAATTAGTATTTTAATGTAAAGCCTTTTTTACAAAACATATTTCAAAAAAGGAAGAGGAGTGGGGAGAAGCATGGGAGGTTAAAGCCCACATTGCAGTTTTTCCAAAGATTTTTATAGGCTTTGGTGATTATGTTCTATTGCAATTACTGCACTTGGGAACGATATCTTGGCTGTTACTTGTATAAATCCAATCTTTCACAGTTTAATAAACGGACAGTAGTCACTGGGATGGCTCAAAAACATACTCACCAATGGTGTTTGACAGACATCTTAATTCCCTTGGTATATTGTCCTGTGTACAGACCACATCCCAGCTGATGACATATAGGCTAGTGTCTATTTTGGATGTGTACATATATTTATAAAGCTTGCCTGAGAAATAGAGCACTTTTCAGAAGAAAGCAAGCTTTCAGATTTGTATCTTTGCCACTGGTTGGCAACTGAGCAAATGCATGTGATATTAAAATGAAGTCTGGTGATTTCTCAGGTTAATGAAGTCAAAAAAGTTCAAATTGCCCCCAAAAAAGCTTCTTGGCAGACATGGAAATGAAAAGTCTGTGTTCCCCTCTGCTGCAGTCAGTGTTGACTCAAGAAATGGGTAGGTTAGACAACTGCCTAGTACAGAAACCCATGGATCACCACATCCTACCTATCTTTCTAGGCCAAACAACCTCCTACTGTGGCCGAAAAAAGAAGGTATGCCTTTGCCTCTAACCCCACCAAGAGTAAGAAAAGAGTCTGTTTTATCTAAGGATCCCTGTCATTTCCCCAAAGTTCGGCTTTCCTTCACAACTAGGGGTAAGGGGCACTGGGTAGGAAGAACAACAGGAAAGTTGCCACTGGAGACCTTATAGAGTTGCTGGTGTGGGAGGCTGAATCCTAAAGGTCTGTCAGTGTCCCTTTTATGGGGAATAACCTAGAAGTGTTGAGCTGGAGAGGAGACTCCCAGTTGTCATCTGTTTAAGCAGGAGACTCCCCATCATCATCCCTTTGTTGCCACTGTCTCATCTTATCTCAGAGATACTCTCTTCATTCGGATTTCATCACCCCTTTCCACATACTTCATCTACTCTCCCTCCCAGAGACAATACTCACCCACCTCTCTGCCTCCTCTTTCCTGGACAAAATGACAGGTTTCCACTGCCACAAAACCGAGTTTCTCCCTTTCTGGCATGGAAAGCCTCAGACAACTCTGTCTTATACACTTTATTCATAAGTCAATCAACCATGCATACAGCATACACATAATCCGCTGATCTTATTTTAGCCATCAACTTTCCATCTCTTTCATCAGGTTTTCCATTTTCCAGTATTGACTGATACAATCTCTGAAGATGCAAAAGTCCACGTGAGCTCTCAAGAGCTTAGTGTTTCTGTTTCCCATATTCTGTACTGAATTCTTGCATTCAGCCCTTCTGCCTTTTGTTTCTTCAGTTTTCACTGGCACAGATTAGGAATTAAAACTTTCTCCTTTCAGATTATACTTGTACCCAAATTTGACTTTGGCCCTTTCAGTCATCAGAACAGCAGCATGCAAATACATCTCATCTCACATTTATTCTGATTGGGTGCAATATATAATGCATGTGGCTTATTTCAAGTGGATGAATCTGCAGTATCTTCTTCTGGATCTGAACCAATGAAAGTTTCCTGTATCCAAAGGTGCCAGAACAGCAGGGTTCTCATTCTCAGGTAAGACTACAAACTACATAAGGAAAGTACCTTATTCCCCTTCTCCTCCACCATAGGTATGGAAATGCATAAAAATACACCCACATTTAAGTGTATTAAAACCACTACAGTTAGACATAAAGTCACTCCCTCTTTTTTCCTTCATCATTTTTGGTCAGACTAGAAACAAAGTCCTCCAACATTGATCACGGAAGCAAAATTATTTTCATTCTTCTTTTCTTGCAAGTAGACATTTGAAGTTTGTGATTTGTATAGTCAAGAACTATCTGGCCAAGATAACTAGTTAATTTCAGGGTACCTTACGAGGCAAATCTCTGAATTTTTGAAAAAGAAGTTATCTCTGGGAACTACCTAATGCACATTGCATCTCTCTCCTGATTCCTTTAAACTCTTTCAACACTTCTGGAACACAAACATATATTTATTTTTTAATAATAAAGTATTTTTTTAATAATAAAAGGCTTGAAAGATTGGTATGATATTCCAGTGTTACATACTGCAGATCCATTGTAATTAGTTGGACCATGGAGACATAAATCTTAAATAAAGTTGATGAACTGTGCCCTAATTTTGTGTACATTAAGTTTTTAAAAGAGATAATGTTAAGCTGCTGGTTGTCTTTTAAAGCTGTGCTCAAACCTAAAAAGCTCCCAGTAAATAACAGTGCTATCATAATTTTTTATTTTATATATTTATGGAAGCAGATATATTTTTTCAAGTGGTTAAGTAATAGTGGATAAAGATTAAGGCCTATTAATTTGGCAAAAGCAACACTGATTTGAGATGCTGTGCTAGAATAGATCCAATTTTTTGCCTGTCAGTGGCAGAAATACCAGAAATTGATGATTAGTTAGAGGTCACAGAATTTTTGATGTTGATGATGAGAGAGGCTTTAATGTCATATATATCACTGGGCTTGTGCAGTTCTCTGTACGTACCATCTTGATGGCAACTGTGGGGCTGTTTTAGTTCTCAGCTTCCAGCAAGGCTCTGTGACAAAACCAAGCAAAATGCCTGTTTGCCAAGGGAAAAAAGGACAGTAACTGACACCAACCAACCACAGAAATAGTTCCCTTATTCCTGAGTTTGTGACAGATCTATTTCCTCTTTAAATGGGGGGTATTGACTGGGAAGCTGTATTTCACAGTTCATGGGTAGAGGGTTCATTAGATCTTTCAGTAAGTAAATGGAAAAATATTTGAATCAAGAGGAAATGAAGGGCAATAAAAAAGGAATCCCGCCACGCCTTTCATCTGAGTAGCTGCTCACAGTAGAACTGTACATGAAGGAAAATCTCTTCCAACTGAAAAATCCAGTGTGTTTATTTCATAAAACCACCTTAAATAAATAAAATCCTTAAATAAAATAAATAAAAATCCTTAATAAGGCCTTACCCTGGTCTCCTTCAGTGTAGGAATAGATACAGGAGTATAAACTGTGGCTAAAGCAAAGCATCTGGTGAGGAAGAAGGCATATTGCCTTGAAAGACAGCACT
Source organism: Sakesphorus luctuosus (assembly GCA_013396695.1). Taxonomy (NCBI): domain Eukaryota; kingdom Metazoa; phylum Chordata; class Aves; order Passeriformes; family Thamnophilidae; genus Sakesphorus; species Sakesphorus luctuosus. The sequence goes on from VWZD01013281.1 coordinate 430,170, forward strand.
AGCACTGTTTTTGGAAGGCAAACAAGGTTGCCAGGTTGCCAACAAGAGCACATGCCCATGACTTTAACCAGTAGCTGGCTAAAGGGCTGAAAGTCTTTATGTTTTTTAAGCTACAAACAATACCTTATAGCCTAAAATGATATGATTTTCCCTATAAATCACTTAGATTCCTAAGTCATCATTGTTACAATGGTAATTCTACTACAGCAGGGAATCAGGCTCTTTTTAAGCAGGAAATTAGCATCCAGATCCTCACCCATCACTTTAATAATTTACCATTTTTTCTTAAGATTTTCAATATAACTTTAGAATTAAAGAGATCGCTTTCTAAAAAGTTGGTAGGTGACTGCACCACTTGACAGACATCAGTGTTAATGTGAACTACATGGCTAAATGTTTTACCTATCATTCTGTAAACTTATCCCAGATCTTGGAACGCTTCCTCACTGATGCCTGGAAAATGTAATGATGATGGACTTTTTCCCTTTGTGAAGATAGATTTCCCAATAAAAGTGGTGTTTTCTCCTCTTTTATAGTCATCTTTTAAAACATTCTTTGATGCAATATATTGCAGACACTACACATCATCTCAGTAAATGGCTCTTGTTCTGAGACTTCTTTGAAGACTCTCAGTGGCCTCTTTTGATAATAAAGTATGCCACTAGGACTATTAAATTACTGTCCCACCTGTTTCCTATACTGTGTTATGTACAGTAAAAGCTCTTTCAGAAACATGAACAAAGTCATTGTGCTATCAGTAAAAGGCCTTGAAATGATATAGCATTTCATACACAGGTTTTGTTTTGATATGTTTACAGATGTATTTTTCTATGCTATTATTAGAGACTCTTTTGTTTGGTAGACTGGAAGGGTAGTAGAACTGCATATATCTGTGTGTTACAGTGAAAATACACACAGACAGAAGTTACAGTATTTCTCTATAGCCCATTCTTTGTTCTAGGTGAATGCTAAGCCTTCTCAGTATGGAAGGGTAGCTTGTTATAGCCACCATGGCCAATTGGTTTTCATCAACATAATTTCAGGGGCAAATGGTCATTCCCTGCATCATTCATGAAGTAGTCTGCCAAGTATTAGCTGGCTGTGTCCCAAATTGCTTAGTTAGAGTTCTGAACATCCATGAGTTCAAATCCACAAAGCGGTGAACATTATAAAATCTAATCATGATATCAAACAGTGTTTCCAATCAAGTATTCATAAACTACTTTCCAGTCTGAAAAGAAGAGAGAGTGGGGACAAGCTTTACTTTTACTGAGATAGATCTGTTTTCGGGAAAAGCTAAAGAACCTTTCCTTTTTAGCTATCTTGATACTGCTCATTTCCGAGAGCTGCTCATCTTCTCCAGGTATTTTCCCAATGTTGTTTAAACAGGCCGAGTTTTGCATTGATCACATTATGCAATTCTTCAGCTGAGAACAAGTTTGCACCTCTCTAAACATGAACAGAATGTGTTCCAAAATGATGTATGGGGGAATAATCCCCAAACAACCTGAATATCAAAAGGAACCAGAATAAGTACTGCTGTTGCCATAGCAACACATTAACTGTAAGGAAATGTCTAGACCGCTAAAAGCCTAAATGCATCCAGATGCAACAGCTTACACGTACATATGTGAGTTAAAGTATTCTTGGTCTTTTCCCTGGTATAATTATATGTCTAGAATTAGACGTCTTTTAGTATCTCCTAGATTCACTAATGAAAACCAAACATGCTAGGAAATGGCACATAAATTGCCTTCACCACATTATACCACTAAGAAGAGTATAACTGGGACCTAATTTAGGTCATGTAAGGTAAAAGGGAGATAGAAGTGACATCTAGTGAGCTTTCCTGCAAAGGTTTTGACTAGAGCAAGGAGAGCCTGGGAAAATCTGTACGTTGAGCATGCAAGATATTGTAGCAGATAAAGCTTGCCAGGCTCAAGAACTTAGAGAATCAACAGTTATCTCAAGAGAAAACCAGAGAGAGGATAACTCTTAATCAGAAACCAAGGATCGGAGAAAGAGCAAGAGCAAGAATTAAAAAAGCACACAATACTTTTTGATCTAACACACTGGCTGGTCCTTCCTTAAATCATCTTTCAGATGACTAACAATGGAGTTAATCTACCTGAGACCTTCTTCAAAGGCAGAAAGGCAGTGGCCCATATGCAAACATACATATTTGTTATGAAGGCATCTAATTTTTAAATAACTGGAAAGAGAGGTTACTGGGAGAATCAAAAGCTTTTTTCCTACACAGCAAAAACAGTCTGTAAAAGCTTTATTTCACAGGAAACTCTAATCTTGGTCCAAAACAAGTATCTTCTATATTTATTCTTTTCTGGGTCAGGAACAGATTCTCTGAACTTTTCCACAGCTGAAAATAAATGGGAGTAGATGTTACTGTCATTTTCTCATAACTTTTCAAAATGTCTGATGCTCTGTAGTTCTCATTACACAGCTCAAGTCCTTTCCAGTCAATTCAGCATTGCCTGTCTGTGAGCCTGGATTCACTTAATGGTAATTACACAAGTGGTCGGGGTGCTCAGTTAGCACAAATAGGCAGCAGGCTTGTGGCAACCTGGAGGCATGTGGCTGGCATATGGAAATGCAGACTTGGCACACAGCACCACCACAGGCACTCCAGTGTTGTAGAGATAAAGTGTATGCCTGCAATAGGATACACTTATATGCCACCTGCCAACATTGTTATCAGTAAACTCCATTTGTTGTGCCTTGCAGCATGTTGATCTCCCATCTCTGTCCAAACTGTATTCTCTCCTTTGTTACAAAAGTTCTGCTCCTTTGCTTGCTTCCCTCTGTCACACTATTTCTACATATGTTTCTTCTTCCTCCGTCCTTCTGCCATTCACTCCTCATCTGTGCCCTCCTGCAATCTCTTCCGCCCTTCTCAGTCCTCCCCTTGTACACAGGCGCTCTGGAGGGGATGAGCCCAAAGCAAGCTGATCACAGCTCAGCAGCACCAAACCTGGCTCCAAAACTCTATAGCTGTCCCCCAGACTCTGAGCCTCTGTAAACACACCCCTTTCTTACAGCACTCCCAATGAGTACTGTTTTCCAAAGTCATCTGTAGATGTAAATTTCAAAGTATACATATTATATAGCTATTAGGTGAATGTATTGAACTTGAAAATAAAGTTTATTGACTAGTTCTTAATTTGCTGCAGAGTTTTCAAAGGTACACAACACAATAGCATACAAAATGTCATGTGTATCTTCTGTTACGGGTTTAGCTAGATGTAGGCCTAAATTTAGGCTTTAGATTTCAGAGTAGGCCCGAAATTATCAGCTAACTTGAGCTGGGTCAGGCCAGCTGACAGCTGACTACTATGGCCAATGGTATTCCATACCATATTCCGACATCATCTCAAAATATAAAAGCTGGTGTGGGAGTGGCTTAGGCAGTTCTTCCAGCTGTGGTCCCAGAAGGACACACCGTGCCGTGCCAGGAGGGACAGGAGGCCCAGGCCCAGCACTGGCTCACCACCACGTTATCTTAGGGAAGTAAAATGTTTGTTCTTAGTCTTTCTCTCTGCTTGGGTATGTCTCTGGGGAATTGAGTTCTCTGGAGTGATTTGTAGCTAGAATGGTGAGACTTATGTTTGATGGGGAGTGGGGAGTTATTCTTTGTTGTTTCTAACTTGTGTAAGTGTGTGTTATATTGTAGTTTTCTTTTAATTTTCTCTTTTCTGTATAAGTATATATAATTAGTTTAAGTTTATATCTTAGAGCCTCCATGTTTTTTTCCTTTCTCCCTTTTCTCAGCAGGGGGGAGGGAGGGAGGCTTTGACTCTGTATTGGGCAGTTGGCGTTTTGCCAGCTCAACCCAAGACACCTTCCCAAGAGTATTTTGTACAAAATAGTACTTTTCTAGTCTGAACATGCTTGTTGCACTCTGGAGAAAACTTTATCCCTTAGCATTGATTTCTCCCAGGCATATGTCCTCATTTTGTGTTCTCATCTTCCTTTGCCTCTGGTCCTGATTGTTTAAAAAACTATTTGGTTTTGCTACTTTGCACTTCGCTCCTGTCAGTTACAAGTAAAACTCCACTTTCTGAAATACCATATCATCCCACATCATCCTACATTTTTCTCCTTTTGTGAGCTTTGACTGTGTTTCTGTAGCCAAAGTTACATAATCCAATAGCAAAACATTTATCAATATCAGCCTTTAAAATACATGTAGGTCTCAGGGTTTTTTCGTTTGCTCTGAATTGTTGGTTTTATTTTACTGTGTTTTTTTCTTGCAATTTCATGCTTTTTCTGTGCTATTTGATGAATTCCAACCATATCCATTCATGGATGGACTTTAAATGTGTTTTGTTCATGGACCTATCTCCACATCCAGTGTTCAGTTTCCAATGGGTCTTTGAATTCCCACATCTTTGTCTCTGTCTACATAAATTAATTCCTTGTTCATTATTTACTAATTTCATAGGACAGGTCTCAACCATTTAGCTTGGGGTGGCTTTTCTCTGGCTTCTCCACATTTTTGACCTTTAGTGTCTAATGACATTTTTAATTTCTTACACTTATGGATTTCCCATGGCTTATCTATGTCTTCTCTAACATCTCTTGTCCACTACATACAATTCTGTCAGTGTTCATATTTTCATTTTTCTTCTTTTCTAAGCCTGTGTCAGAAATTCAGAATTCTTCCATCAGGATCTAAAAAATAGCAAATTTATAAACTACACTCCTTCATGAGGTTTGGTTGTGGATTTGGGATTTTACCATGACAACCTTTTCCCTCTTTTATTTCCTAAATATTCTTCTGTGATATTCTGCTATTTGTTCATTTCCACAGCATTTCTCCAGTCTGATTTCATGAGACTGCTGAGTTGGTACACTTCTCCTGCTGAACTAATTTTTCAAGTATACAGTGATAACAAAAGCCAAAGCAATGTGAAACATTCAGGTTTTACTTCTCTTATGCCCACCACTACTTGTTCTCAAATCCCTGTTTTAAGTAGTAGTAGTTTTAAATAATTAGTCCTTTGGAAAAATGTACATAGGTCACTCCAGGTGTTGAGGAATACACCTGGTGCCGGTAGCTCAGTTTGCAAGCTGCAGCCTGAGCTCTGGATGGCAGCCCAAGACAAGAGGTTGTGAACTGCCAACATTTTGGATAACAAAGGGCACAAAGATGGGTAGTGCCAGCCAGGTGAGTTACAAGTGTTCATCTTGCCTCTTTCAGAGTTCTCTGTATAGAGAGAGGCTGACTTTCTTATTTAGTATCATACTTAAGTTCCTCCTAATGGAAGGCTGATGGATCATAACTACCCAGCAAGGGTTTAAAGCTAATGTTGAATAAAGGTAAAGTGCCTCCTTGCATCTCATATCCCACCCAAAACCTTCCCTTGTCGGACCACAGAGCATTGAGGGTTGCACAGTCACGATACCTGTAAGACAATAACATACAAAGTGTGAGTTTTATCCAGGTTGTTCTTGTGCAACTCACCCACTTGGCACGTGGAAGGAGGACACAACCCAGGCTGCTCCCAGACTTTACCCACCAGCACCCTCAACCTGATTTTGCAGTAACTGCTGCTTGCCCAAGCAAGAACTGCTGTAGCAGTCCTTTAGCTATTTTAAACTAAATAGGCTTGAAGTGACAATATTTGAGATGAGAAAACATAGCCCAAGACGAGAATGGTTTTGCTCTCATGTAAGTTCTCACCAGTCCTGTGTGTAAGAGGAAAAGAATTTACAGTCATGAAGTGCCCTTGAGCTTTCACCTCGGAAGCAACCCCTTCTGTCCTGAGTCATCTGCACGTGTCTGATTTGATGCTTTTCTTCAAAAATAGCCCCCAAAATGACAGACATCATAATGGAAGACAGTATTTGTAGAGGATTGGTGTGTTTTAAATAGGTGCTTTAGAGGGGAAAAGAAATCCAGCCTGGAGATGGTGTGATTTTATTTAATGTTTTCAAAATAATTTTAAGACTTTTTGGCCTAGAGATTTTTTTCTTCTTTTTGTTTTTCTTTTTCCTTCTAGCTGTACAAGTGTCTTATGATTTTTGGCAGGTGTTCTGGGCTTGTTTCTTAGCACAAACTGTAGACAATGAGCTTGTGAGCTCAGAACCATTTGCTTGTCTTTGCTGGGATCTCTGGCTTGCACCTCGTGCCAGCACTAGTTTTGGTGCCATACAGAACTTGCTGGCTAGTTTCAAATGATGACACAGAAAACACTGTGTGCTTAGAAGAGAGTCATTCCAACTGTCCAAGCAGGAAAATTAGGCTGAAAAACTGACAAAACCAGACCTAACCTGCAGCTGAATGCTTGGAGCCAGATCCTTGGATAGATTAAATCATCATTAGGTCATTCATGTTAATGGAAGAATGTGCTGATTGACCCACTGAAGGTTTCAGCTGGCCTGTGTATGTGCCTATTGAAATTAAGAGGGCTTTCCAATGAGTGATGTGATTTTGAGTCACTTATTTGTTACATATTTTTTTTACTCCATTTTTACTGTCTGTCCTTTGCTTACCAGTGCACAGTTGTCCCCATCACTGGCCCACCTAAGTATTGTAACTTTCCCCTTTCCAGGTCTTGGATAATCAATCATTAGACAGTCCCTAATACCAGGAAAGTACATAGATTATTTTGCATCGAAATATGACCCTTTCTGGTGCAGCTCTCAGTGCTGTTTTGTAAACAAGGTGAAGTTTAAATGCCTTTGCTCCAGCCACTGTCTGGACAACTTAAGATCTTAACCACACTACAAGGTATCAGCTACAGAAGACAACCAAAACATTATACTGCTAGTCAGGATATTTGTTCTGGCTTGGCTTCTCTTTGCAAACAAGTATGAAGGTAAAAGAGTTCCAGTATGTAATTGTTACAAACCATTTAGAAAATAATTAATGTTTTCTGTACATTGGATGCCTCCAGCTATCTGTTTTGCCATCACGAGACTGTAAAGGAAGGCACTGAATGGGAAAGCAACACATTTACCCTTGACAAAAACCAGATCTTCTTCACAGTGCCTAATTGACCTCTGAAAGTCACTGCCATAAGATCCTACTGAGTCTTCTAGAAATAATATGGTTTCAGTAGTGTAACCAGACAAAACAAAAATACTCTTTAGTGCTCTGTACTTCACAAAACAGCAATGGAGCATTGAGCAGGCTTTTCTGTCTGCTGCATTTGAAATTTATTTTTGTCTAAAGATTTTGCTATGATTCAGCCTGCCATAGAAATTTTTATATTTGTAGATATTGACATGCTTATACAATGTGCCTTTGCCAACTAAGTAGCAGAACAGTATTCAGTCTTTATGTAAGACTTTTTATTCATATATCAAAATACTTTCCACATCAAATTTATGAATATAGAAGCTAAGACTTACAGGAACAATTCTTATGATGTTTCAGATCACAAATAAAATACAGGTTTCTTAAGCCAACCTAATTGCTTTTTCAATTTGTCATGCTTGAAGACTGACTAGCAAAAGTCACATGTATTCTTAATTAGTTTTGCTGTGAAAAATCAAACTCAGTTTAAGACAGAAGAGGTTTTTCAATAATAATTAACATTCTTACATACTGCTAATGGTAATAAATACATTATTACATAACTGAAATGGCTTTTGGAAACATGAATAGTTCCAAAAACAGGCCCATTGAGGTAATGATAAGAGAGGTCTCTTTGAGTAAATTGTATGGTAGACGAACAGGCTTTTTCCAAGAGTGGTCAGAGGGACATTAGAGAGTCAAACCAGGGGTTAGTAGACTTCTGGGAGTCCACAGACTATTGGTAATGAAGCCACAAGCTGTAACTAAGAACAATAAATCTATCAGTAGTAGCATTATATTTGCTATACAGCCAAATGCAGTTCCACTGAAAAATGTTTAAGGACCTCCAAATGAAACAGGACTGAAGGGAACTGCTCTAATCAGACAGCATGTTCCTGCTCCACAACAGGCACAGAACTTGAAAGAGTGCTGACTTCAAAATCCAAAATTGCCAAATGCTCTATGAGTTTGAGGGTCTAACTGAAGAAATTTGTGTCAGAAGATCCCTTGCAGGCTACAGAGTACAAAGAAAGAAGCAGTCAGCTGTAAACCAGTGGAGGCAGAAAAGTCGTGCTGGTGAGTAGCAGCACATGGTTGTCCTGTCCTTGAGCTCTGTTCTTTGGACATCCCCTGGAGGCCAGTGCCAGGGATAGGGTACAGGAAAAGAAAGATTTCTGGTCTACCCTGATAGAACTGTTCTTATATTGCCTGTCTTCATGAACGGGCCCTGCCACAGTAGAGTCTTCTTGCACAAGGAAGTCATATCACCAGTTGCCTGCTCTGGGTGTTGGGCTCTGGTCTGCTTTTTTGTAACATCATGTCCTGCCCCATTTATTTCAAAGACAGGAGAAACAATCAGTGTTGTCTGCTTATGAATCAGTAAGATCTTTTTGACTCCTTTAATTTTAGAGCACTGAGGGCCTGAAAAGTGGGATGAAAGAAACGATTCTGGTGAAGAGCTTTCAAATCATTCTGCATGCACTGACCATCAAATCAGGAAAGCTGGCAGCAGCTCCTCAGAAAAATTTGCTTGACATTACAGTACATGCATGGCCTCTGAAAACAGATATTATAGTGGTGACAACCAACTTTCTCATCTGAGGTCACTCCTTTTGTCACTGAAGCTGTTCCTCCACATTGGGCAATAAGTCAGAAAGTCACTGTCTGTGGACTATTTGCTGAGCTTTAGTCTAGACTTAGAATCAAATGTCTCCAGTTTCTTTGCAGCTCTCATAAAAGTAATTTCCTAGAACAATAAATAACTAGTCCAGGGTCTCAGATACTTTAAAAACTACATTTATAGTTTCAGTTGGACAAATACTGCACATTTTTAATGTAAATAATGCTATAAAGTTTTAAATAGTGCATGGGTCAATCTCACACTTTTATATTCATTTCTTTGGAAACATAAAAGTGATGGAGTTCTAGCAACACTTACATTTGTGGAAACACATTTTTGATGTCATATATACTAACATATTAGGATTTATGAAAACTAGACTTCATATGTAACTACTCAGATCAGAAGGGCCTTTGGTTCCCATCCTACTCCAACTTCGCCTTTGTACATCCCAGCCATACCCAGAAGTGTAAGTCTTGTGTTACCCCGAGGTACACATAACTACCTAATACAAACTTCAAAGCTTTAGGAAATTTAAAAAAAATACCACGTAAGTTTAGGAACTTAAAGAACTTGGATATGTAAAGATTGGGTAAGACACTTCAGTCTAAAGCATAGATTCTAAAAACCCTCAGTAGGTGTTTAGGTGTTAAAGTCTGTCTGTGCTCAGGCTCCTTCTGTAAAGCATCACAGGTTCCCAGAAAGCTACCTGCTGAATTCATAATGCGTCTCTGAAAGGAAAAGAGTGACTCCCCTCTGATTTTCTGAAGATTTTCCCTTTGATCTATTGGAATAGTCATTGGAAAGAAAAAGCACAATACTCCAAACTGAACATGCTGTTTTCAATCTCTATTAAAATGTGAGAGAGATATTGGCAGAACCTGTTTTGCTCCTGTAAAACAGCATCCAGAGAGTGAAGTCCTGACAATACTTGTTTACATTTTCCAGTAGAAATCTGAAGTATAGCCTCACACACCAGTCTTCAAGAGACTACAGTTCATTACAGAATCCAAAGTAGAAAAGATCAACCCACTGTCTTAGTTTGAAGGAAAAACCAAAATTTTTACCAAAAAACAGAGGACAGGATTCCTCCACAATAATCACATCACTCCTTATTAAATTTAAGAAAAAGGAACCTTAATTAGAAAATGGATATAAGAAGGATAACTGTTCTTAACTACTATATATATACATATATATGTAGATATAAGTATAACTGTGAACAGACCAGAGCAATCTACTCCCCCAGCACCAAAAGTAAAAACAAAAGAGAACAATCCTCAAATGGTAGATTCCTCCTGGAGCAGTTATATTTATGGACAGTGTCAGTGTCACACGTTCACTGGCTGCAATTTGAATTCTCAGTCTTTTCCCAGCGAGGCAGAGACAAGGAGGGGACACTCACATGGACTCTCTTTCTGCTTGTCCTTTGTTCAAAAGGGAGAAGGAAAGGCTGGGAGTGGAGGAGTGGTGATAATTCCCAAGAATCTCCTTGCAGTCTAAGTCAGTCCCCAGTAAGAAAAANTTTCGTGTTGGTAGGATGATAAAAATTCTTTGAGGGACGCCTCCCAACACCACCTTCCTGTGTTTGAACCTTTAACACCCACCAAAGGAAAGACTTAAGGCTTGCTGTTGCCTGACTGCCTTTTTATTGATTTTTATTGATTGATTGATTGATTGATTGATTGATTTTTTAAAATTTATTTTCTTGACCTGAAGCTCCCTACTTTGGGCAATATGTGAAGTGTCCCAGCACTGAGCTTGAACTTCAGGTTCTGCTCGAGGGTACTCTTGTATCACATGCCATAGCCCCCATGTTTCTTTATGGGCTTGAATCTCTGTACTTTCTGCATCTTGGGGAGCTAAGTGCCTGTGTTATCTGAGACTTCTGCAAAGTGTCTTTCTGAATCTTTAAGCACCTCATTATCTTGGAAAATATGATTAGCAACCTTGCCTCTATTTGATACTCACAAATAGATCTAAGGGATCATCTTGCTACCTCACAGAGTTTTTTCACTTCTTCATTATTTTAGGCTTTCAGAAGTTCAGCACCTTGCTGGATTAATCTGAAAAATAAAGAAGGAATCTACTTTTATTGAATACAGAACCAAAGTTCATTTCACTGTATGTGAGCAGCCATTTTATCAAACAGTTGTGGGGAAAAATAAGAAGGACTAAGCTATGAAGACATTTAAGAGCAAAGTGAATCAGGCATACACATGAATAGCAATGGCATGTAAGGATCAAAGTGCAGTTTTTGTAATGTTTTCTAAATGTGCTGCAGACATTCTTAGCTGCCTGCAAACATCAGATAAGAGCCTACATAAGGATGGTGAAAAGAAGAATAATAGCCACATTTAGAGGATTTGCATGCCTAGATTAATAACTCATGGCTAGAAGTTGATCTGTAAGTGAGCAATATTTAGTAGGTGTGAGGAAGAAATTCCAATCATGTCTTGAACTGGAACATAGTTCAAATCCATGAAAAGAAATCAGTGACTCAGTACCATCAGCTTAGAAATAAAATGTAATAAAGTACTAAAGTTCAAAGAAATCTCCAGGCCATATTGAAGAGATCAGACAGAGCCAGAAATAAGCAATACAGCTTGAAGGAACTTCATTGTAAACAGGTGAGCCACAGCTAGCATCTGACATTCTGAAGATAGGACAGTAAAGTAGCAGCCATTCTCTCCAAGGTGAGAATAAATGTATGTTTTTGTTCAATTTGAAATGGTACCATAATCAAATAACATCAAATTGAAATAGATACTAAAGGTACATACAACTGGATTTGCCACATATAATAGTTTAGAATATCTATAGAAAAATTACTGGTTACAGGAAGAAAAGTCCCAGGGCAGTCAGGAATAGGACAAGGGGGCACGGGCTCAAGCTCCGCCAGGGGAAATTTAAGTTGGATATCAGAAGAAAATTCTTTTCAGAGAGAGTAATCAGGCATTGGAATGACCTGCCCAGAGAGGTGGTGGATTCACCATCCCTGGAGGTTTTTAAACTGAGATTGGACGTGGCACTGAGTGCCATGATCTGGTAAATGGACTGGAGTTGGACCAAGGGTTGGACTTGATGATCTTGGAGGTCTTTTCCAAGCCAATTGATTCTATGATTAAAGCCAAGAAAATAATCAGATGTGCCACAATACTAGAGGGTACAGTTCTTGTTATTCCACCACATAAAGATATCCACTACTTAAATATACAGAAGACTTGTAAAAGAAATAAATAAGCATTATTTTTTCCCATTAAACTGGAGTATAAGCTATGGCACAGATGGGTTTGCCCAGTCTCTCTTATCACAAGCTCAACACAACAGGTTTTTTTGTGGGAGCTCTTTAGTAAATTACCAGCAGCAAAACACTGATTTGACCCTGGTTATTCCATGATTGTCATGAAGCATGAACTGTTCTGGGATATGTAAGCTAATATTACCTTCCCTAATCTCGTTTGGCCTCAGCATGGGGCACCTCAGCCAACAGCTATTCTTTTCTGTCAGGAGGAGATTGATCGAAATGACAAATTGCAAATAAAGTTTACAGATTTTTCCTTTTAAACGGGACCAAACCAAGCACTGTGGGGAGGTTTTCCCTTTGATCTGTTGGAATAGTCATTGGAAAGAAAAAGCACAATACTCCGAACTGAACATGTTGCTTTGAATCTCTGTAACAATGTGAGAGAGATATTGGCAGAACCTGTTTTGCTCCTGTAAAACAGCATCCAGAGAGTGAAGTCCTGACAATACTTGTTTACATTTTTCAGTAGAAATCTGATTTGCCAAAAACTGCACTACAGAAGAAAATGCCTCAGTAACTGAAATTCTAGGCTTGTAGTCATTTAATGATTTCTCCTGTTCTCCAGATGCCATTTTTAATGACCTCCGTGCCTTATATTTTTAAGTAATTTTAAGAACATTTTAAAATTCTATTCATTTAACTGGTTAGGATAAGGAAAAAAGAAAGCCACACAGGGCAATGAAACTAAGGGGCCATTAAGTGTGCTCACTGATTCCCTGCAAATGCATCAGTTTCCAAGTCTTTTGTCCACACTGAAGATGGCTGACTCACTGCAAGCTTCATCGAAACCAGAGTGGAAAATCAACTGGCAAGAAGCAGGAGAGGGGTTGGTGAGTGATAAAAGGCACAGAGGTGGTAAGGCAGATGGCTTACATTTGTACAAAGGACAGCCTGGCTTAAAGGCAACCTCTCTTGGAAATACAGACCATAGGAAGAGATGTCTTTATGCTCACACCCACACACTCCATCCCCCCACATATGTGCAAAAGTAGGTTTTCACACTGCAGCACATTAGCATTCAGCTCTGATAGCAACTGTGTGAAGCAAACTTCGGACTTGTCCTCACAGGGCTTGCAAATCATTTGCAGGCCAGCATTAAAGCAAACTTTGTCAAGCACAGTACACTAAGCAAGCATTGCCACTAGATGAGAGCACGATAGAACTGCAGTGAGACATTTGAATCAGGTATCACTTTTTCCATGTGCAATGCAAGATTTTCCAAGTCAGCGTCTGGAATTCAAACCCAAATACGTCTGAATCTTAGCTGAGGCTTTTATCTGGAGGAAAAACACTCCAAAGAGAAAAGTTTTCAAACTAAGAAGAGGGCAGACGTGAAATTCAGTAATGATTTACCTGCAGTCCCATTTCCCTATTGGCTTCTTTGCCAGGATGGCAAAGCCTGCAGCATATCTGTGCAAGCTCTCCTCAACAACAACACAAATGCCATGAAAATATTGAAAACATAAGAGTTTTTAGCACCTGTGCCTGTTCTTTTGGAGCTTTCTATGGCTAAATTCCATAAAGAATATGGAGTGCTGTTGGCCCTAATCATCACAAGCTCTAAAGCCTACAGTTGACTTGCTTCATTACAGTACTTCAGTGTTTGGAAGGTGATTAGCACAGCACAGAACACACGCTAGAGTTCAACCTGCTAAAACAACCTAAAAGAGTTTGAGAGAGTTTCCCAGAGAGGAATTGCAGCATGGAAAACTGTCCTACAGTGAGCTTAGGCATTTGGTCGGGAGATATTACCAGAGAGAGAGCACTGTATTCCTCAGTCTTGCTGTAAGTTTGTTGCAAGGCTTTTTAAGGAAACAGCAAAGGTTGCATATGTTCTGCTGAGCCTTTTCCAGTATTTCTCCTTTTCCACAATAAATTGGAAAGGCACTCTCCAAAAAATGAAGAGTGTTCTTTTCACCCTTACAAAGTTGTAAGAAGACTGCACGGACAATGGAAAAGTCCAAAGGCATCAGAAGCCCTGATAATGAGCTAAAAAGTGATTCCCAAATTCCATCTGCAACCTGAACTGCATAACACCTCAAATTCCTGCTTTCTTGATGTTTGAGATCTTGTAGATAACAATTAGGATAAGAGCTTAGTTCAGTGGGGTAAAGCTCCTTCATGTTTCCAGTGTATGAGCGAAAAGGGGAGAGGCTTCTCCTTGGAGTCAGTTACTGATTCCAGACAGCAGGGTTCATCCTCTGGCACCCATCCAGACTATGTCAACCAAACAACTCAAAAAAGGGAAAAAATTAATGCTGTCTTCTAGAGGACAAAAAGCTGTTCTTGGAAACATAGCAAGGAAGAGGCCACCTGGGGCACCACAAACAGGCCCAGTCCCATTAACATTCCCCAGTCTCCAGGAGATGAATCGTTCTGTGGCTGCAATCACCACTCCCTGCTTCAGGGATCTTAGATACTAAAATTAGTAGTCTAGGGACTTCCTAAGTGTTTACAGTTGATGGGGACAGAGGGCATAAAATGAGCTCCTCCTGCCTTTCTCTGGCAAACCTTTTGCCATTCTCTGCTGACTACAGAAGGATCATAGATGATGAGTTCATTGACTTCTATCAAGATCAGACCAGCTTCTCTTCTCCTGCTGCTCTGTGCAATGAGGACTGAAAGAAATTCCAACTGAGTGAAATGAATATGCAGTTTCATAAACATTTCCACACACTTAACACCTTCTTCCTTCCCTGCTCCTCAGTTTCTCAAGGGTACTATGGAAGTTTTTTTTTTATTTTTGGAAAGTATATAAATTTTCTCTTCCATCAGGCTGTCCTGACTTAACACCTTCTTCTGCAGGCTCTTGGAGGGGGAAATGCAAAGATTTCTCAAAATGCCACTTTTTCAGACTGAAGAGCTTTTGCTCACAGCTGAGCACAGCTGTTGCCCAAAGGACTGCTGTATGTGAGATTCTATAAACAATTCCAGGTTGCAGTAAACTGTGACTCTTATTATTTGATAAATCATTTTAAAACACGTAATGCATAGCTTCACTGTAAAGCATAAATACAAGGCTTGGAATTAAAGCAGAATTTTCAAACTCTGTTCTGCATTTTCTGCCTGCTTAACAGCCCTTGCTTTGCTGTAGTGTTCATTTTGTTTAAGATAAAAAGTACTGTATCCTGCTTTTTAGCCCCACATTCATAGCTGACAGTTCTTTCTCCCCCAGATCACTTAAAATCCCCATCAGATTAGTTTAAAATTAAAATATTTTTTTTAAAAAATAACATCACATTGTCTTTTCATCTGTCTTCCTAATTTCCAAGTACTAAATGAGCCTTTCTCAGTTGGATAAGTGGCAAATTCCCAAGTATGTTCTTTGCTGGCTGTAATCCCAGGTGTGTGGGGTGTTAGGATTCAGAAAGACACAGCAAGCACAGGTTAATGGGTAGGAATATAGTGAGATAAAAAGGGTTTCTAGGATGCTATGATACTTGTTGGCTAGATCACATTCTACACATTTCATATGACAAAACATAAAACAGATCTGAGTTCCTGAAAGCTGTTACATGTTTAGGACAACATCAGACCTTTTATGATCAGTATCTGTTGATATTGAAAAAGATGGTGAATAAAAGGAAAAACAAATTTCAAAGCCAAAGAACTGCTGAGGGAATTTGATAGCAAATCTATTTGAAGTTTGATTTTTTTCAGGGATCCCTGCTTTGTGAGATGAATGAGGGCTGATAACATTAAAAAATGCCTGCCCAGCTAATGTCATGTCTTGTTATGTCATTTAGACATCAAAGAATGTTCTCTGAGACATCCTAGAAAGATGTGAAGAATACAGATGATCATTTGGCATCCTTTTTGTGCACTGTATGTCTCATTTTTGAAGATGAAACTGTTAGATGCTTCACCCAAATTCACTGACTGATTTTCAGCAATCAGGGTATACACAGGGAGAGCCTCAGAGAACACCCTGGTGCAGAAGAACAGCTGCAAGTGTAAGTGGACTCCATCCCTGTATCTTAGAGATTTCTATCAATCACGTTATTACTTAGTGTATTTGAGAACTTAGCCTCTTTGATAAGTATCATGGCAAGTTGGTAGCAGCTTGCACATAGAATTGAAAAGCAACCAGACATTTGGCAGTGAAAGACTCAGACCCCCAGGGAACTGGTCGTATAAAGTTTTATAATGAGAAGGCTTTGTTGCATTTATATTTAGGGTAAAACTGAATGGGAAGAATACAGCACATCTTTTCCGATATTGCAACAGACGTCTACAAGGCATTCCCAAAGTTTAGAAGGACAGCCTAAAATTACACGGAAGTAAGGAAAAATGAGTTCTTTTACAAAAGTTAGCATCCTCTTTTTTCATCTTTCTTTTGAACTATTGGTACTTTCAAAGTCTCAGTAGTTTTACTGTCATGGACCTGAGAGCATCTCCTCCCTCCTGAGTGTTTGGCATCCTGGGCTTAGAGATGTCCAGCCTTAAACCAGTGCTGTAAGAAGCTGCAGTGGGAGCTTGCCCCTCCTTCAGCTGCTTTTGTTCAAGGACTCAGGCTCTTGCTCTCTGTCTGAGCCACACAGCTAGTTCACCAGTGGCCACTCTTTTACCTCCCTGATTTTGGCCCTGATCCTTACCCACTGTCTTGACTTTCTGGCTTGACCTTGAAGCTGTCCCATCCATATGGACTTTCCTGGTGATTTGGACTGCCAGCTGAATTTGGTTGTCATTGCATGCCTACTCTGTGAGGTAAGAGGAGATGAGCTGGCAGCCAGGAGTCACACCAAGGCAGACAGAGGCAGTGACTGTACCTACACAGGCACAGATCCACAGCAGTCAAGCAGGAGGAACAGAGTAGGGTCTGGCGTCAGCAAGATTTACTACTCAACATCTTTTTTTTACTTCGAACATGATCAGCATTGCCTTCTGGCTTCCTCTGTGGCTAAGGAAATACAACATCTAATGGGTGATGCTGATCAACTCAAGGACTTGCCTCATGTAAAATCTCATCTATATCCAGCACTGGTCCTTAGATCAGGTCATTGTACAGACTTTTGACCTGCTGGACTCCTTTAACTTTCATATGAGAACATGTCTTGTGGAGAGGCAAGAAGAATGGTGATAATTTACAAAAGACCCAGACATTGCATCATTTCCTATTGGGGTCAGAATGATTCATGGTTAATATGAAGCCATAGAAACTCAGGGAGACCCATATGAGATATGGCAGCCAGCTTGGTAGCAGGACAGATTGTTGGAAAATTCCATATTACTTCTTTCTCCTGCATGAAGCCCCCAGAGTAACATGTCTGTCCTAGACACATAAACCCTGCTATCCATTCAGATGTAGATACTTCAGGTGTCTCTCTTTGTATGACTACCAGTTTCCAAGGTAGTTGCTTTCCCTTGGAATTATAAAGCCATTTGTCTGTGACATAGAGCAAAAAGTGCATGCTGAAGGTACTTTCTGCATGTTTATTCCCATAAAGAAGAAAAAGACATCCTCACCCTAGTCATTTGACTTCACTTGAGACAGACACTTCTGAAGTGTTCTGGAAGACACTGGAGCACTCTTTTCACACTCTCAGTTAGAACTGGGCCCAATGGAAGATACTTTTCCACTGGGATGAAGCAATTCTTCCTTCTCCCAACACAAGACTTTGTACTACATGGCCAAAATTACCTTCTGTCATTAGAAAAATAGGATATGACTGTTCTGTAGTACTCCACAGCACTCCTTCTGGGCCTCAAAATAACATTGGAAAAATATCTTTGAGTTGAACCTTAGAAGAATTTTATAAAAATATAAGTTATGAGCACAGCATTTCTCTACTCCACTTCTTTTCAAATTAAATGTTTATGATCAACACAGGACAAAGAACTGCATCTCCATGCCAAATACACTTTAATGGCACTGCCTGTCTTCCATACACCTTCTGGTCTAGAGAGCATGTTTTCCTTTTGCAGAATGAAAAGAACAACGTAAAATGTCATCTTGATAAGCATAGTGAAAGAAATTGTTACCTGTGTTACTTTTATACATCTGTATCTAAATTAGCTCTGGTAGACCAAAACACATTTTTGTTTTTGGCATATCACCATTTCCCTGTCTCCAGCATGTGTGGGACTGAGTTTTATCCTAAAAAACCAGGAAGAGTCAAAAAAACTGTAACAGTCTTTGCCCATCAACGTTATTTCATTATTAGCTTGGCCCTGTCTGATCTTCACAGCTATAGTGTTGAGTTTGATTCTTTTGTCATCCTTTACTTCTCCAACAGTAGTTACTCATTGCCAGAAATTACATGTGCTAGGCAGATGAGGAATCCAGATATTATTGGGGAGTTTATTTTACCAGGACTGATATCTAATTTTACCTTTTGCTCCTCTCCTTCTTTGTTTGAAAGCCCTTCTAATACCCTATTTTTGTGGCTATTATGGCTTTGCAACATCAATTTCATGTACAGTGCCAGCTCCTGGGGTCAGCTGAAAGGAAGCTGAATGCAATGACAAAAGACCATCTCTGAAAACATAGATGTATAGCTGAACTCTCTGCTTAAACAGTTCAGCAGCAGCCATTTTAGGACCTGCTCTTTCTCAGATTATAATTAGGAGAGAATTTTACTGCTAATTTTTGGGAAGCAGGATGATCTCTTTATAGTCTAGTTTCAAAATTTGGGCAAAAGAGCTTACATTCTGATTTAAAGAAATTTCAGAGGAGCCTAATTATGAAGGATGGGCATAGAGGAACTTTTTCAAAAAGCTTAGACATCTTCAAATCTGTTCTTTCATTTATGGGCTCTGCAACAGCATGATACATCAGTATTCAGCCACCTAGCATTCATATCTGTATTGCAAGACTATCACTACTGTAAAACAGAAACAAATTAACATTTCACATTACATTCCAGAGGCCATCCAAGGCAATAAATCATCTTATTTTGATTTGCATGTTCTTGCAAACATCTTACTTGCTGTTTACTATGCAGTATTGATTACTTATTCATGGATAATACTTCATCCCAAATAATGAGTACTGGTACAGCAGGCTTATACTTCGATGTAACTTGTTCCATCCTTCCTCTTTTCTGAGTTCTGATGACGTTGCTGCAAGATGCATCCATGCTCTTCCAGAGTTTAGCAATTCTGCAATGGTTCTTAAGTCCCATTGATTTTAACAGAGCTATTTATACTTATGGGCACATGCTTCAATATCCTGATAAATTAATACTTTAAGCCACTACATTCACCCATTGCTTTCTTTTATTCTTGCATAAAAATTTAAAACCTCTTAAATCTGATATTTGAGCATAAGTTTTAAGGCACTGACATCTGGGACAGCTTCTGTTATAAATGTATAATTAAGCAATTCCGTGACTGGGGTATTATGCAGTTATCCTACACAGTTAATAGGTTTACTCAGCTGGTATGACAACCCACACATTACATAGTACTAACTTAACTGCTGCTGAGTGATTATCATAAATCATTTATCTCTACTATTGTCTAAATGATAAACAATTCATCTCCAAGATGATGTTCTGAAGCAGAAGTGAGAAGATGAAATTCTTTATTGTATCCAGCTGTATCTAGAAAAATTTATAGCAAGGTATACCTGGAAAGAGGTTCTACAGTGAGATGTGAGGAATGACTAATGTAAATACTGTATTGCCTAGTCCTTCTAATGCAATCTAATAAAAATGCATAAACTAGCTGAACAATAGTGTCTTGAAAATTGCTGTTATTAATGACATATACATTATGTTGGCAAAACAATAAGAATGTAATTTTGAACTTTACATATTTGTTTTAGTACAGTAATGGGTGTAACCACAGGTAAGAGCTGCTGAACTTGTCTTACAATGAGTGAATCCAAGATACAGAGAAGTCCCTTCATAGTCAAAAGTGATGTTAGTTCTCCCAATCCCCAATACAGGCACAAAAAATCAGAACAGATCCTCTGTGTTATCAAGACTCCATTTTGGTAATCAAAGCAGAATAATGGGTGCCTTGAGGAGCACCAGCTGCTCTTCCAAACACTTTCAAGGAATCCTGAAGAGATGGCATGGTCAGATATCTTCTGAATCTTAGCAAGGCAATAATTGCTGGATGTTTTACCTTTCAGTAGGTGCCAAATTTTGCCCTGTTTTAGTAGAAAATACATTATCCACAAATTAAACTATTATGACGTATTTTGGTTTCTGTAAATTAGCTAAGATACTCAGCTGATATATGGCTTTGGGTTGGGTTTTGGTAGCTTTGTAGTGGAACTGAGTCAGCAGCAGCAGCCTCAAGAGCAAAGGTATCAAACTTTTCCTTATAAAATCCTTTTTAATGAAAAATTTATTTCCCATTTTTCTATTTATTTTTCACAGAAATAAACTTAATTTGAATATCATACAGATTTTTTTTTCTCTTTTTTTCCTCCGCATATTAGAAATTGTTGTCTACCATCTTTCCTGTATCCCTTTATTTTTATATGCTCTTTTTTGTGACAGGAATTTTTCAGTACTTCCATACCTTTGAAAAAACATGTGAGTGCAGATCTGATAACTGCTTCAGAATTGGAGCAGATTTGAATAGCTGTAGAATAGCAAAGAAAAAAAGGAGTTGGAAAAAAAGCAACCTAAAATAAACTTCGAACTTCGTTCATTTTTTACACTCAAAGAAAAAAGTAGGAAGAGGAAAAAATAACTATTTGAATATTCTCTTCTGAAAGGTCACAAACACGTGGATGGAAAAACAAAAATCTCCACTCTTAAGGCTTCAGAATCAAAGAAACTTCAGAATGACAACACATATTACAAAATTATTTTTCCATTTTTTGAACCAGATCAGGACTAAATGTTCAATTCTGGACAAAACTCATGTCAAGCACTGTAGCGGTGTTTAATGGTTAGAGAACTTGTGTGAATCATACTATGATTGATACCTTATGTGCAGGGAAGTTCATAGGATGCTGGGGCAATTGTCAGGGAACTGGTATGATATCTTTTGTGTAGCTTGCCAGCAAGACATTAGAGTTTGGATCATATGTTAAAATACTCTTACTTTAAATCACAGAGGTACAGCATTAAGCTGGATAGTCCCTATCCAAGAAAAAAAACCTGCCCAACCAAGTACTAATGAAAAAATAGTATTATTTGTATTCAGTCCCAAAATGTCTTCTTTTTTAATGAGTACTGGTTCATGCAAGATGTGTAATTGTTAAACCTGGGATTTAGATTTTCTCAAGTTTTGCAGTGCTTGAAATCCAAAACAAGATCTGAATTACACAGTTCAAGCCTAATAAAATAAACACAGGTGAAGTCAATGAACCTTACAGAAATCAGTGGAAGTTTTATTATGTGCTCCAGTGGAGAAAGTATTTCATTCCAAGATGCACTTGGAATCAGAGAGCCTTATTGTGTTAAAGTTATGCAAAACTATAACTGTGCATGACTGTGAATTGGTCCACAATCAGAGAAATGGATGATGCATGAAAGGTCCTATTAACTTTGTCATTAAAATCCAAATAATATGTGTGTAGACTACATCTGTTACACCCAGGCTTTTCTAGATGAGTGAACACCAGGATTAAATCAAGCTAAATTTCCGAAAGCTACATGTATATGCAATGGCAGAAATACCTCTAATCATGCATTTTCATTGCCAAAAGGATTTTGGAGTTCTGCCATTTCAGAAGGGTCATCAGTTGGTAGCATCAGGATGGAACAAATAGGACAAACTGAAAGCTCCTATAAATGTATTCTAATAATACATTAGCAGTTATTTATCATTATTCCTGTTAGAAATTCACAGAAAAAAAATTATTACAATGTATAGCACCAAAAAAATCCATGGAAAAATGTGAACAAAACAGACCAGAAATCAAAACAAGCTGAGTCTGGCTTTTGGTGCAAATAACTTTGTCTGAAATCTTCTTTCTGTCTTGTAAATAATAAACGTATTTCTATCACTTGCAGGATTTGGATTCCTGTTGATACAGAGCTATAACAGCCAGCCATGTGTGACTCCAATAAGACATGATAATATTCTGTCAGATCATCAGTTGGACCTTTACACTGGAAATACCTGGCTCTTTCACTATGTGAGAAATCATGCCAAGGCATGAAAATAATGTGATCCTTTTAAAGAGAACAGTTGTTTAAAATATCCTATCCTGGTTTATAGGCCAACCATCCAAAAATAATTATAATACTTTGGAGCTATTGAAGGCAGATAAGCTGAAAGCATGTTTATTTTTAAATTGTATACTATACTAAAAGCATTACACGTCTCAGTGGCTTTGACACATTCCTGTTTGAGTAATGCCTTCTGCAAATCACTTTGTACAAGCTAATCGATGTGATGTTTGAAATCAGGCAGAGCCAGTGAACCTGGAGACAGCTTTAAACTGTCTGAGTGTCCATTTAACAACATTTTGTGACAAGACGTCTTGTGCCAGAGCATTTTTCAGGAACACAATGATTCATCCTATTTACCTAGCTCAGTGTAATAGCTAACAACCTGTAGTAACACCGTGCAGAACTGCAGCTGTTGTGAGCAGCATGTGACAGTACCCTGACTGTGACAGAGTGTTAGTGCGGAGCTGTCTCACTCACTGCCTGATGTCTGCCCAGCTCTCACCAATTAGACAATTCTAGTCTGCACTACAAAAACAAGGTGTGAGAGACTGAAATTTTAAAAGGTTAATGAATGACTCAAACAATTGTCCATTTAAAAAAGCAGCAGGTGCTTTGCTGAGGCCAGGTTTGCTCCCCCCGATCGAAAGGGAGGAGAAGAGTTTTGGGTGAGCATGGTGAAACCTCTGATCTGCATAAGAACAGCCCAGGTGCAGAGGGGTGCACACCCACCACTGGAGGATGACCAGGACAAACCAACCTTTCTCTAACAAGCTGGTTTTTGAGTCAGAGAAGGGTAACGGCTGATAAGAAACAGATCCTGNTCCATTTAAAAAAGCAGCAGGTGCTTTGCTGAGGCCAGGTTTGCTCCCCCCGATCGAAAGGGAGGAGAAGAGTTTTGGGTGAGCATGGTGAAACCTCTGATCTGCATAAGAACAGCCCAGGTGCAGAGGGGTGCACACCCACCACTGGAGGATGACCAGGACAAACCAACCTTTCTCTAACAAGCTGGTTTTTGAGTCAGAGAAGGGTAACGGCTGATAAGAAACAGATCCTGAGAGGTGAGATACTGCCTTTTATCATATTCATGTCCTTTTTTACACACTGCCTCAGGTGTAAAAACCCCCTCTAGGAGAGGTACTGGGACATTTACACATAGGCCTGAAAGTATTCATCCCCACTGATGGGGTATAACTGGCTCAGTTACACTGGTGTGAGAAACAGTGGTCATGTCATAAGTGCCATGAACCATTAAAGACCCCCAAAGCACCCCCAGCCTCACTTCTGGGGCTGTCCACCACAGGACTGCACATGATCCACAGGGTTGCATCAGCCAGCATGAAACTCCCCTCCAGGGGAGGTACCTGGGTGTTCCCACCTGAACCTGAACACATATTAACCTATTGAGGTTTGTGCTTCATGGGCTTCCCCCACCCCCAAAGCATTAAGGCTGCAACCATCACTTCAACCAACAGACACTGAAATTGAAACAGCTGAGTCTCAATGGCTGGATCCATGGGTGGTGATATCTTTTCTCTCCACTATCTACTCTTATCCTTTCTTTTCCTTATATATTTTCTTAAGTGATATTTTTATACTTTTCTATTGTTTTATTTCTATATATAATAACCAAAAGGGCTATGTGCCTCCTTTCCATTGTAACCAAATTGTTCTAAAATAAACCTGCCATATATATGTATGTATATATATATATCTGTATATAAATGCTGGTCATTTAGTGTTGTTTCACTCTAATCCACCCCAAGGGATCTATTAACAAACACCTCAGTTGCTGCCTCAGGGCAGGTTGTAAAACAAGGAAGCATAGGCAATTATCACATGAGAAGGTCCTACCTGAAAGCAGTGCTAAATGTGCTTGGAAAACCAGGCAATGCAGAATTTCCTTCTTCTTCCTAACATCAGAGAAACGCTGGCTGCAAGACATAGCTGAAAACACTGCTCTTTCACACTCATGGAAATTAATTCATTTTTGGTTGTGGGTTTTTACACTGATATGAAACCAGTAGGAAGCAGGGAAGTAAGTTCTCCTTTGTCCGTTAAAAATACAGTGAGCTAAATCCAGCTATCCTTGTATAGTCAGGCACAAAATAAATAATACAATCCACATAAGCAACCTTAGCAGGATCTGGCACTCAGTCTATACATGTAAAAACGAATTCATATGTGAGTAATGTGGTTTAGCAGAACATATTCTGTTACTACCCTGTGCACGCATCTGCCTTTGACAAAGATGGGATATGTTCACTGAAAGTAGAGCAGATAACAGAAATTTTCCTTCATAAAACATAGTTCTTTTTCACTTCAGTGCAGTCTCAGTAAAACTGATGAAGATCGCACTTAAGCAAATGATAGATATTTTGTCTACAGCATCACAAGGAGGAATATGTTGGGATTGGGAGAGAAAGAGGATTAACTCTCACAGTCAAAACACAGTATTTAATTTAAAACAGTTACGATTTTTTAAATGGGTTAAAAATTCAGGGGTTTTCCCCTGACATTTCTCCTTGCTGATTTTCTAGTCAAAAATGCAGCTAAAGATATTTGCAAGTACAATTATTCAACAGATGATTACCAAATTATACATTTTCAGATGAGATCTAATGCATAATTTGTTTACTAAGAACAAGAAGGTACTCCTGCAAGAGGTGCTTGTGCCACACTTTTATCCACACTTTGTAAAGTCTTAGGATCAAAGACAGGATTTACCTNGAGCCAGTGAACCTGGAGACAGCTTTAAACTGTCTGAGTGTCCATTTAACAACATTTTGTGACAAGACGTCTTGTGCCAGAGCATTTTTCAGGAACACAATGATTCATCCTATTTACCTAGCTCAGTGTAATAGCTAACAACCTGTAGTAACACCGTGCAGAACTGCAGCTGTTGTGAGCAGCATGTGACAGTACCCTGACTGTGACAGAGTGTTAGTGCGGAGCTGTCTCACTCACTGCCTGATGTCTGCCCAGCTCTCACCAATTAGACAATTCTAGTCTGCACTACAAAAACAAGGTGTGAGAGACTGAAATTTTAAAAGGTTAATGAATGACTCAAACAATTGTCCATTTAAAAAAGCAGCAGGTGCTTTGCTGAGGCCAGGTTTGCTCCCCCCGATCGAAAGGGAGGAGAAGAGTTTTGGGTGAGCATGGTGAAACCTCTGATCTGCATAAGAACAGCCCAGGTGCAGAGGGGTGCACACCCACCACTGGAGGATGACCAGGACAAACCAACCTTTCTCTAACAAGCTGGTTTTTGAGTCAGAGAAGGGTAACGGCTGATAAGAAACAGATCCTTAGAGGTGAGATACTGCCTTTTATCGTATTCATGTCCTTTTTTACACACTGCCTCAGGTGTAAAAACCCCCTCTAGGAGAGGTACTGGGACATTTACACATAGGCCTGAAAGTATTCATCCCCACTGATGGGGTATAACTGGCTCAGTTACACTGGTGTGAGAAACAGTGGTCATGTCATAAGTGCCATGAACCATTAAAGACCCCCAAAGCACCCCCAGCCTCACTTCTGGGGCTGTCCACCACAGGACTGCACATGATCCACAGGGTTGCATCAGCCAGCATGAAACTCCCCTCCAGGGGAGGTACCTGGGTGTTCCCACCTGAACCTGAACACATATTAACCTATTGAGGTTTGTGCTTCATGGGCTTCCCCCACCCCCAAAGCATTAAGGTTGCAACCATCACTTCAACCAACAGACACTGAAATTGAAACAGCTGAGTCTCAATGGCTGGATCCATGGGTGGTGATATCTTTTCTCTCCACTATCTACTCTTATCCTTTCTTTTCCTTATATATTTTCTTAAGTGATATTTTTATACTTTTCTATTGTTTTATTTCTATATATAATAACCAAAAGGGCTATGTGCCTCCTTTCCATTGTAACCAAATTGTTCTAAAATAAACCTGCCATATATATGTATGTATATATATATATCTGTATATAAATGCTGGTCATTTAGTGTTGTTTCACTCTAATCCACCCCAAGGGATCTATTAACAAACACCTCAGTTGCTGCCTCAGGGCAGGTTGTAAAACAAGGAAGCATAGGCAATTATCACATGAGAAGGTCCTACCTGAAAGCAGTGCTAAATGTGCTTGGAAAACCAGGCAATGCAGAATTTCCTTCTTCTTCCTAACATCAGAGAAACGCTGGCTGCAAGACATAGCTGAAAACACTGCTCTTTCACACTCATGGAAATTAATTCATTTTTGGTTGTGGGTTTTTACACTGATATGAAACCAGTAGGAAGCAGGGAAGTAAGTTCTCCTTTGTCCGTTAAAAATACAGTGAGCTAAATCCAGCTATCCTTGTATAGTCAGACACAAAATAAATAATACAATCCACATAAGCAACCTTAGCAGGATCTGGCACTCAGTCTATACATGTAAAAACGAATTCATATGTGAGTAATGTGGTTTAGCAGAACATATTCTGTTACTACCCTGTGCACGCATCTGCCTTTGACAAAGATGGGATATGTTCACTGAAAGTAGAGCAGATAACAGAAATTTTCCTTCATAAAACATAGTTCTTTTTCACTTCAGTGCAGTCTCAGTAAAACTGATGAAGATCGCACTTAAGCAAATGATAGATATTTTGTCTACAGCATCACAAGGAGGAATATGTTGGGATTGGGAGAGAAAGAGGATTAACTCTCACAGTCAAAACACAGTATTTAATTTAAAACAGTTACGATTTTTTAAATGGGTTAAAAATTCAGGGGTTTTCCCCTGACATTTCTCCTTGCTGATTTTCTAGTCAAAAATGCAGCTAAAGATATTTGCAAGTACAATTATTCAACAGATGATTACCAAATTATACATTTTCAGATGAGATCTAATGCATAATTTGTTTACTAAGAACAAGAAGGTACTCCTGCAAGAGGTGCTTGTGCCACACTTTTATCCACACTTTGTAAAGTCTTAGGATCAAAGACAGGATTTACCTCTTGAATTGATGAGTCTAGTATAACAGTAGTCTAAAATCTATGCCTTTGGGTTTCAAGCTTAGAGATGTATCTTGTGAGATACATCATGCCAATCTTGAGTACTACTCACAGCAACCGAGGAGCAAGTGTGAGCCCTCTAAAATGATGCTGTGTTTCAGGAATGAACTGCAGGCCTTGGTAATGTTGGCATCAGTAATTTTTTTAACAGAACAGGTCATATTTGGAGGAGTTAAATAACTGCAGTTGTTAAGGGAGCGACTTATTTAAAATTACTTAGGGTCTCAACTGTAAATGAGTGAGAATTAGTCTTCCAGGTGGTTTGTGCAACATGAGTTATTTAGGTTACAGAGGTTTAGTATCATTTCAGTTTTTATGACAAAAATTGCTGTACCAGATGTATACAGGCCAGGATTTGCCTGCCTCGCAGAGTGGTGACAGAGTGGTGATAATAGAATTCTGTGAACTGCAGTACAAAGAGAGAAAATGAGTAGGAAGTGTTTATTTATGGTTCATTGTAATACAGAAAATAGGAGGGATTTACTAAAGTTATCAGAACTGAAAAAGGAAGTAAGTTTTAACAGAGAGTAAAATTCAACTCAGGAATCCATGTTACAGAATAATTGTGAGCATTAAAGCAAAACTGGATTTAGAAAGGAATTAGAAAAATTAAATAAGAAAATCCATCAAACATAAGGATATAACTTCAGACATAAAATATTTTGTTACTGACATGGTATTTTCATACACTGTTTTAATAAAGAAAATATATTTTCTATTTGTGATTAGATGATAGGTGTTTCTAAAATTGCTTCACACTAAATATAGATATTTTTGTATCATACATTTTTGTAGATCACTATTTTTTAAGATCTAATAGAAACTATGTCTTAAAATTGCCTTTGGGAACAGGTTTTTTTCCCCCTTTCTTTTTTTTTTCTTTTTCATTTTTGCTGCTGAACATAAAGAGAAAATTATTTCTGCATGTTGATTTTTTTCAGTTTTATTCTCTGTTTTATTAGTCTTGTTTTGGTTTAGGGGTTCTGAGGTTTTTTCCTGGCAATTTGATTTTTTTTCCCTAAAATATTGTAAAAGCTACCACAAGCAAGGAAACAGGGGTGGGTTGGTTCTTTTTTTTTTAGAAAACTGAAGAAAATCACAGTGGAAAAGAAATATAATGGTACTGATGTCAGGGCAAAACCCTAGAGGACCATTCCTAACTGCAGCTGGAAGAGAGGTGCCCAAATCATAACTCAATCAGTTGTTGACAGAGGAGAGGAGAGACAGACACTATCAAAAAAGAATTCCCAGAGAAGATGATAAAAGCCTGTGGCCTGACAGGGTCCTGAGCTCAGCCTCTCAGCCTTTAAACCTCTCTCACTGTTGCTAGTCATTAGTAAACAGATTGCTCAGAAGAGGCAGAGGAGGAACACAACAAGAACAGGGCTGCGTGAGCCAGAAACACATGATTAATGATGTTCTGCAGACATGCAAAAGCAAACACACTCCGTGTTCACGGCATGAAACTCGGCTGCAGTCTAACAGTGAATCCTTAATTGCTCTCTTGGCATGTGGCACATGGCTCTTCTGAAAATCATTTTGTATTAAAATTCCTGGTAAACCTTTTATCCAGACCAGAGTGAACTAAGCAGTGAAGCTTGTGCTGGGGAAAGAAAGAAATAACTTTGAACAAAATGGTTGGAGAAGTGGTGGAGAAGAAGGGTCCCTCTGGAGCAAAGACTAAATACCGCATTGTAGTAATCGCACTGCTTGAATTGCTTGGGGAGTAGAGACGTGAAAGAAAAGTGAACTTCACACATGCTCTCGTGTAAGGAGGCCACCTTACTGATGCAGAAAATTTGCCTTTGGCAAGAGCAAAGTTTCTCTTGAGGCAAGCGTGAAGGGTAAGGCTAGAAGTGCCAAGGCAGAACCTGAGGTGCTCTCCTGATCACCAGCCAACACACCTGATCCTCTGATACTGAACCACAACAACCCAGCTGAAGGGGTAGGTAGAAGCAACACCTGGTTTGTTGCCCCAGTGTGTTAGTTTAAAAGTAAACCATCAGGAGAAATGAACTCAAATCAAAAGAGATTGTAAGTCAGAGTTACAATTTAATAAAAATATTACATTAAAATGCAATGATACAAAGAAAAATGGGTTCAACCCACAAAAAACCAGATGCATAAGCCATCACCCTGGGGCATGAACAGAATGGTATTTGTTAGTCACTGTGCTGAGCCCCCGTGGTTCCCCTGAGTCCAAAGTAAAAGGAAAGGTGTTGTATTTTGGAATTATTATGTAAATTGTCTCCCCTGCCACTAACTGCCCATGCCATTAGTTAACAAAAGAAGTAGTTAACTGCTACAGTCTTGATCATTTGGGTGGGGGGCAGGCTGTCTCTTTTGGTTTTGGGGACATTTTTTTCCATTTTTAGCTCAGCTGAACACAGGAGCAGTGTGTGTGTGCTGCTGAGGAGGGAAGCCGTTTTCTCCTGCTCCTCACTGCTGCTGCTGCTTCTTGGTGAGCTGGTTCTTTTCTCCTTGCCACGGCTGTTCTCCTGGTTTCTGCATTTGGGGTCCCGGTCTCTGCTCCAGTCTCACCGCCACTTGCAGTGTCACAGCCTGTCCGCCCCGGCTGGGGCAGCAACCTGCGAGAGAGAAGTTGCAGCCGCTTTCCAGGACACGCGGTGGTTCTCCGCTTCCAGTTTTCCTTCTTCATTTGGGACAAGGGACACTGAGGGAGAGACAGAATTCATCTGAGTGCTCATCACTCATCTGTCTCACTGCAGAGGGACTGGGAGCTCACCCTGCAGCCAGTTGGGCTGTGACACAGGTACTGCCCATAAGTATAACTTTTATCCAGGAGGAAATCTGCTGGTTTGGGGGTTGTTGTTGTTGTTTGGTTGTTTTTTTCTTTTTCTTGTGGTGTTGGGGAAGCAGTTTGCTCTGGTCTGTTTACAGTTATATCTATATCTACATATATATATATATCAGTTAAGAACAGTTANATATATATATATCAGTTAAGAACAGTTATCCTTCTTGTATCCATTTTCTGATTAAAGTTCCTTTTCTTAAATTTGATAGTGGCTTGATTATTGTGGAGGAAAACCCCTCCTCCGCTTGTGGGTAAACATTTTGGTTTTTCCCCTCAAACCTAGACAAAAGGAAAGCCTGTTTGTGCAGATGATGGTCACATTCTGGTTGCGAGTGGCAGTCATAGTACTGTCAAGGTTCTGGTCATCCTCTGGATCCAACAAGTGATACCAGAAGTCCCCAAAGCCCAAGATTATTAATGATCAGGTTCAGATGAGAATGCTCAGTACCTTATCCAGGGCCAGGAGTTTCACACTGGGTGATTTACTCTGTAAGTCATGGGATACTTTTGGACTCCTTGATGGCCCATTAGCACACATGACTCCTCAGGCTGAGTGTGAAGGTGCTAATGCCTCCTTGGAGGGGAGTTATCACACCTGAGTCATTGGTGTGAAGACCCTATCTCACAGGGTTCTCTAACACCCAGCCTGTAGCCTGAGGGGTCAGGTGTGCCCTGGGCAGCTGCTGAAAATGTTCCATTATTAACAGTTTGTTAGAAATTACATATATACAGTTTTGGTTACACCCACACAGTGATTAGCTGGTCCTGGCTGCTCTAACCTAGGACACCCAGGGTTGGCAGAAAGAATAAAAAAGGCTTAGATTTACATTTACACTCACCTCAAACCAGAAACATAACCCCAAATCACATTTTTTGCTGTCCTTTCAGCAGTCACATGCCACCAAGTCTGTTGACAGTTGGTGTTCCTGGCAGAAAAGGAACTTTGCTATTTACCTGTCATGACCTTTGCTAGCATGGCTATCTCACTGCAGTTTTATGGCATTTGGGTGGTTCCTTTTCAAAGAATAAATTGATAGCCCTATCACACAGCCCTCTAATTAGAAACCAGTTTTACCTGGTGCTAACCTAGCTCTTGGAGCTCCCACCACCCCAAGATGTAATTTCAGTAAAGAAGTTTAGCACAGAAACTGCTAAAATATTCTGAAAACAATCTACATGCAGAATGGTTAGTCAATAACTTAATCTCCAACTAAATGGGTATTTATAATATATCTTTAACTATTACAGTCCTAGTTAAAAAATAAATAAAAATCTTTTGAGTCTGCTGTTTTCAGAAGAGGTTTGCTTGGAAGCTCTTGGGGTTTTTTTCTGGGATATTTTGCCCAATGATTGATTTCAGGGTCTCTATTCTATTGTTTCACCATGAATGCTTCTCCCTAGACCAGTTTTTCCCTTTCTTAAAGCATAATTTTGCACTGCTCTTCCAAGACACAACAGTTATGAGAATATCTAAGGTTTCATCACAGAAATGACACACAGTGACACTGCCAGTGGGGTTGGCAATGGCTGGAATGGGATGGAGGAAGCAAGCGCACCTTTACCAGAAGGTGTGGCCAAATGCACATCTCAGAGGGTATTATTAATGCAAAGGCTGGAACCCAAGGGAATCTGTGAACACAAGTAGCTACAGACAACAGAGATGGTCTTTCTCATAACAGTTAGAGGGGCGCTACTCACTTCTCTGCTTTTCTGAGGCAGATGCTTTGGTTTGGCACCTGCTTTCCTCTTGGACTGAATAGGAATTCAGGCTTGAATTTCCAGATACACTGCAAAATCTGCCTGAGTTTTGGGAGAGCTGTGCTAGGGTCTGAAATTTACTGATGAAGGTAATCAGAGTTTGGGGTTGATTTAATCTTAGATTGGTTCATTTCTTATATACATTTGTGAGAAAATAAAGCAGATGGGTTTTATCTTCTATGCTGATTTTGTTTAGCAGTATAGAAAAGCACATATAATCTAGAAAAGATCCATTTTCTATTAATGGAGAAAGGTGAATAAATGGAAAAAATTACAACCTATAAACAAACAAGTATTTGCAAAACAAAGTGAAATACCAACCAGTCCTGCTATAGACATCAACTTTCCATGCAGCACTCCTTAATCAACACAAAATCCAGTGGCTAAATCTAACTTATCAAATGATAAATGGGAGCTGCAATTAGAGGTACCTGGGTAGCACTTGGTGGCATACAAAGCACTTTGCTGAAATGTGTCATCAGAAACTCTCATTTACCCCACAAACATGCCCAGAGTAAAACACATTTGTTAAACAAATAAGAGTAGAAATGGGAAGATTTATCCTGGAGATGCTTGAAAGCCTAACAGGAAAGCAGATTTTATTCTTATCAGCTGGGAAAACAATTGCAAAATAATAATCTTGTTTTGCCTGGCTTGCATTTTGCTCTTTATTTTTTAAGATGATACCAGCTCTGACTTCTGTGCAACATTTTTTATTTGTTTCACAGTCCATTTTTGTCCCAGTTCTGTCACTGGCAGCTACCTTTATGTCACTTTTAATTTCAAAGTTGACGCTTAAAATCTGTTCTGTGGCACCAGTGCAGTTAGTGGCATGTTGACTGCTGTTTCTCCTGGCTGTTTGTACTCTATCAGAAAAATTTTACAGTCCAAACAGAAAATGTGGAGCTAAGTGGATCTTTTTGCTGCAGGCTGGAAGAAATACATATACAATGAACTACATATACAATGTTACTGTGACAATATATACTGTAATATTAAAGCTATATTTTAAACTGAGAATAGTTTGTAATCAAGACCAAATGTAAATGTAAAAAATCAGTGAATATTTCTTGTCTGTAATTTGAACTTCTCAAAAGTATTTTTAGATTATTCACAATGCAATTGCGACATAGAAAATACAACCACTTGAATCACAAAGGGCCTTTTCAACTGTTAATCTAATTCCTATGTGTTAGAGTGACAGTAGACCTGCAAGTCATGTTTCAGTACCTGAGTGATTCCCAGTCCAAGCAGTAAATTGGTCTTTGGCTGGTAAATTTTCTGCTTCGTAAGGTCAAAGTTTGAGGGTAGAGACGGCAGCATCGATTTTCTAGTATTTTTCATGCTGAATGAGAGATGACCCTCAAGAACTTTTAGCAGGCCCTTTTAAGTTTTGAGACTTAAAGACATGTGGAGAATGGCAAGGAGTAAATGCCATGATGGCCAACAGCAAAGACAAACACATTACAATAAGCATATTTGGCAGTCATGCATTGAATCCTGAGACGGATACCTGCAGTAAAATGAGGTGCTTACCATATAGGTATAGCAGAGGTTAACTCAGTACTGTTGTCTAGGGTGTTTGGTTAGCAAGTGCACTAGTAAGATTTGGATTAAAAAAATGAAAAAAAAAACCATCACAAATTTGCAGTCATGGAGAGGGTGGGATTTCAGGTAATTTTCTATCAAGCATTGATTGCTTTGGGTGAGCCAACTTCTTGATGATGTTATATGAAATCCATTGGCATAATCCTGGTACCTTACAAAACCAATGAAACGGACAGAACTCAAGCCCCTCCCTTATAAAGGCAGAAATGCAGGCAGTTCTGGCAATCAATACCTCCTTGTCCTGTCAAGGTTTTCTGACACCATTTCATATGCATGATGTCCAGATGATTTTCTGGAGTTTTTGGAATATCCAGGACAGGAAGGGATGCTGTAACCCCCATCTGTTGAGTACAAGTAAATCCATATCTGTCTCAACATGGAGAAATTACTTGTTTTAGGTGATTAATTGTTGTGTTTTGAAAACAATATAACTCTAAAATTTTGTTTCATCTTGTTAGAATATGTATTTGTCTGCAGGAAATCTCATCTACCTGTGCTGTGAGGACTGTATTCAAACATACAACTGATCATACCTCTTTATTAAAATGTTTTGAGCGATTCCTAAGTCAGACAGCTGGGTTATTTCATTCATTTATTCATGAAGCAAGAATTACTTTGATCACAACTAAATAAGTCTGATTCAAAATACCAGACAGTAACAAAGAACTATATAATGAGGAATTGCTTCTACATTATTTAAATATGCTGAATATGCTGCCTTTTTTTCTTTTCTTTTCTTTTTTAAATCTCAGGCCTGAACAGAGATTGGAGAATTATCAGGAAATTAGTTCTGAATTGTTGATGATCACTACCATCATTCTGTGGAAGCTGAAAATCCGAGGACCTGCTTAAATTTCCATCACTGATATAAGGCTTCCCTGGGGGGACATTCTTTCTGCCGTTTTCTGCCTGGGCCACAGTGAAGTTTACTTCACGCATTTTTTATCAGTGGAGTTCCTTTCCGCAAAGAAAAACAGCTTATCTGTTTCTTAATAGTGTGAATCATTCATGTGCATCCATCCCTTGATCATACAGAAGAATACCACACACCGTAGTGTTATAAACACCTCACTGAATCTGTACATTTTCTTTGAGGAGTGTTAAAAAAATGGATTTATACCTATACTGTGAAACTTAGTGAAGCAGTTTCAGTACATAATGATTACACAACAAATTCCTTACTTTAAAAGACTATGCATGTATTGAATTTCTTCCACAGTCTGATTTTTAAGTGATCTTTGATGACCCATCTTGAAAATAAGAATGCATTAAATGGCATTTTTTATTTTCAGCACCACATAGTACTGTTACTTTTGCTTATCCACCATACAGTCAACACAACAGGGTGCACGAATTCAGGAGATTTCTGCAATTTAGATGCAATTCTTTAATACAGCTTCTGGAAGGGTCAAGCAATGAAGGTGCTTCTGCTGGATTCCTTACTCATGGATAAGGAAATGAATAATGGTTGAAGATGTGATATTAGATTATCATGAAAGGATAGAGATTAGGACCTCTTTGAGGTTGGTAAGAAGGGAGAACCCATGGGCTACCTGCTAGTCAGGCTAACCGCAGTGTCCAGGAGGTTTATGGAGCAAATCTTCCTGGAAATTACATCGAGGAATGTGAAGACCTAGCATGCAGTGTCCCACAGTCCCTTTCTAGGAACTCAGTAAGACAAAAGACCAAAGAAGCAGATCACTCAGTGGTGAACAGTGGCTGGATCACCAGACTCCAAGGTTTATCAACAGTGGTACAAAGTTCAAATGATGGACAGTCACTGGGTGTGCTCCACTGGAGGGACCTGAGGCCAGTACCAGGATCAGTACTGGTTAATGCCTGGGCAAGGAGACAGCATGTACCCTTGACAAGTTTGCAGTTAACAGCACAATGGTGGGCAGATGAGGAGGTAGGGGAAGGCAGCCAGTGCACTGGTGGGTAGGGCAGCCTTTTGCATGGGCCTCAATGGGCTGCCAGAAAGGTCACAAAGTTCTAGAGAGAAAAGTGCAGAGTCCTGGGACTCTGTTATGCAGCTGCTGTGGACGGCTGAGGCCGTGGAGCGTTGGCTGAGGAGAAGCTCTGCAAGAAAGGACTTTCAAGTCCTAGAGGCAGAAAGTGGAACAGGCATGAATAGTGAGGATGGACGATTATCCCACACTGGGCAATATTACTGCACCATGGTCAGGTCAAGGGAAGGGGTTCTTGCCCTCTGCTTGGCACTTGTAAGACCATGCCTGGAGAATTGTGTCTGGTTTTGGGTTCTTCAGTACAAAGAGAAAAATAAAAACTGGGGAAGTTTCACAAAGGGACACCAGAATGATTAACAGGAGATACAAACAGGGACAAAGGACCCGCGTTTCTTTGGCTTGATGAAAAGAAGACTAGAGAAGAATCTAACTTCAGCCTTCTGTTATGGAGAAGGCAGTTCCATGTACTTTTGAAGGTGTGCAGGGAGAGCCTGAAAAGCTATAAATGAGTTGCAGGAATAAGAACCATTTGCTATTTGTAGAACGCTAGTGACACCTAGTTTCCAAGAAAAATACCAGTAGCTATATTAGCACTGCAACTTAGAAAAATGCATCAGATTGTGCTTATAATGCTGCAGGTTTTGTAATTTGAAAGTTCTGCACAGCATAATCCCAAACGAATAGACCTTGACAATACAAACATGTACATTAAATCTCTGCTCCAATAAAGGACACAGAGCTTGAGATGTGGTGGCCTCCAGTAGAAGGCACTGACACTATAACATATCAGAGATGTTTCCGTATCTGTGTCTGTGCTGCCAGGCTAAATCATTGCCTTTTCATTGAGGACTGACTGATTGCCTACACACTGTACATATTGATGTGCACTCAGACAACTATGGGGCAGTACCATCTGGCTCCTCAGGTGCAAAACCTTGGACTCGTGGGAGCAGCTTACTGGCATGCAAGTCATCTTCTCACAGGCAGCAGAGATGCATTGAATCAGGTCTAGTGTGACCTGCTCTGCTATACAGTACTCCAAAGACACTAGGGTACTGGGAAGGTCATGAGTCTCCTTTCCCTCACACTGTCCTCAGTTCAAGTTAAAACAAAAGAAAACCAAATGGCCACTTTGGGTGCTGGAGGACTGTTCAGGAAAAGGTCAGATTCTCCCTCCTGAGACAAGAGCAAACATCTGGTAAATGTGTTGATTTGGAAATTACATTTCTTGGGGACATAAAGTTGCAGATATGACACACAGCTTACAGGTTTTGACAGCCATAAGAGGGGAAACATTAGATGATGTCTGCCTGTGAGCAGCCACAGTTTCCTAACATTGCTACAGTACTCTCAGCTACAGCATCCTTACCTACCTTCCAAACTTTCCTGTTCCCTACTCACCATTTGCCAAGAGAAAAAAGAATCCTACTTCCATAGAAATGAGAGGCTTTTACTCCAACTAGACAGCAGCTGTGGCCAGATATGTCAGGATAGGAGAGTCACCTAGCTGATGCCTAAATTCCTGCAAAAAACTCTCAAAACAACATTATTGGAGATAGACAGATAGATAAAATAAACTTTACTGGAAGCTTCGAGGTGCACACCTAAAGTATGGGCATACACATTCAGTGAAGTTACAGTTTTTATAACTTCCAGTAATTTACGTATATGATACCTATAACCAACCCGTGGTACCCATTTCCCCTGGTGGCCACCCTCAGAATTCCTCAAAACTGCCCCTTGGAGCCTCTGCAAGGGCTCTGAGCTTTCTCTTCTGTTTTGCCTTCAAGCTATCTTGCAGGTAGGTGCTTCTTCAAAACAATATGTCCTCGGCAAGGTGTCAGAAAACAGGCAGTGTTTTCTAAACACCACTTAAAATGTGAGCAACCCAGGAATATCCATTCAACCTATATAATTCTAAAATCTACAAAATACACACTGAAATCCTTAGGTATCATAGCAATAACGCATATGGCGGCCTTGGACCACTACCAGACCATGACAGCGTGTCTGGTCACCACTTTATAAACCACAGATGTCTGAAGAAACATGGACTTTCCATTGCATTCACAGCTGACTCTCACACACAGCTGTTTATCCATCACCATCTCTGACTTGATTTTGAGTCAGATATGGCAAAACGATGGCGTAGAAAACAAGTACAGGAGAAGCCCAGGTGATTAACAATGACTGGCAAAATTACTGTTCTTAAACCATGTTCCTGAAGATGTTGCAAGAGCAAACCAAGAGCTCCTACTCCTTGCACAATCTTTCTTTCTTCATAAACTCTCTTCAATTATTGTTCTTTCCTCAAACAGTGGGATCAAAAATACAGTTTTGGGGTGAAAAATAATCATCCATAGGGAATAGCCACCTAGCAGTCTGGTAATTCCCAGATGTTCTTTTCCATTTAAGGAAGAAAAGAGAGTCAGCATGCATGAGAAAATGCATCGATTGTAGTTATGGGCCCCATACATTTCAGAAAACTGTAGCTACTAAAGTAATTGATGCTTTTGACAACATAACTGAGGGTTAGTATGTAGAAGGTATGGCTGACAGCTGTACAGTAACAATTCTAACAGCAGATCTTTCCATCCTACTCTGCCTGTCTACTGTTCAATATGAGTGTGGGGGTAAGAACACTTGTCTTGGTTCAGCAGGTGGGACCAGTTTATCATTGTGTGGGGGTGACCAACGCTATGTGTTCCACACCCTCTATTCATTTTCCAAAGAACTGTTAACAATGAACCATTTGCAGCAGCTGCCCAGGGCACATCCAACTCCTCAAGGTGTGAGCTGGGTGTGAAAGACACCTACGAGATTAAGAGCTGTGATAACTCCCCTCCAGGAAGTCGTTAGCACCTTCACACCCAGCTGGAGGGGGCGTGTCTGCTAATGGGCCAGGAACAATTCCAAATACCCCCTGACTCACAGAGTCAGATCACCTATTGTGTAACTCCTCACCCTGGGGGAGGTACTGGGTGCTCTCACCTGAACCTGGGGGTACATAATTTTGGGGTTTGAAGACCTCAGGGAACCACTCATCGGACCCAGGATAGGACCAGAATCTCGGCAGGAAGAGGCCACCAATCTCGATCAGACTGCGAACACCATTCTTCACCAGACTGCGACTGCCATATGCACCAATAAGTTCTTTACCTCCTTTTGCTTTGGACTCAGAGAAACCACTTGGGGCTCAGCACAGGGGCTAACCAACCCCTTTGTGTTTGTGCCCCAGGGCACTGGGCTATACTACTGGCTTTGGTGGATTAAAAGCAATTTCTCTTTGTGTCATTGTATTTATTGTAATATTTTTTATTAAATTGTAACTGATTTATAATCTCTCCTGAGCTGTGTTCATTTCTCCTGCTGGTTTACCTTTAAACTAGTTCAATACTCCAGACAAGTACCCTCTGTACTGAAGGATCACACTGACTTTCAAGTTAACCTGAAGTGCTCTACATCATAGGAGAGTAACATTGTGTCACTGGACA
The DNA here is from genome assembly GCA_013396695.1 of Sakesphorus luctuosus. Lineage (NCBI taxonomy): Eukaryota > Metazoa > Chordata > Aves > Passeriformes > Thamnophilidae > Sakesphorus > Sakesphorus luctuosus. The sequence continues at coordinate 468,901 of VWZD01013281.1, forward strand.
ACCTGTTGTGCTCTGTGGATCCAACTGATACAAGCCAAGCAAGCTACGCCCAACCGTGCAGATATGTACTCAAACCTGTACAAGGACAAACCAAACTGTACAAATACATCACAAATGGCAGTAGTACAGTGTACAGACATAATCTTCACCATCCTCTTGCTCAAAGCAAGATGTCAGATATGAGGTCAGATGAGGGTGGTGAGAATTTTATATAGATGATTCTTGAAAATAATCAAGGATAGAGACTGCAGAGCCTTTCTGGGGAACCTGTTCCACTGTCTGGCTTTCCCTGTGGTGAAAAATCTTTTTCATTCCATCTAGCTGGAAATTCCATTTCAGTTTATCACCACTGTTTGTCAGTCTCTCATCATGCATGTCCATGAATTGCACCATTTTTTTATTTATCTCCTTGTAGGTACTGGAAAGCTGCCATTAGGTTGCACCAAAGCCTTTACTTCACTAGGCCATGCAAGCCCAGTTTCCTCTGTCTCCACATTTGGTTTCTGTGTTCCAACGATCTGACCATCTTGGTGGCCTTCTGCTGGACTTACTCAAGCATACAAATATTTTGCCTGCTCTTGGAGAGACCAAAACTGAATGCACTACTCCAGATGTGGTAGAATCAGTGTGGAGCAGAGGTGAGTAAGAGCTTCCCTTAGCCCTCTGGCTGTGCGTGTGGTAGTACAGCACAGTATGCTGGTAGCGACCACCTCCAAAACCATGAGCTGAGTACACAGTAACAAAAATACAGTGTCTGCTTCCTACAGTTAAATGGCTTCTGGGACATTGTGTCCTCTACTGGACCACAAATGTGAATCAGCCAATTTCCTGTGATTTAAAGTTAAATTTAAGTTTGCATTTTCAGTAATTTCAAGAAGGTTCTCCACACAGTATGTCAATACATTGCAGTGTTTTCCTTTTCCTTGAAAGATAACATTATTTATTGTCAAGAATGTGCTTTATTAGTTTTATGCTGTGACTAAGAGGTAAATGCACTCTAGGGCACATATTAATGCTCCATTAATGTATTGCTCAGATGTTTAAAATTACTCAGCCTAATGATTCGTGCCTTTCTGCACACCTGAGTTAATACATACCCTGGAGTGCTTTCTTGCTTAGTTACAGCACTCTCTGCTAAGGAAAACTGGGACTTGATTGCATCTATATATTAATCACAGTGCATGTTTACATAATATGACTTCACTTAATAGAGTAATGATGAAGAAGCCGGATGTACATAACTGTCTGGCTAAATGCCTGACTTAGGAAAAAGGGAAGGCTTTCTACAAACATCTTTAAATCTCCACAGAGGGCCAAAGAAATCACAGAAATGCTAGAGATATTTTTTTTAGATTGTACAATCTATCTTTCTCCATAATATATGGGAACGCCTTTCTGGATCATGTATACATATCTCAGAGTGTGTTTTATGTTAATCTCCTAAGTAGCAAATAATTTCTGTCTTTAATGAATTACATTAGAAGGTGAAGTGCCTAGTGGCAGGAACTCATGTAAAAGCACTATTAATCAACCCAAGGTTTTTGGCTCCAGTAGGCAGCTCCTGTAAGTTCCTTCAGAGGGCTTTTTCCTTACATTTAAACTTTCTTTTGTTCTCAGCCTGCAGGACTTCACAATGATTCAACTATTTATTTTTTTCATACATTTATTTATTTATTTATAATTTCTGCCAGGATATGCCCTCTTGTTATTCAGGTAACAAATAGGGTTTAGTCTTATTGAAGAAATTATCTAGTTGAATTGCTGTCGCTTAGGCAAGAATCACTTCAGTGATATTTCAGGGTCTTCTTTTTGCATATCTCCATTTTTCATGTTCTTACTGAGATAAGAAAGTAGGATCATTTACACAGAATTGGGTTGTGAGATGAACAAGCATGTTGTGACGGATGGAAAAATATTTTTAAGTATGAGACTTCAGAAACTGTTACAATGGATGGACCAGACACTTGGAACAATAAAAAAGAACTGATCTGCCAGTGCTGTATTTTTGAGATCCAGGTAGTGATTGGTATGACTAACACCAATTCTCAGATAGGAAACAAGACTAGAGAAATCACATTTTTCCTTTAATATTATTACATCTCCTGGGTGAGAAAGAGCTACAAAACAAAGATTAAAATGAGAAAAGGCCATCCTTATACAGAGAAAGATCTGGTCTTTTCTGGTGCAAAAGCTGTTTTCAACTCAAATCCTACACAGCTGATAAGCAATGTTTAGTAAACCAGTAAAACCACACGTACATGGACTGTTTTACTGCTCTGTGTGGTGGTGTAAAACAACATTTCCTAAAAAAATTCCAGTGAAGCATAGAATAAGGCTGAGGATAAATAAATCATCCAGTTACCTCTCTAAGCTTCAAGAGAAAATGACTTCTAAAGGTGACAGCTGTTTGGGAGGAGTACCCTGGAGGAAACAAACAAAGATAAAATTGACTGAGACTAAGACATGTTCATATCAACAAAACATGCAATGAGATACACAGGCTTCGTGAACAGCGAAGTAGTCAGGTGGTGTGTATTTTTAATGTAGCCTATACCTCTTGGATTTGGCAGGCAGTGTTGGTCTGTAGAGCAGTAGCAGCCCGTTCACACTGAACTACAAGATCACTGGAGCAGGCAAGCCACTTTCCCCAGGGCTTTGCCCATTTTGCCTCTCTTGGCACTGTAAGTCAACACAAACTGCCATTCTTTTGGCCCTGCCTGAAAAGTGAGAGACAGTATAGACAATCTGCCCTGATACTGTTCACGTTTTGAATTTTGTTTTTTCTTGCCTATTTCAGAGAAAATATCTAAACCCATATGAAACTTGATGATCTTGGAGGTCTTTTCCAACCTAATCGATTCTATGATTCTATGAAACCTTTAAAATACTTAGTGATAATAAATCATGTTCCTGTCTCGTGGCAGCTTCATTTTGATCATTCCTCCAAGAGTACTGGGAGCTAAGCTAGCTAGATTTGCTGCAGGACAGCCCAAGAAACAGGGTTCACTGTTCTGATGATCAGTGTGAGTGGTTCAGACAGAGAAAGAGCACACATATAGGTTTGTGCCTCGGAATAGTTGCTTTTTTGACAGAACCCTATAGTAGAATCAAGATGTAGCACCTCAGTAGAAGCAAGCTATCTCTTTAAATTACAACTGGATAATAGAAAAGCTCATATATTTGGCAAGGGAAAAAAAGGGGGGAAAAAAAGAGAAAAAAACCCACAAAAAACCTCACAAAAATGTGGACTGATGTGTTGTTTTGGTTTGTTTTTTTTCTTTTACCTTTCCCACAAACATTGCTGTTTCAGACACCGATGAACTTAAACGCTTCCTAGGATTCCTTCAAGGTACCAGATGTTCAAACTTCCACTTGTTACTTGGGTTAAACTCCCTTCTTATGAAAGGTTTTATGTGGATGTCCTTAGGTGAGGGATAAAGAAACAAAAAAATTGTGACTTGCACATGAAGTAAACATGCTGTACAGCCTCCTGGTGACTGTGATTACGTCTTTGAACTTACCTAGAGCTTCCCAGTCTCATGTTCTACAAGAACATCACCCAAGTAATGTATTCACAGTCATTGCCTTACACTTGAATGCAGCACCTTTCTTCCAGAGTGGGAGAACACAGTGGGCTACCTGGACAGAGGGGAAGCAGCACAGAACTTTGCACGCTGGAAACCAGAGGGAAGATGCTATTACAGTTCGAACACAGGGATGGGTGGAAGAAAACTTGCCATCTGTTGGCAGCTCTGCTTCTGTGGGTGTGGGTGAATAAAGGCATGCAAATAACATATGAATTGCTTCTGGATGAATACTGAGGTTTTCCAGGCTCTGCAACAAACGAGCCCTCCATGGTGCATACTTCCTCTCTGAGAGTTACTTTGCTTTGTGTAAGTCTCATGGCAAACTTCCATTCACTGACTGGGTAAAACATAGCTTTTAGATTAGGTTACTGATGTAAACACTTATTATTACAAACTTAAAATGTGCTATAAAGGTTTATGGGAAAAGTGAAATCTCTGTTTTGCTGTGTAGTATATTATACGGTACATAACACACAGAAGATAAATCTCTCAGTATTTAAATATATTTATTTACAGTAAAACAAACTATCAGAGGATATATTCTTTTTTGTAAAATATTCTGATAATCTGGGATGGAAGATGCAGAGGAAGCGTCAATAAACATTTCTACAAATATTACTAAAATTCTTTACCAACAGCCTTTTTTTCCTTTTTTGCTTTAATATGTAAATTTTACTGTTTGTTGCTATTTACTTTATAGCCTAATCTTATATGTGAGAGAAATATTTCTTTTTCCATATATGCCCACAGGTTTCTTTTGCTAAAATCCGAACATATATGCCTCCAAGTACTGGTATTTGGATGTTGATTACTAGATTACCATTCATATTTGATTTTTTTAATGGGTGCATCCATGTTAGCTAACTCTGTCTTAATTTTACTTCACTGGACAGACAGTTCTACCTAATGCCAGAGTGTCCTCTGCTGTACATAGCAAAAATAGCAATATGTTACAGTTTCTTTCATTGACAATGATCAAAAGCCAGTGAATAAGTGACTATGTATAGATTTTAAGGAAAAGGGTCACTCCTGTGCGGCATGGAGGGAAAGGGAGAAGGGTTTCCCTGCTATCCCCTTTGTTCCATGGGGGCAGAGAAGGGAGAAGAGACAAGAGTTACAGGCACTTGCAAGGCAGAGAGAGTAATCTCATTTATTCAAAACATCCACAGGTATGAACAGACCTTTGGGGGCGGTCCCCTGGTCTGGCTGGATTGGGTGAAAACTGAGGGAGAGGCAGGGTTAAGGGTCTATTAACCAATGGACTCGGGACAGGGGCAGGGCTGGCTGGGGCCCTGGCACTGCCCCCTCCTAGCCACGAGGGATAACAGAGCAGAAAAGGGAGAAGGGCCAAGGAGCCCTCACCAGAGCACCTGGGTGGGGACGAAGACTGCTTAATAGCTGGCCCATCACACAAAGAGAACTGGCAGGGTGTGGACAACGACCCATCACAACTGAAACGCAGGCAGGGTAACAGAACCAGAAACTGCTTTTTAAAACTTCAACTGAGTCTCTGAGTTTTTTAAGGTGTTTGTCCAGTGCTTCTTTTGGAATTCATTTCAGCATCTTCCTACAACTATGTAGGGATCTGTACAGCTTCTCACTTAAATTTCTCTGTCAAAAGCATTTTTGCAAAATCCTCTCCAGCTCCCCTAAATCACTCATGCTACAGATGATTTTGTAAATAGAATTCACATTAAAACCTCCTAACGCTCCCCCTTCGCCCTCATAAAAGTTTTGTTTTTAACAGGAAGATTTCACTAAGAATAAATACTAGAAAAATTGCCTAAAAACAATCCTCTGGAGCACCTTCTCTGAATGTCAAACATGAAACAGATAGCAAAGTTCATAAAATTTTAAAAAACAAAGGCTGGGAGGAGTGGCTGATACCCCAGTGAGCTGTGCAGTCCTTCAGAAGGACCTCAACAGCTTGGAGAGATGGGCAGAGAGGAACCTTCCGAAATTCAACAAAGGCAAATACAGGGTCCTGCACCTGGAGAGGAACAACCCCAGGCACCAGCACAGACTGGAGGCCAACCTGCTGGAAAGCAGCTCTGCAGAGAAGGACCTGGGGGTCCTGGTGGACAAGCTCTCCATGAGCCAGCGGTGTGCCCTTGTGGCCAAGAAGGCCAATGGTGTCCTGGGCTGCATCAGGACCTGCTGCATTGCCAGCAGGTTGAGGGAGGTGATCCTGCCCCTCCACTCAGCCTTGATGAGGCCACATCTGGAGAGCTGTGTCCAGTTCTGGGCTCCTCAGGACAGGAGAGACATGGAGATCCTGGAGCAGGTCCAGTAAAGGGCTGTGAAGATGATTAAAGGACTGGAGGATCACCCTTATGAGGGAAGGCTGAGGGAACTGGGCCTGTTCAGCACTAAGAGTCTGAAAGTGGATCTCATCACTCTAAGTCTCCACAGGGAGGGTGTCGGGAGGATGGAGCCAGGCTCTTCTCGGTGGTACCAAACAGCAGGACAAGAAGGAACGGGCAGAAAATGATGCACATGAAGTTCCACTTAAATATGAATCATAGAATCGATTGGGTTGGAAAAGACCTCTGAGATCATCAAGTCCAACCCTTGGTCCAACTCCCGTCCATTTACCAGATCATGGCACTCAGTGCCACGTCCGATCTCAGTTTAAAAACCTCCAGGGATGGTGAATCCACCACCTCTCTGGGCAGGCCATTCCAATGCCTGATTACTGTCTCTGAAAAGAATTTCTTTCTGATCTCCAACTTAAATTTCCCCTGAGAAGAACTTCATTACTGTGCGGGTGGCCGCGCACTGAACAGGCTGCCCAGGGAGGCTGTGCAGTCTCCCTCTCCAGAGACATTCCAGACCGCCCAGGGCGCGTTCCTGGGTGACCTGCCCTGGCCGGGAGGTTGGACTGGACGATCTCCAGAGGTCTCTCCCGCCGCCGAGGCCACAGCTCGCTGCGCACCTCGGGCAGGGCCATCCCCGGCCGGAACTGAGGGTGGGAAGGGAAGGGGCGGAGAAGGGAATGGAAGGGGCGGGGAAGGGAAGGGAAGAGGAAGGGAAGGGGCAGGGCCGCGAGGCTCCCGGTGGGGCTCGGCCGCCGCCATTTTGCCGTCTCCGGGCGCTGCTGGCGGGGCGGGACGGGCCGGGATTGCCCGGAGCTCCTCCCCTGCCGGGCCCGAGGGGCGGGCACTGAGCGCGGCCCGGCCGGGACGGGACAGGCCCGGATCGCC
>VWZD01013281.1:476048-490302 GCA_013396695.1 Sakesphorus luctuosus
GGAGGGTGGGCTCCAGCCCCTGCAGGGGGAGCGGACAGGGCAGGGTGGGCTCCAGTCCCTGCCGGGGGAGCAGGCGGGGCAGGGCAGGGGCAGGAGCAGGGGTAGGGTGGGCTCCAACTCCTGCCCGGGGAGCGGGCAGGGTAGGGGCAGGGTGGGCTCCAGCCCCTGCCGAGGGAACGGGCAGGGCAGGGTGAGCTCCAGCCCCAGCAGAGAGCGCAGCCCCTGGCTCTCGGTTTCCTGATGGCCGCGGGCTGGGTGGTGCTTCTCCTCGCTTTTCTCTTTTCTCCACCCCCTCGCTCCTGTCTTTTCCTTCCCATTATCCCTTCCTCCCCCAGCGAGATGCCTCTGAGGAGGCTGCCCCTCGTATTTTGCCTCCCGTTTTCTTGTGGAAGGAAAGTGGGAAGTGGGACGGACGGGATTTAGGGCTTTCTGTTATTAACATTATAGCCCTCCCAGGACGGAGCCTTTTAGGCATTGCTTTTCATCATCTCTAATGATGGTTAGCTGTAGCGTTACTTGATTTTCTTGTCTACTCATGCCAGAAACTCTTCTTGTAGGGCAGCTGAGGATGGGAATACCCTGGGGAGGAGCAATTTAATGTGTCCAAAGTCGTATTTACTTCCTGGTTTTGCCAGATGGTTACTACCAATGTTAGAATAATAGTAAAAACGTGCATTTCTTTAGCTGTGTTAAGGGCCTGAAAGGGAGAAATGGCATGTGAAGGTTTATTTGACCTGACTGGAAAATAACTTCATCTTAAATTAATTCATTTTAAGAAAAAGAAAACTCACTTGATAGATCTCTGCTTTGCTCTAGGAAATGTTGCTGCCTTCCAATAGCTTCCTTTGGAGTCTCGCTAATATATGGATCTTTAATGGGAAAAGTGGAAGACTGGGCTTTCAAGTGGAGAGGAAAAATAGCACTAAGCTATTACAGGACTTATGAAAGAGGAACCACTGAGTTTGGTGTAACATGGCTATTACGTTTTTGTTTAAAATACTCTCTTTGTGTGAAGTGTTATCTTTTGAACTTTCAAGCAAGAGTTGAATTCTTTTTTTACTATTGCCTCATGAAAGGCTGACTTGGCGTATTTCATCTTATGACATAAACACATTTTTGCTATATGTCAGTTGCAAAGTTGCTTCCTTCTTCCAGGAACAAATTAATGGATCTCCCCTCGTATCTGAAACATGCCACATTTCTGGGCCTTCTAATCAACAACCTGAATGTTTGGGATTCTGAATGATAGCAGAAAGGCATCTTAAACTAATTGAAATGGAATCAGAGTTTTGGTTGCTCATCTTAGTTAATGAGTGCAATACTAGTTCATAATAATCCACGATGTTGATGTTCAGTCCTTAACCTTAATTTTACTGTTGTGGTGTTTGACTAATTGAAGAAATGAAGTCTTTGAAACATGGGCTACATATCTGAAGGTGGCATTGAGAGGCAAAGATAACAATCCTCTTAAGAACTCAGGAATGCTTTGCTTTTTCTCAGCTTTCAGTGTCTGGCTTCTATTTCTAATCCTATTTTGAGCTTTGAATGAGCATAGCTGCCATGATTAGTTTTGTCTTGAGTTTGATGAAGTTGTCATCCAGCTTTTGAAGCTGACATAGTTAATATACACAGGATATATTTTAATTTTTCATCTCCGATAGCAGTACTTGACTTTCAAAAATGTTAGCTTGCATTGATCCAATACTTTTGTTGATTTCAGCATGGAATTGTGAGATGGTCCCTGATCCCCAAGGGGTGGATGTAGCCATCTAGGCAGACAGCATGTGGAAGATGAGAACAAAAACCAGTGTACAGTGGTGAATAGATGTGCACAAACACCACAAAGCAGAATGCTGGCAATGAGGCTGGAAATAGAGTAAGGTTAAGGCTCCTGACTCGCCTGCCATCCGTGCTACAGAAACATGATTTCTCTCCTACTTGAGAGGAAAATTACATACTTGGAGAATATGGACACAGACGTTACTGGCATTGTCAGCTGCTGCTGCTGGCCAGCAGTGTACCAGAACTGAAAATTGAACCTTGCCTTTCTAGATTTTGTTCCTTTCATTGTATCCCTTTTTGTATTGTCGCTGGCGTCTCTAGACCTTCCTTCCAGCTACTCCCTTTCAGGCTTGTGGAACTGGGTTGTACACAATACAGTGGGATGTTACATTTCTTCTGGATTCTTTCACTTTTGGTGAAAGAACACTTGAGTCAGATGAGCTTCCATGGGCCTTTCTGAACATGTTTCTAGTGGTTCATGAAAACGAGTGCTAAGATCAGAGCTCTTTAGTTCCTAAATGTTTGGTTCTGATTCCTTTATTTTTTAAATAGTAATTGTCTATATACCATACTGGAGTAGAGGTGAAGAGGCAGCTTTTCCAATGTGTGTATAATTTACACAGTATCAAACCTTACTGCCTTTCTGTTCACTTGGATTAATTGGAAGTGGTCAAGCCCCTCGTTCTGGCCTCTCTGGAGATGAGCAGCTCCAGACACCTCCATGTACAGACGTTCTTGGAAGGTACATGCTGAGGAAAGTGTTCCTGCTCCGGCTGGATTTCAGATGTATGAAATATAACACTTGAAGTTAAATAGTTAATTAGTTGGTAATCATAATATTTTTCAGTGTTTAAGTAGTTAAGTAGTCCTAAGTAATTAACTTGTAATGTGAATGCATCAGTCATTCCTACCCTTTAAACTATGTCATTTTGTGTACCAATAAAGAGAATGGTGCACTGCCTTTTTTTTTAACTGAGTAGTGGCATAACACAAACAAATTTGTTGTGTAAACTGCAGTCAGTGGCTGCTGGGAAAACCCCTAGAAACCCTTTTGAACAGGCTCTTTGGAGATGGAGTCTGTTGAGAATTACTTTTTGTTATTTGCAAATCAGGTATGTTGCCTTGGATGCCTCTCTTGCTGCCTGTTTTTTTCAGCGTTCTCTGAAACTGTAGGTGTTTGTTACTTGTTTATGTGTTTTGTTTTGAAAGGAAAAAATTTCAATTCCATAATTCAAATCGTTAGCCTTGAAGGGTGAACAGTAAGTGCTTGTTCAGTAGGCTCAATGTGCAATTTGCAGTACTGCGTTAAAATGTGTTCTTTTTCAAAGGAAAAAAACCCTAAATTGCTAAAAGTTTGTGATATGTGGGAGTTGTTTTTTTAAGTTCCACTGTAATAATATTTTCCTGTCATCTCTTTTTCTGTTAGCTTTTGTGTTAGGTCCAGATCTGTCACTTTTTATGTATTTATGTCCCAGTTATAGTTTAATAATCACAGAATGTTCTGAGCTGGAAAGGATCCACAAGAGCCATCGAGTCCAGCTCCTGTCTCTGTACAGGACATTGTTGTGTTGTATCTTTAAACCTAATTTCAGATTCAGGTATCTGTTTCCTCAGAGCCCAACTGGCATCTCATTGATTAGTCAGTTTCAGAAACTGATGCTGACTGTCCCCCCTCCGTAATCACTTTCCCCCCTCTTGTTCTGGCTGTCACCCCACCTGTGCCACAGTGATCACTGCCTTCTTGCACAGCGTGTCTGCCTTAGGAGCTTTGACAGCCACAACTGTGTGAGTACATTTGGGCTGCTGCAGAGGGGTGGACGTATTGTTTCTGACAGTTTAACTGGTGTTTCAGTTTAGGATGCTTATTTGTTTGTTTGTTTTGTGGTTTTGAAGTCTATCAGTGGTATGAGAAGCTGCTATTCTTTGCTTGTTTATGGATTGTTTGTCTGTAACTTGGGCTACTGGGACGTATGATGTTGTTTGGGTCCTGACTCAGGATAGCTTTTGGCATTGATGCAGTCTGTCTTCCTGAAGCTACTGCCTGTTGTGGCAGCTGCTGAAATTTGGAAGACAGAGGATTTTAGTAGGCAAATTGAGAAAGCCTCACAACAGTGAAAGTGGATTTGAAAGTTGTATTACATGTGAATTACTCTGATACTCAGTCAACTGCTTTGGAACACAACTACAGCCAAAACTGGTTGCAGTATATTGTCTTGCAGATGGGAAATGGATAACAGAAAACAAGTTCCTGATTTAAAGCCAATATTTTCTGTACTGTGTCATGTAGTTTTTTCTGTCAGGAATCTTTGTGTACTGTTGAATGAAAGGTTATTTTACTTATTGTGATATAGTGTCATTGGCCCATGTGAGAGAATAAATAGATCTTGTTTTATTTAAAAGAAAGAAAACTACAGCTTCCTGATTTCACCTGGTTGGTAGGTGTTCTTAAGGAGGCCCATAAGAATACTGGACAGAGGTGCTTGTGGGTACCTTCCTGCTTCTTCACATGAATCTTCTCATTTATGCCAAGAGGTTTGGAGCTCAACAAACAGGCAAAACTTCAAGTGAATTGGAATTGTTGAATCGAGTTAGAGAAACGTATTTGCTACACACATGATTTACAAAATGACCTACAGTTAGGAGGAAAAGAGTAGCAATATGAGTCTTTCACTTAAAATAGTTACATTTGGATTGTGTAATGCAAGTCTGTATTCATTTGTTGCTGTATCTCTCATGACCTTGTATCTTACCTGTACCTGCCTGTCTTTCACCATTCTCATTCTGATGACTCAAGTATAATGTCTTTTTCCTGTCCTGAAACTGTTGCTGCTGTTAATTCCTATCCATCTTGGCATTGTACCAGCCAGGCAAGGCAAAGAAAGAAATGGGTTTGTTTCATGTGTTCAGGTCATTCAAGATAGACTAAGTGCAGTGGGAAGCTTCTGCAATGTAATTGTGTTGGAACAGTTTCCTTGGTCTGGTCTGTGACCAGCTTTCTTGCATCCTGCTGTAATTTGATGCTGCTTATGGCCTTTTTCCCAGAGGTGTCTGTATGCTGTGTTCCCTTTGTTACTAACCTCCAGTCTCAAAGTCAAAATACCTGGGCCCTCAAATGTTGAGCACATCAGGGCAATCCCATTCCCCTCTTTGAAAACACAGCAATTATCAAACCTCGTTAGAACTCACCAGGAGAATCAGATGACTGTGCCATGGTGAACACTTAGATTAACTTTCTCTTACAAGAAAGTAAATTAATTTTAAGTGCTCATTGTACAACATGCCTTTTATACATTATATTATCTTTTAATTGCTATTTCTGGTGACAGCCTCTCAAGTTTTACAGTCATGTTACCAAAGCTGCTGCACTTCATCAGCTTGCATAAAAACTCAGGTTAGCTCTCCTCATTGTGGAGGATCAGTGATCTTGCGCTCAAGTTTCAGTGCTGCTGACTTTAAGATGTTTGGTCTTGTAGTAAAAAGCTTGAAAGCTTGTCAGGTCTTTACAGAGATGTCATGAACTTCTCTTGCAAAGGTGTGAAGCGTGCTGTGAGATAGGAAGTGTCCTGGAGATTTTAGGAGAAGTGCTGACACTCAAATACTCTCCTGCATATATGTAGATTGAAGTAATTCAATAGCAGTTGGGCCAAGTCTTTATTTGAATCCATATTAGAGAACTTTAGTGTATTAAATAAACTGTTCAGTGCTGTTAACTGTTGTGGGATTTTAACCTTCTGATGCTTATTGTCTCAAAACCTCTTGTTAGATGGTATTTTCTTTGAAGGTCAGTTGACACAGAGCTGACCTGTAGGACCTTAAAGCCTGATGTAACATTTTCAGATGGCTCAGTCAGTCTTGTAGTGGGCTCTAAATGAAATCTCTTATGCTTGTGTGTTTTTCTGTAGTTTCTCCCAGTGTGTCTAAGACAGCAAGTGTCTCTTGTCTCTAGGGAAGAGGGCTAGGACAGCGATAAGCTAATGGGCATGTTTCTGGCCCTCTTGATGGGAACTCAATTTCAAATGCAGGAGGTAAACCTGGAGAAGACAGATGTAGGTGATCATGCTGACTCTGATTACCAGAGCTAACCACAGTGAAAATTAACAGCTTATTGCCTTTCCAGGTGCCATACTGGTTTCTTGCACTAAAGTGGTGGCTCATCAGTGTTAAGAGTTCTCTGAGTGTTACAGACTAAAGCGTATTAATGTCAGGGCATCCATGTTGAACTGACAAAGAGCCTGGCATGCCCAGGCTGGGCTAACAGGTGTGCTTTCCTAAGAAGGATGGCTTGCCAAAAGTGAAGACTTAATAATGTAGTCTCCACAGCAGATGCCTCAGTATGCTAATTTTAGATGAAATTTCATTAATATCTGAAGGATATTCATTGGCATTTAAATGTCAGGTACATTTTTAAGACAGACATTGTTTCATTTGCAAGGTACTAATCCACCTTAGTCTCATTGTGAATGCTTTATAATGAGAATAATCTGATTAATATGGCTCTTATATGAACTAGCACTGTTGACATGTGAAAATAGTTCAGAATCCAATGCTTCAGGGCACTAATTCAATGGCTAAATGGTAAATCTAACTGAAACAAACAGAGGAGTTATGGGAACACTGCACAGATCTTCTGAAAAGATGACTCTGCAAGGTGGATGATTCCTTAGCAGATTCGTGTTTGCAGACTGTGCTGTTAGTGCACCTCAGATCCTGGGGACTGGCTCCTCCTAATACTGTACACTCTGGCAGTATGTGCCTTTCAGGTCCTTCTTTAACATAAGTTATGATGTGTTTTTTTCCCCTTAACTTTCTTCTGACAGTAATAGTGCTTTTGCTAATAGTCTTGCCATGTGTTGAGGACACTGACAATAATGTGTTTGATCCATTTTGATGTTATGAGATTTATCAAAGCCCAGGGCTGGAAAGTTAGTGTCACTACTACTAAACAGAGATGCTTTTAACATAATTTTTTTTTCCAGAGCAGGTCTATTTGGTCCTGAATTCACCTTTGTATTTCAGACTTCAGTAGTTAATTTGCAGTGATAGTAGAATGCTGTTCAGCTCAAATTTGTCAGGCTCAGTTGCTAGAGGGTATATTGCACTTTAGGCTCATATATAAGGCAGAGTGTTAGTGGATTAATGTGTAAGTCTTGAAGGTTGGTGAAGTGAAAGGGAAAAATTCTCAAGACTAGGCATAATGTTTAGGATTGGAATTTTGTGCAGCACATTCTTACAGCAAGAGGAATTAAATTTTGCTTCAAAATTTTCTTTGTGAACAGAAGGGGTACAGTGTTGGTTGCGTTTTTAACCAAAGCCACAGGTAGCTTAATTGTGGAGTTAGGATTTCTGTTCATTATATGCAGCTTTGTTTATGTTGAATTGTTGTAGGAATCTGAAAAGGCAGCACCAGGTGAAATAAGCCCGAGAGTGACTTTCTAGGGTTTCCCATGCTTTTTCCAAACATGTTACATTGAATCTGTTTACTGTAGTGAATAGATAAAGTCTGGGGTTTGTGAGGATCGACACTACCTGACTCTGTGTGCGCCTCTTGTCTTTGCCAGTGCAGTCGTTCTGGCTGTTGGTTGGAAAGAGGGAAGCTGAGGTCTGTCATGGGCAAGTTACATCACTGCAATTAAAACATGACCTTTTTTTTTCTGTAAAATGGATGGACAAGGACCTATCCTCATGCAGTTCCAGAGGATACACTATGTGGAGAAGCCTGCTTAATTAGACTTTTGACTCCTAAATCTAGGCTCATTTAAGAAATGGGAAGAGGTGCAGGGTTGTCTGTGACAGACGTTCGTTACTTTTTGGTGTTCCTGTGAGACAATACATGTTTTCTAAGATTTTCTCTTGGAATAATCCAGAGTTTACTGTGTGTCAGAGCTTTGATTTACCTGAAACATAGGTAGGAGGTGTGTTGTTGTGTCATCAGTTTTAATACAGAAATTGAGTAGCATAAGTTTATAAAGTCTCTATTTTAGGCCAGTCAGACTTTGACACAAGTAGGTTGATTACCTGGGTGCTTGCATGTCACAATTTCACTGTTTGAAGTAGCATTTTAATAGATCCACGTTGTCCAGCTCTTCCAAGCTAATTCTTTTTTTTAGCACTCTTTAGTTTGCCTTGATTGTAGGAGTGCATTTTTACATTTAACAGGTTTTTTTTTTTCCCCACTTAATTCAGAACTCTCAACTTGTTAGATATTTCTGTCCAAGAAGATGGAAAAAATTCAGTACTTCAAGCAGAAATCCTGCAGAGGAGTCTTTCTGTAGTGCAAAATTTATTCTCAAAAACATTTCCCTTGAGTGAAAGCATATCCAACATTGAATTTTCTCTTTTTATGTGAGGGTGGTGGTTCTGCATGTCTGAGAGGCTGGAGTGGAAATTAACAAAATCAAATTGTATTGGGGACTAAGCATGAATTGTAAGCAGTCCTAGATTGGCTTTACTACAGTGCTGCTCTCCTTGAGAGGGTAGAAAAAACTTGTCTTTCAAGAGAAACTGCTTTTTAAATCAAAGTGTACACACTGTGTCTATGTGGTGGTAATGATATTCTGGTGTTAACCAAGGGTAGAAGTGTTACAAGAATAGTTTCAGCTCCAAGAAACTTGTGGACTAGTGAAGATTGGATGAAGTATGAATGTCAATGAAAACACTCAGGCAGGAACACTTAGAAAACATGGAATAGATTCTCAAAAGCAACTTGTAAATTGGAAGTTTGTAATCTATTTCACATTAATGGAGATGAGGTACGATGCTTAAGATATTTGGAGAAGGGATAGACCAGAGAAGCTTGAAAGTGGTTTTTGAATATGTTTTCTTGGTATTACAGCTGCCAGCATGTGAGTGTTTTAACAATGAGGAGATGAGGGAGGAACCTATCACAGTGATACAGGGAGACTGACTGGGGTGGACATTTCAGTTTGCTCCAATGTGAGAATGAGAAGTGGATACATAAGACTGAGTGAAATTCAGACTGAAAAAGAGCAGGTTCTTCACAGAAATGAATGACTGTGGATCTGTGAGGCGCCTTCTCAGAGAACTTCATGAATGTAAGAAATTTGTGCAGGCTCAAAGAAAAGCTGAAGTACTTGGAAGAAATTCATGAGGGCTGCCTAACAGACAAATCACAAAAGGCCCAGAAAAACACCTGAAAATAGTTGGGGTCTGAAGGACACTTTGAAATATCTGGGGGTTTTTTCTGTTTGTTTTTGAAGATGATGCTGAAGGGAAGCTTTTATATTATGAAGGAAGAAGAATTTAAACAGAGCTGAAGGGAGAGAAAATGCAATGGGTGACCAGAGTCTTTTCACATGAAAATGTTGAAAATGTGAAATGTTGTAAGCAGCAATGAAAACAGGAAAGACACCTTTGATTTCAGGGTGGAGGAGGTGCAGGGGCTGTTTGTATTCAGTATAAATGTGGATAAGTAGGTATTAGTTCAAGGAATTAAAATTTCTAATTGTTCTTTATTCTTTTGTTATTAGCAAAACCAAATAGGAAACTGACATTCCTGTACTTGGCCAATGATGTCATACAGAACAGCAAAAGAAAAGGACCAGAATTTACAAAAGACTTTGCTCCAGTAATAGTGGAGGCTTTTAAGCATGTTTCAAGGTACAGTAAACTTGTGTGTGCAGTGTTGTTCCTCATACTGGATTTGAGAGGGATTTAGAGAAGTCCTCAGTTGATCTTTTCTGGCCCAGCTCATTTTCATATTCTACTTCTGTACTTGAGGTCTTGTTAATTTAATTTATTCGGTGTTCTTTTGATCTTGGATAGTCCTAATGCTATTGGAGGAAGTTTCATTGTAAATTCATCAGCATTCAGTCCCTTCTGCTTTAGGAAGCTGTTAGCTATTCCTGAAACTAGGACTTGCTTTCAGTGTGTGTTTGTGCTGCAACAGTTTGATGTTTTTCATTATTGGTGTTGCATGATTGGTTTTTCCCCAACAGCCATTAATCTCATTGCATTAGGAAGCTAGTCTTGATACAGGATTATTTTCACAATGGTACACAGCTGTTGAAACAACACAAACCTATTTGCAGTGTTTGCATAATAGGGTTACTGACCTACAGATTTATGGGTTGAGCAAGAAAACGGAGAGCTGGGCACTGGCCCTTTTTTATTTATGTGCTTGCTAAGACGATACCACAAATTGGCATTTGCTTTCTTTTTTTAAAATGTGATTTTGTTGTTTTCTGAGATTGTTTGAGATTATTTGACTTCTGATGCTTGGATATTGCTAAGGTATGTGAAGGTCCTTCTGTGAAAAATAATCCTATGGCAGTGCTGTACTTCTGTCTTGCTGATACCTGCTCTTTTTTCCTTGTAACAGTGAGTCTGATGAGAGTTGTAAGAAACACCTTGGCCGAGTGCTGTCTATCTGGGAAGAAAGGTCTGTTTATGAAAATGATGTATTAGAACAACTTAGGCAAGCTTTGTGTAAGTATTTTGTGTGTGTGTGAAGGTTCAGTCTGTTGTTTGAAGTATTATTTCCCTGAGTGCTCTGTTTGTTTTCATTTAGATGGAGACAGAAAGGTGAGGAAGCGCACATATGAACAGATAAAAGTTGATGAAAATAACTGTTCACCTCGAGGTTCTCCCACTGACCCTCCTCAGGTAAAAGCCTGTTTATAAAATTCTGTATTTGCATATCCTTTCATAGAGAACTTTTCAGTTACTCTTCAGTTTTTGGATGATCTCTGTTTTTAATGAGGTTCTGTTTCTAAGCAGGAGTGACTACATCTAAAACTTTCCGCAGAACTCTTCAGGTTACAAGTATGTTGTAACTTTAGTCATTTGTCACTACAGCTAAATATATAAACTGTATGTTCAGTTTTGCTCACATCAGGATTTCAGCAGTAGTTTCTTCACTGTTTTAGGTTTTCTTTCAGTTTCCAGGGTTGTAGTGAGTAATGTATGTATTAGAGTAAGATCATTATGGATTTATCAATAAAATATTTCTCCGTGTTGCAACCATGATGGTTGGGGAAAATTGTCTGCGTTGCACAGTTACAGCTTTTCTACTTCTTGTGGGTTTTTTGTTATGCTGTTGCCCAATCTCAAAAGGCTTTTAGTTATGGCAGGGAATGACTGTCCCCAGTCACAGTTTAGTGTGCTTCTCTGTAACAGACATCTGGGTTTCTATGAACATCAGCTCAACTTTCAAAAGAAGTACACTGATCTAGGCTGATGCAATAGTGAAGCAAAATGGCAAGAAAAATAATTTAAAATCCACAGGTAAAATAATCAGTACAGTTAAGACTAAAAGATGTATAAATCGTCCCTATGTACCAAGAATGTAATTGACAAAATCTGCTATGGGAAGGTGACCTTTAGGACTAGGAGCACTGCAATATTGTGCTGAGAATGAAAGGTGTAGTTTTGTGTTGTTTTCAGTCTAGAAGCTTATACTGTAAATGCTGTTGAAATTGTCATCAAATCAATTCCATAAGGTTATTGTAAAATACTGTTTTGTTCTGGGATCTGTTTACTTAAACTAGTTCTCCATTTTGCATGCCTTTTTCAGACCACAGATCTCATTAGAGCATTACAAGAACTAGAAAATGCTGCCTCTGGGGATGCAGCAGTTCATCAGAGAATAGCCTCTCTGCCTTTAGAGGTCCAAGATGTGTCCCTGTTAGACAGGATAACAGGTGAGGGTTGAGGATGTACTAACCAAAATGCTGTTCTGAGAACTTAATAGTGTGCAATTAAGTCATGCTTTACTTATTTTTCTCTGCTTGCTTTTTAGATAAGGAGTCTGGAGAGCAACTTTCCAAAATGGTAGATGATGCATGTATGTTGCTGGCGGATTACAATGGCAGGTTGGCAGCTGAAATAGATGATAGAAAACAGCTAACTCGAATGTTATCAGACTTTCTCCGATGTCAAAAAGAATTCCTTGCAGAGAAAGAACATAAGCTGGAAGTGCGTAATGTTTTGTTTTAGTCCATTCTTCACTAAAGCTTGTTCTTGCAAATGTTTTTAGTTACCCTAAGCAACTTTTCTCTCCAAAGGTATTTAATTACCACTGTTACATCTTTGCTTCCAGCACATTTTGTTTTAACAGGTTTAGAACACTAGAATCAAACCAACCCTTTCATTTTTTTATCTATTCAGTCTTTGTTACAGGTACAGACTTAGTTTTAGTAATGCAGAGAGAAATTCTTACTCTGAGCGTTACAAACGTAATTCTTCACAGTAACTTTTTTCCCGTGCTCTTTTCATTCATTGTTCTAAGCCTTAGTTATGTATATGCTAAAGCATAAGAATTTAGTGACTGGTTTCTGCATAACTTTTTAACCATATTCAATCATTCGTTAAACCCAGTAAAATGCAGTTTTAGCTTCTACAGCTTCTAACACAGCTCATTAGCAGTGCGAGCACCATTAGGACTGGACAGATCATAAAAAGAAGGATGCAGAGTGAACAGTTCCTTATGAGCAAATGCTCTCCTAAGTTACTCTGTTCTTCGCTATTCTCAGTCATCTGTTTTCCTTTCCTACCATGTAATACTGTAAAGCCTCCTGTTGAACATCCCACATATTTAGAGTATGTCCATGATTTTATGTCAATTGCTTCCCAGTGCTAACTTGGGTATTACAGTAATAGAACTGAAGCTGCATCATTTTGCAAGATGAGATATCTAAACAATTGCAGTGCCCTGTAACTGCAACATGTGCATATATAGTGCCCAAATTAATGACTCTTGAGGTTTCATCATACAGGTCTATCAGGAACATTTTCTTTGCCTAGGAGTTTTTTTACCTTTTTATAACTTGAGTTCAGATTTTGTAGTGCCTTTTTTCAGGTTCACAATGTATCTGAAGTCATCATTCAGGTCAGTTGTATCATTCCCACGCTACTCTTAGTTCCTGACTTTACTCTATGCTTCACCAAAAAGTAGTTGATCAAGGTTCTTCCTACCACCTTTACTGTGTTTATCCTGTGGGATGAATATCGACCAACTTCATGTAAGATAGGCGGTACCATGGTAGTTTTGATTGCCATAGCAACTGACACATCTGCATAGTGGAACCTGGAAGATTAAAGAACAGGAGGCCTTAAGCTTTTCATCACTTTTCCTACCTTCCCTGTGTGTGTGTAATGGGTTTGAAGGACAAATTCCCACAGGTTCCATGAAGGACTCATTGTCTAGAGACACTGTCTTGTTTTTGTAGCTCTTTACCAGCAATTATACCTTGTTTACATATAGTAGACCACTGGGATAGTGAGTTACTCAAAAGGCAGTGACTTAGTCTTTCAGACAGATTTATACTTCTGTGAGAAAGAGAGAGCTCAATTAAAAAGAAATTACAAATGGTAGTGCAGCTGTGAACAGATTCCACCCTTGTTGGTTGTTTTCAACAAATACGAACCAGTTTAGTTTCCCAGTGTTACTAGATCAGAGAATTCGTAATTTTAAGAGAAAACAATTGCATATTACTGGGTTGTCATAGTCCTTAAAACGAGGTTTCTTGGCTGAATTATTTAAACTGCTGACAAATTTCATTCTAATACAGCACAGTTCCTGTTTTGGACTAGTTTAAGGTCTTTCTTTAAAAAGTAGAAGACAGTCTTCAGTAGCTGCAACAGTCTGTTTTACAAACAGATGAAGTCCTAGGATGTTGAGGTATACCATAAGAATGTTTTTAGGCTGATTGGTGTGGTATAAATGTGAGTTACTAATAAAGAACTGTGAGTCAAGACGGTATCAACCCAGGTTACTAATACAGTCATATGAGCCAAGAGATTGTAACGAGCAAGAACCTTAAAATGAAGTTTGTAAACCAGCATTAACATAAAAGAAGTAATTTCGTGCCCACCACCAGTAGTGCTTCTTACTTTGGGAAGTGGAGGCTGATAACCATTCTGAAGTTTTGAAATGTAAGATTAGGACGTTTTCATAGTACTGTCTGCACGGCCTGCTGATTTAACTCATGTGTTTTGCTTTTAGTTATTAAGAAATGGAAATTAAGAAAGGACTCTCTTTTTAGTCTTGGGAAATTCCATTCCTCAAATTGAGCCTTGCTTCTTGGCTTCACATTTGAAATAACACTGGGAAAGGGGCCTGTCACATAATTCTTTGGGAATATATTTCTCTGAACTGTTTTTCCCCAGGGTTTTGCTCCTCAAATTGATTTCTGGTGAAATTAATTTGTTCTAGACAAGCTTGTTTCTTTTGTTAGACTCTTGACTACTGCGATTTTTCTTATAACGTATAACGTGGTCTCTGGGTTGTAATGTATTAAGTCTTCATTTCTTCCTGAATTAGTATTACCAATCTGTGAGTATAGTGCTGAGATCCTAGCTTACAGATCTGTCAAACACCCAGGTATGGTAACAAACAAGTGGATGTGTTCTTTGTTGAATCTAGAAATGGCATTTGCTGTTGACCTGGTTTAACAGTGTTAGAAATTGAATTCACAGAGAATTCTCATTAGCTTTCAACTTTAGATGGGAACTT